>JAPZDV010000012.1:26307848-26342913 GCA_029814665.1 Acanthurus lineatus
TGATTTGTCTTAAGTTTTTCGGTTTGTTTCCTCCAGAGCTGCGCCCCCCTTATAATTTTTAGCACCAGCCGCCACTGGTCACAGAGTTGGCAAAACAGTGGAACAATGATAGTTATATATGGTTTTAGCCGACAGTAGAACTAAATCCTTTTAAATGCTGTCTTGTGAGTTCCAGCTGCCTTGCCAAGCAACACCCATTAAAACAAAGTCTGGGTTAGAGAGTTTACAAGGTTAGGTCACAGGGAAGACTGTCTCTTTGCTTCCTGCATCGACAGTATGGAAACGACACCTCATTTTTCATGTTATATGTGTCTTCTCTAATGTACAGTTGCATATCCAGTGCTGCGTCTTGAATGAATTAACTTAAGTCATATATTATATTTAATTCTTATATGATAACTTTAAAGTCAAGTGAAGCACAAGACACCTTAACACCTTGTAGGATTATGTCAAATATGAGCTTCAGAGAAAATGCAAATAACCGGCCAAACACCTCTGCATAGTGTCTGCAAGCTGCCTGAGATCAGCAGCATTTGCAGCATTCAGTACATCTGCCATGTCGAGATCAAAGAGTTAGTGTACAAATGACTGAGCGCTGCACTCGGAAATATATTTCTGCCCATCCACAGAACTATGATTGCATATATTGTGACAACTGTGTGTATTTTGGTGACCCCGGTTAATCTGGGTACATAGTGTTGTTAAAGAGAGCTCGGCCTGCACACTGTGAGGAAGTCGCTGCACTGAAGGAGTTGCTGTCCTTCATGTGGGAGGTTTGATTTACTCGGAGCAGTAAGTGCCACAGTAGACTGGGTATGTTTTGAGCTTGATAATGAGGCATTCAAAATGATTTTTCAGCAAAGCTATCAGACCAGCAGCAGCATTTTGTTGCTGCAGGCCTGCCTCTGCTTCCAGTTTTATCAGCCATGCTGTCTGGAAACCAGAGAAGTACCAACATCTGATGGTTAAAACCTTTTTTTTGCACCACTGAAGACAACATTTTCAGAGCTTTTACTAACAGATACATTCACTGTTGTGCTTTGACTTGGAGAACTGATCAAGAACTTGAAAGTATCTGATTCAGAGCTGTTTTTCTGTCAGCAGGGTAACAGAAAAGCTACAGGTTTACATTTTAAAGAAACTTGACAGAAGGGTGCAGTCTGGGCAAAGGAACAACCTGAATCATGGGATGGATACATGTTATTATATTTCACTTTTTGAACATTGTGAGACAGGGCTTGGCAAAATAAATGCCATACATCTTAAAATCCAATATGGTAATTGGGTTTAAATCCTCACAAAACACAGCCTAGTCAACACTGGAATGTACCAGTTATCTTCTGTGGTAGCAAACATGCAGTTCCTCAGACTTCTGACAGAAACCAGCGGTAATGTTTACTTGGTTAAAATTGATTCATAGTACAAACGTATGACACTTATAACACCCTTTTCTTCTTTTTCTTAGCTTCCTATGAAGATAATTAGATAATTAGACAATAGAAAATATCTGGTTTTTATGATTATAAAGAAAGTATATAATGTAATTTCTACTGAGTTGTTTGTGATAGATGAAAGCTGAGTTGATAAGGCTTCAGTCGGATGTTATGATGTTATTGTAATATTTTTGGAATTAGCTCGTATATTTGCGTAACACAGTAAGGATGAATCACTGGCCTTGATGCAGGTCTGTGTTCTCTACGTGCTTTTTTAATTAAAACTGTAGTTATTTCTCCTCTGCATATTAACTGTGAAGACATCCTGTTGTGTTATGGGTCTATTTAAGGTTGAGGTTTATTACACTATAAAGGATGAGGGACAAAATTCAAGGTCCTCATCCTGTTAAAATATGCATTTTTGTAGTTCAGCAGAAGTTATTATGAGGCATCAGCAGACTGAGTTTGCAAAATCAAGTAGCTTATCTTTTTTTGTAATTATGTGGCTTTCATATGGCTGCCAGGTGAGGACACCCTTTTCCTCTAACTCAGACTGCTGAAGTCTCATTTTAAAGAAGTCTTAATTGCTCCACAATTATCGCTCTCTAAACTTTGTAAGGATTCTATGGGAAACTGTGTGGCCCAACATTTGCCTATTAGCTATCTAGCAGATGTGGATCAGCATTAGCTGTTATTTAGATTCTGTGATGAATTTAAATCCAAGACAAACCATTAATTTCACTCTCCTTTCAACTTTCTGTTGGTTCCACTAATTCCTAAAAAGTCTGTCTCTTTTTCTGATAAATGCTTCACTTTTTTCATCTCCTGGTTGCTAAATTGAGTTCAGTGCTAGTCAGGTACAGAATAGCAGCTGTCTGCTTCTGCTGCTTGAAACAATGCTGACGAGAAAATAAGAGAGAGCTAAAACAGTGAAGCAGTCATCTTAAAAACCAAAACAGTGAGCTGAAAGGTGTTTTAAGATTGGGCTGAATCAGGGACTGTTAAGTCAGCCGATAACTCTTTACGTTTGTTACTTCAAATGACACCTTGCGCATTATTCACTGATCATTTATTTACACACACAAAAGAAACATTATCAAAAAACCCCTCCTTTCATTGATTTGAGCCCTAAAATGTTGTCTCTGATAGTCATTATGATATATATTGACTACCTAACTCTTGGCATTGTCTTGCTAGCTACATACTGTAAACAGTGGCAGCTTATTTGAACCAGACACAGCCACTGAAGGAGAAAAGGGACAAATTGTACACAGTCACTTGCAAGTGGATGAATCAAAGCAGTAATGTGTTTTATTTATCATTCTTTTTAACTTAGAACACAAACAGTGAAAGATATATTGACTCTTCAGCTTGTCAGTTCTCAGCTATTAATGATGTTACAAAGATCAACTTCACGTTAGCTTCTCCATGACTGCGGCAGTTTCGTGGTTTTCAGTTTTTAGGTTTGCGATGAATGATAACTTTCTTGTATGAATTTCCCTATTTGAAATTGTCATTAGTACACTTAAGTTTTAAGAAGAAAATTCACAGTTTCACTGACTCACTGATTGTTTGTTTCAACCCAAGACAGACATGTTGCGAGGGTTAAAACTTTGATTTTCACTGGAGGGTAGGGCTGGGGGATATGGCCTGAAAAATTTCACGATTCACGATTTAAATGGATTTTTTTCACCCCCTACCTAAGTAGTACTGCTACCTTTGGTAGCAACAGCCTTTAAACAGACTTTGCATTGAGGTGCTGTTTGTTCTGTGTCTGACGCCACAAACCTGATCCAATTCCAAATAACTGAAGATACGTTTCCTTTCTTCGGAGTGAGATCCACACCACTCACCTCCATGTTGTTTGTGTATGAAACGCGGGGGGGGGAGGGGGTCGTACACTCCGCGCTCTCTGAACTATGAGAGCCCAGCAGGCAGGCGTTGGTGGCGGATGTTAATAAGGAAATAAATTATCATTTAAACAAATCGACATTAAGTACAAATTCGAATTAATCGATAAAATCGATTTATCGCCCAGCCCTACTGGAGGGGGTCTTTAAGTGCAGCCTGTACTGTGGCTGAATTAACCTATAGCATGAAAAAGTTTGATAATTTTTTTTTATAGACTTATATAGATGTATTGTATTTACAAACAATTAGGATTAAACTAGCTGACTGTCGTTGACTTAAGACAGTATTTTTAATATGACTGATATTCAAGGTCCCCCAGAGAGTACATTGTGTATGTGTGTGTGGGTTATAAAGAGAGAGAAAAGCATTGCTGAGACCTCATGGGATCTTTGATTAATGGATGTTTTGACAGCTTCTAACCCTCTGACACGCTCACACTTACACAGACACTTTCACACATATAGTGCACATATAAGGTCTTTTTTTTTTGCAATACTGACAGTTTACAGTGTTATAAATGTGCCATGCTAGCAGCATCAGTTTTTCAGCTGCCCTCTGCTCTGGGCAGCAGCAGCTCTTTGATGGTCTTAGGTCGAAAAAATACAACTGCAGTGGAAGGAAAAGATTTCTGTCGCCTGACGATAATGTCACACAAAGCCGTTATCGTTTGGTGCTGAGAGTGTGTGTGTTCGGTCATGCCGTGTTTGATCCACAAAGCGGGTGAGAAGTTTGGATTCTGCAATATCATATGAAATGTACTGTTATATAACAAATACATAAAACTTGTCTCTGCTGTTATCCTGCAGTTTTTGCAATGTTATTTTCACACTGATATATGGTTCAGGAGGGGATACACATGCCACTGTGAGCGAGCAAGTGAGGCAAAGGTGAGAGGGAGAGAGAAGGAGAGGAAGATAGAGGGGTAGCCCACAGGGAATACAAGAGAAATAAGTGTCAAGTCCACGCTGGAGGAAGATTGATTAAAATTGTCTGCGTGTAGTTTTCTGAATGTAAAATGATTTTCAGACAGAAGGACAGAGGACCCAGTCTCTCTTTTATTGTACCTTTGTTAGATGAGTTTTCTTTGCATATACATCTGAAGACTTAAGGTGCTGTATAGTATTTTTAAACTAAGTAATTAATATTTCAACAATCTGTTAGGCGGTTAGAAAAAAGACACCAAAGGAATTTTAATGTTGCTTTGTGCCTGTTTAATGTATGGATAGGTGACTGTCATTTTGATGGACAGGACCGTAAACACTCTGCCGAAAACCATTAATACCCTTTTTTATTTGTTTTTCTGTTTTAACAATGATATATTGTAGCGTTAAATAACATTTATAACAGTGAAACACCATTTATTATAAAGACCAAACAACAGATTCTGTCATTTCTAAGGGCATGGAGAGAGGAATACAACAATAACAGGGGTGTAACTCAGTGTTAATTTCGTTGACGAAGACTATGATGAAAAATATTTGTCAATGCACCTTTTTCACTGATGAAAACTAAATAAAAACTAAATTAAAAGTCATATAATTACAAAGATTGTGACAAAATATAACTGACACTGTAGTCAACAAATAAAAACGAGACAAAAATGTTAGGGAGGGAGGAATGGAGAAGAGATCTAATCAAAACTATCCTTTTTGTGGGACAAGTTAGGAAGAAATCAAATCAGAGCGAATCTTTTGAGGGTAGGTTGATCTACAGAGCAGCAGAGCCATTTTCAAAAGCCGCTGCAAGTGCAGGTGCAACAGTTAAACGCAGCAGCAGTTACACACTCACAGGAGGAGGACAAAGACGAGTTGAGTTTCGAAGATGTTTTCATGTGTTAGGTTGTTTATGTACATTATATTTAGTTGTGTTTAGCTGCACAGTCTTAGTTACACAGCTTAGGCATTTTAGCCTAGCAGTTGTTTAACTTCTCTTGAGGTACGTGAACATTAACAGTAGTGAATTTTCTGTATTAAGATACCTTGTGCAATGGCATTACAACCAATAGTTTTATTATTTTTTATCATTGCACCCTATTTTTCTTAATGTTGTCTAAATGGTGTGTTATTCAAAAGACTAAGACTACATCAGAATTTGCTGTCAAAATTAACACTGGTGTAATTTAACATATTTACAAAACCACACAGAGCACTTTTTTGCACTGTCAATGAAGGGCATTAGAAAATATCAATGTGGGCGTGTTAAATAATATTTATCCTTAATTTTTTAAAATCCACACGAACATTTGGCATATTGGCATAAATAATCTACTACGCAACATACCTTCAGCAAGGAGAGGCTTCAATTTTAAAGCTGGTACACCTGCTACTCCTGATATTTCCTTCCCACAAAACAGTGGTAAAGAAAACAGGGTGCAAATTAATTAATACACAAGCACAAAAGGCCAAATTGCCTTGCTGTTTACCATATAAAAGAATTTTTTTTTTACTTAAAAGGATATCTTTTTAATTGAGTCCAGTTCAGTGCTTATGCAATACAAAATGCACCCAGACTGCATCACTTCCTGCAAGCTTCACAGAAAACAGTGAAAGTAAACAGCTTCACCTGTTTGTTTTTCACTGAATACAATTTGAACTCAGCTAAAAACTCAAAAACATTGTGTCTGTTAGCAGATCAGTGTTTCTTTTACTATTGTCATTAACCTCACTTCACCTGTCTCTCCCCTGCTCAGCTCTGTGAGTGTGTGTCCAGATCCAGCTGGACAGGGAACCTCCTACAAATGGTTTACATGTGGTTATTGACAGTGTTGCATGTCAATAACTAAGGTTTGAATATTCTAACCTGTCAAAATGACAAAGGGTCTACAGATTTTTCAGTTATCATTACAAATATTTGGTCAATGAGACTCTTGATGCTATCATATTTGCAAAAACAACTGCAACATTTTATGTAAAACTTGTGTGTCTTACTGCTGTAAATAGTGAACAGAGCACTGAATGTGATTTAATACAGAGCTGAAATTTGAAACTGAGAAAATTACTATTTTCTCTCTGTTTAAATAACATCACTTAAAAATAGTAGCGATCAAGTTTTTAGGAATATAATTTAGTCTCCTCTGAAGATCAAACTACATTTTCTAAGCTTTATGAATGTGCCTGAGACTGAGAGCTAAAGAGACAATAGAGATGTCAGAAAAATAGAAAAAACAAACATACTGTTGCTTTTAGTCTTTTCATAGGATATGTAGGGAATAAGAAAAATATAGATAAATATAACCTTTTGCAATAAAGACAGTAAATCACTGTACAACATGCACATAGCAGAGAACCTGTATAAAAAAATGAAACTGAAACAACACCATGGTTTGAGTTTGTATTTCTTGAAAGATGGAGAGATTTGGGAAAAGGAAGGAGAGACAGAGAGAGAGAAAAATAAGCAGAATTTTTTCACAGTGTTCCATCAGGATTGAAATGTTTCCTGGAAAATAGCTGAAGATTGTCAGCTTGCGCTTACTGTTTAATCGATGGTGTGTGTTTGGGAGTGTGCGAGTGCTTGGCTGTGAAAATGTGCATGCATGTGTGTGTGTGTGCACGTGAGTTAGGTTTTTATTAGCACCCTGACCTCTCCCTCTATGCCAGTCTCGTCAGATGACATCATGACAGATCACGTCTTCAACTCAAGGGGCTTCTTTCCATCCAATTTATTCAGGCAGTGGTTAGGACGCCCGTGGGCAGTCCCAGGAGCATCTTTCTATGTTTTTCTCTCCCTTACACACTCTCTTTCTCTCTCTCTCTCTCTCTCTCTCTTTCTCTCTCTCCGGGCTTGTCAGATAGGGCAGGAAGACTTCATTATCCTCCAGTCCGATCTATGTTGGCCATGACAGGTTCATCCACCGGCCACCCCACAATCGATACAGCTGACAGTACAGTGTGTGTGTGTGTGTGAAATGATTAACGTGGGCCACGGAAGCCATGATGTGGATGAGAAAGTGATGAGCTGAGGTGTCAAAAGCCTACAGTCTGTTGCCATTACTAACTACTTCCCCAACTCCCTGTTACTTTCTCTTCCATTCTATAACTCACAAACACACTCAGATTCACACACACACCTCTTTTTTTGCATATTACCACTTGCACTATCTGACAGTGCCTTCCACTGTGGGTCCTTAAAGATGAGTTTTATCTGATGGCTGAACAGGCCAGTCTCTAGCAGCTGGATGACCATATAATCACATT
Source organism: Acanthurus lineatus (assembly GCA_029814665.1). Lineage (NCBI taxonomy): Eukaryota > Metazoa > Chordata > Actinopteri > Acanthuriformes > Acanthuridae > Acanthurus > Acanthurus lineatus. The sequence continues at coordinate 26,315,386 of JAPZDV010000012.1, forward strand.
TTCAAGTAATATTTAAGGTTTCCCACCAAGTATAAATTCATGTTAAAAACTATTTTCAATCTCTATTTTGCTATCTGAATTCAAAATAGCATTTTTTTCTTAAATATCTCAAGATAAAAGGTATCTGCATCATTTACACATTTTCTTCAACATCAACAGTCAGTGGAGCAAAGTGGGCTGTTTTCAATTACCCCTTCACTGAGTGCTGCACACATATTGGCCAACTGTTTGCCCACCACAACAATATAAAACAAAGGTGTTTGACAGTTACCATCACTTTCACACAGTGAAAGAAAATTTGTTCAAATGGGGTATTAAAAGTATTGATTCTAAGTAATTGAAAGTACTTTTTCATAGTGACCAGCTGAATTTCTGTTTCTTGGAGGTGATCTGTCTGGCTGATGGGATTTGCCTTTAAAACCTTAAAGTCACTATGAGCAATAGCCTAATTTAATATTAGCATTTAATCACACTGTCATTGTAAAAGGTGTCACTTGTGGTGATAAACTAACAGAGACTCATCATTCTTTTCTGCAGTGCTTTCCAGCTCGAAGGGGCCTTTAAGCAACTTTGAGCTCATTTTCGGCTGTCTGGCCCACAGTTTTACCCAAAAGGATGGTTTACTCTGATGGCTCAGAGAAAAAGCCCCAAAAACCCTACTGAATTCAAGCTGCTAAGCAGCAAGCAGGAGGCAGACACAGTAAGCAGCTCGCTGTTGAATACATTACAGCATTTAGCCAAAACTGAGCCAGAAGGAAGGAAGAGTGGTCTTGTATTGTCAGAAATATGACTCTAAATAAATAATGTTGCTCTGAAACTGCTGAATATGAGGATAAGTCGCCATCTACCATGTCTGACATATCAACTTAAAATATATTTCTGTGTATATGTGCGTCAGATCTCTTTGTCTTAATGCGTGTTTACATTTGTGCACCCACACGTTTGCTGTGTTAAATTTCCACTGGTTTGCATCTAAGTCTTTTTATTTGTAGTTGTTTTACTGTCAGTTTACATGAGTGGGTCCACATATTTCTCTTACGGACTGTATTTATTTTCACTTTGTCCAACATGCTGATGCAAACACTTGCCATCAACTCTGATTGTTTTTCTTGGAATTTCTTAAAATAGGAAGTGTGTAATTTGGATTTTGTAAGGAGAAGAGGATTTAATTTAAAGTGCTGCGAATAAAAAGGAAATGTCATGTAATAGTTGGTAACAAAGCAATGATGCAACAGTGAAACACTGAGGCGCTGTCATGCATACATGACAGTGTCTTTGATGTAGTTTTATGCTTTATTTTGCTAGAAAGTAGACTTGATCGGGAAACAGTATTTCTTTAGGGACAGTTATTAGATCAGTTAAGTTAATGTCACTTATCTTTACTAATAGTTTTAAGTCATAATTTGTGATTTAAACCTTAAGCACTTATATTTACTGCTTCCACTTTTTGACCCTAGCTAATAAACTATATTGAAAAAAGTTTAGAAAAACTTCTTTGAAGAAGTAGTCCAGGATATTTTTGTAACATTTTTCTATGGATGCTTTTCTGGTGAGATCACCAGCACCATCCTCTAGGTCTGATTACACACTCCCTTCAGCTAGTTCTTCAACTTCATGTGTTGCCCTCCCGATGACTGTACGTTTCAGTATAATTGGCCATACAAGTTCCCATGAGACGGCGGTATGGCCGACACAGCACAGCTGCTGCTGGTGCTAATACACCTTTGCAGCAGCTCTTTGGAACTATCACACTTAATAAACACGCCAGGTGAGGGCAAAGATGTGCTGCAGGTGCTGGCGGAGCACAATGGGGCATCTGTGGGAGCAGCAGAGGAGTGCGTGGGTGCAGGCAGGTTGGTAGATGGTAGCCTCAGTATGCAGACTGACTATCTTGATTTGAAAGATTGTGTGCCAGAGCTTTTCCAAAAAGATGAAGGGGTGGATTTCCTGATCCGTCCACTGAGGGGAAACTGCCCAGGTGCTTGGGTGAGAGATTTGAGACAGACAGACTGACAGTTACAGATGGACAGACAGAGAGATCATTCTTCTGTCTGCTTCAACAGGAGCTGCAGGGATTATCCTTTTGGAATGAAACGATCTAAAATGGACTTTGAGTGTGAAGTCATCTCCCCCTATGGCGGTTTTCTGTGAGCTTGTGGAGTCTTGGCTGCTGCACCTTCTACAGTATGTGCAGATTCCCATGTAGTTTTGTGTGAACATGGATTGATAGTAACGCTGTAATAAGAAACAAAGATATGCACCAGGAGATTGTCATAACCTTGGTCACAGGCTGCAGCACACCCTGACCCACAGCCAGCTCACAGTCAGTGAGACGTCTCAGGTTCAACACATTTAGACATTCACACTTTTATGTGGCCTGAATTCGACTTGAAAATGTCAGTGACAATCAGTTTCCTTTAACTGTTGAGTGTCGACTGCTGATACAAACATGGATGCTTTTTTGAGACTTAGCTAGCTGCATTATCGTCTCTGTCTTTATATATTCAGGTCTTTATTCTTTCAGATGGGTGTGTTTTATTTCACCTTGTTATCCAAGGAGATCAAATACTGATGTTGCTTTGTCACTATGATGTCTTATAACTTAATCAGAAAGTACCATTTAGTGTCTGTGTGTTATGTGCAAAGTCTTCCTGTCAGAAAACCTTTTAAACATGTGGCTGTTGCTGCTGTGCTGCTGTTGCACTTTTCAAATCTACTTTTTTTGGTTAAGGAAAAACTGTTGCTTCTACATCTAAGGATTATGTTTATGCTTTCAAGCTGACCTTGAACTCTGGCTCCTGGATGCAGATTGATGATGGATGAATGAACAAATGGATGGATGGGAATGGATGTATGTGTCAAGTCACTGTATACAGTCCTCCACCCCTCTTGTGTCTTTGTTGTATTTTATTATATCTTTGAGTAAAAGAGTTAGCCAAGAGTGTGTAATACTGACGCATATGGGTTTGCTTTAGAGTGCATTTAAAGCTTGGTGTGTTTCATACAGACACTCAGGGACTTTACAAAGAGTTTGTAGTTGATGATTTGCAAATGAGAATGCATTGGTTTACCCTATTACCTAAATGCAGCAGGATGTATACATGTTTCTGCCAGTGTTTTGGCTACTGAACTGAAGTATAGTGCATTTATTATTATGAGAACTGGGTCTCACTTACTGTAGATTCAGACTGAGTGGTTGAATTGTTTGTTTACAACCTGTCAGATCACATACCAGCTTATGTGTCTTGCTCAGTTGGAACTTGTAGCACCAATGCAGCTCCGTCAATAATTTGTTGTGTGTGTTTTGTTGTTTGTGTATCATCATAGCTAAAGGAAATAACAGACATGCTGTGTAAAACAACAGAAATAAGACCTAAGTTGTAGTTTACTATCAACCTCATAATAGAAGTGTTAAGTTTAGTGTTTAATTAAATGGTTACAAAATTAGCTCACTGACTTTATCCGCCCTCCCACTTCCTATCAGACTTTTAATTATTTAAATATTGAGCTGGTTTGATGGCTTGTTGATTTTAAAATTGATAATACTGAAGCTAAAACTCTTTAGTAAATATATCTAGATACATGTTTATCTGTTTCTTTGACATCACTCCCCCAGTGAAGCAGCTAAATAATTTGGAAAAAAAAATGTTTTCTTTAAAACCAAGATGGAAGAGGACACTCCTTAAATGCTCCCAATAAATATGCTGAAGGCCAAGAGAGTTTGAACAGAGCAGAAGCTGTGAACACACACTGAGGTAGCTCTCGGTTGTTAACACTGCCATAGTAGATATTTGGCAGGAAAGCCTTAGTGACAATACTAGTCCCAAAATCACACAAACACATACACACTCACTCACACACACACACACACACACACTCACAAACAACAAAAAAAACAGAGTAATCTTCTTTATAAATTTCATTTTAAAGTCGACCAAAGTATTCTTTGTATTTGTTACGTGTATACAAGCAAACACACACACATGGACACACTGTCCTGTAAAAATTGCATCTTAGAATAGATAGCAATTACACCATCTCCCCCACTGATCCCAGACCAGTGCAATTAACACTCCTATTCCAGAAAGGTTATCGCTGTCAAAGAGCCCACAGACAGACACACCACACACACACACACACACACACACACACTGAGGTAAAGTTATTAAGTCTGTTCTGGTTGTGTGGCTGATAGTATGAGAGGCAGAAAGGTGTTGGGCATAGCCTGATATTTCCACTGAGTTAATATGCAGACCTGTTACTTCACATAGAGCCCAGCATTAAGTCTGGAAAGGCCACCAACTAACACACACACACACACATGAATACACGCACACACATAGTGTATGTGTTACACAGCCAACACACCCCAGCAACTCTCTTTCTCGTCTTCTCTCTGTCCCTCCCTCTCTGTCATGCTCTTCTGTCTATAAATTGTAAAAACCTTCCATCAGACATACTAATCTGAAATGAGATCTTTCAAAAAAGACCCCACACTTCGGCTTTGCCTTGTCCCTTTTTGATGCCTTTCTCCCTGAAACATACGTGTTGTCTGCAGGTTCTGCACACTTTTATGCAAGAGACAGAGAGAGAGAAAGAGAGAGAGAGTGGGTGGTGGTAATGGATTACAAGCAGCTGGATTATTCCATTATCTGATGATTATGTGCTGAAGTCTGGCAGGTACTGCATTACTTATCGAGCTGGTAAGTAATGAAACTACAGAAAAATGCATGAGGAGAAAGATACATTTTGATTTCCCATTAATATGAATAAATATAAATATTTCATATGTAATGTTTTATGAGTAAAGGTAAAGTTATAAATAATGATAAGTTTCCATTTAAGATGAGTAATCCTTTGTAGTTTAACAAAACAATGCCAACTCAAGGTTCACCTACTTACTGGGGCTTTTTTTTTCACTGTATCTCACTGGGTTTACCAGAGGATGGAGTTTGCTCAGTTGCCATAGAGATGGATCTTTTAAACATGAGAGCTCAATAGCTGTAAAAACTTCATCCACAGCACTTTGAGGACTTGACTGACTTTCCTGTCTGCATCTGCTGTCTAAAACAACAGCAAATGGCAAACACAAAATCTCAAAAGATCTTAAAGGGAATTCTTACGACTTCTTCCAGCTAAGTTCCAGCAAGTAAACTGTATAACTAGTTAGTAAGTCTACAGGATTAAACACGACAATATGTTGCTTGTCTATGCTCTCCAAAACAAGTGTTTCTGATATGATGCCACCATAAACAAGACAGCATCGTTTGTCTGTGTCTCCAAAATAATGGTTAGGCTTTAGTGAGCTTTAAGGTTTGATGAAAAAACACAAGAGACAGTTTCTCTACATGCTGCTGAAATGTTATATTATGTTAAAGTGCGGAAGGGATTTAAAGCACCCTGAATAAGAATGGTAGGAAATGTACTTACGTTCCCAAGACACGCGCATGTTCTACACAATATTAAATGATGTTTAAACAGCTCATAACTAAGACACTCAGGGTCGTCATATTTGTTCAATGACATGATGTGAACAGCAAGCATGGAGAAGTGCAAATAATCTCAAACATGTTGAAGAAATTGGGCTCTGTTTAAGTGATTTCTGGCACATGGTCTAAGGTGCTGGTGCAAGTGTGTTAGAGGCATGTCCAGCTTCACTCTGCTAGTCTAACAGAAGATAATCTGGGCACAATGTGAGGTGCACAGAACAATGGGGTCATATTTAGACGCTCAATTAGTGATATGAGTGTTTTTGGTATGATGTCAGTCAAACCTATCAATGTGCCGTATACCGTTCCCTTTAAAAGCCAGGTGCACCAGGACTTAGCTAGTTGCAATTTCAGTGGTGGAACTGGGTAAAGTTAGTAGTAGAAATGAGCATTTTTCATTATCAGTGTGTGTCTGAAAATGCAGAGTGTATGCACGTTTTGGACCTGTATGTTGGGGCAATTTACTATCTGAATAATGTGCACTTTAAATAGCAGAGAAAACACTGCCATAACTTTAGCCCAGCTTTTTGTAGGGCTATGGCACAGACGCTTTCTGCTCTCCGCCTCAAGATAGCAGTGAGCTAGACCACACCTCAGTTTTAAGACCAACACTGTGGGCACATAGAGAGGTGCAAGTACACTTGCTATTACACAGTGTGGGATTTGGCATTAAAAAAGAAAAAAACTGCATCAGTCTGAAACTAGCAATCACACTTGTGCTCTGCTATGTGTCACTTTTGACCAAGTGTAAGATAGGGCTCATTATCTTTTACCAAGGAAAAGAACAAGTGATTACTAACCAAGTCAGTTTAAAATCTGGCCCCAGGTATGAGGAGCATAGAGCAGGAAACTGCCCCACCCACCCTTATATCCTCCTCCTCCCCTACTACAAATGCTAAAATGCATGTATGCATTATAGTGCCTATAGTGCCTATACTAAACCAGGGTGAAATTGTCGGCTTCCCTGAATTAATTGATGTGTACCATTCAAAACAGATTGAAAAAATCCAAAAATCCTGTCCGAGGCACCCTTAAGTTAAGGACACAGGTAACATGGACCTATGACTGAATTGCAGCAGCAAGTACGTCTTCTAACTAAATATTAGAAAAGTTAATTCTGACTTGTGAATTGAGATAAGTAGCTTTAACTTATCCACATGTAGGATATTAGATGCAGAGCCAGGTCTCTGCTGTTAAAGTCTCAAGCCTTCTGTCTTTATCTTTTGTGTGAGCCCTGCACTTTGTGGACTGGAGATAATGATGCCAGTGAATGCAACCCAGGCAGCCATTAGGTTTCCTCCAAAAATGATTTAGGCAAATACATTTAGCAGTTTCAAGGACTATTAATAGTCTTAAAACAAAAAGTAAAAATAAAAAAAGTTTGATTTTCCCAAATGCAGTTGAAAAATGCAAGCATGAACATGGAGTCTGAATGTTAACAGGCAGATTTGTTGTTTCTTTTTTTTTTCAACATCAGATGTGTCTCCTGTACACAGGCATTTTTATTTATGGTAAAATACCAGTGGCAGTTTGAGGCTTCTGAAGATGAGACAAGTACAGGACAAGTAAGGACACTGAAGGTCATAAGAAACAACAAGCACACTGTAACTTGTATAGGTTTTTTGTCTCTTTTTTATTTTGCATTTAAAAAAAAACATGGTAAATACGACAACAGTTTGTTTGTTTTTTGTGGTCATGAATGCCTTGGGCAAATCTTGTTAAGAATGTAACCTGCAAGGGATGTGAAAGTTAAGCAGGAAAGATTTCCCAGCATCACAACAGCCTCCCTGCAAGAATCTGTGTGTTTACTGTCTACCCGCAGCTGCCTTCAGCGTCCTCAGAAACAATGATGAATAGAGTCTTTAACAGGCGACTCCCTTTCTATTGTCCCTCACACCAGCAGCACATAATCATCTCTCTTTTCATCCAGTTTTCTCTCTATATTTGTTAATCAAACTTTCATTCTCTCTTTCATCTCTTACGGCATCCACTCTCTTTCATATCATATGTTATGAATAGACTGAAATTGATTTCATGCCACAGGGCCTCAGCCTTGTACTGGAGTAGACCCCAAGATTTCGATACAGGCTTTAGTGGCGACTGCTTTAAAAAAAAAAAAAAAAAAACTCTTTCATTCTGCTTAACAACAGCCTCTCTGATCTCGAGGCAACTCCAACGGCAACTTCTTTGTCTAAGTGGAAACACTAAATGGGTTGAATAAAACAAAAGAGATTGAGATTAAAGAGAGAAAGGGAGCGTGGAGAATCAGAGAAATCGAGGAACGTGGATCAGACGTGTGTTAATTACTACAAAGAGTCAAAGGAGGCTGAGCTGTTTGACTGCTTGACCCCAGAAGGAAACACAATTAGCAATGAATATGAAAAAAAAAGCTATCAACAGGCTGGATTTACAGCTTTTGTCTTTGTTTGTAGAATATCAGTATATTATCAGTTCACTCGAGGCATTCTTGTGGATCAGTGGACTGATGAGTCACAACATCACAGGCTCAAATTTAGGACATTGAGCTTATCGCTACTCTCTCATGTCTGTCTCCTCTGTTTACTGTGTGCCTCTTTCAGCTCTCCACAACAGTGACTGACAAGTATGTAATGGAGGCCACACACACCCTGTTTACACCTACACAGCTACACTTATTGTCCCTGATTAGACCACTTCTCAGGACTGTGTGGGCATGTATCATCAGTTCTTGATTGACATCTCCCTCACTCTGTGATGACTTACTACACCTGTGGGAGCGGGACATGCTACATCTTTACCGTTCTTTATTGGTACAGTTTGGTGACATCACATTTCAACCTGAGCAGAGCTTTAATCAGCCAATGAAGTGACTCCTGTCATTGTGCATGAATGATGTGAACTTCTTGTTATGACATTATCAGCTGTGTACAGTATCCTCGGCATGCAAGTGGTTAAGATGTAAGAACACTGTTGCTAGGCAACCTTAAAAAAATATTAATGTTGACATCAGCATGATGAACTAAAGGTAACAAAATTACAATATCATACTTACAAAACTCCAAGAATTGATTGACTTCCACAGCCTGTTTCATAAAATATCATCAGTACTTAAAATATCATCAGAACTTTAAGCTTTTGCAATTTTTTTTAAGTTCCAAATCATAAATACCACTACAGGGGGGTGTTCATTTGGACTCCTCACATAAAAGGGTAAATAATAACCCGTTTGAGATACCATTAGTGAGCTGTCTACATCAGACAAGCATTTCTACCATTCTGTAGGATACTAACTGTTTTGATACACAGTGTAATGAATTTTGACAATTTGATATTTGACTTTTATATATTAATATATAAAGCTTCAATCTGATAAGAAGATTCCTGTTTTGCTGTATTGCATATTCAAACATCACCAAACATATAAATGTATGACCACAGAGGGCTTGAGCTGCATTTCTTGCTAATAATTACCAATTTTCCACTGACAACTGTCAATAACTACACAGCAAGATTTTGTTTAGTGAAGGTTTTTTGAGTGAAGGTAGTTACGAAGGAAACAGTGAGTTTGAAAACATGAATGTAGATAATAATATTGTGAAATAGTAAGAAAAAATCAGCTTTGAGAATGTTTAATGGAGATGAAAATGTGTTCATCTCTTTAGTGTATTTATCAAGGATACACATAATGAAATTATTGAAGAAACACTAAATTTAAACATGACTCGACAGGTTACTTTGAATAATTCTGAAACTTTAATTATAAAATGTAGAAAGTGAGATTATAGAGTTTTAGTCTTACATGTATAAAGAGTTTTATCTGACGTAATGAGGAACAGTTCAACAATGGAGCAGGGTTTATGCAGCCAAATAATTAAATGAATGATATCAGAAAAATATTTTTGAAATCTTGTTGTGTTGATTTTTTCCAAGAATCTTCCCCTTATAATGACAGTGTTGCTGAGGGGGCTTGCTGTGCAGCATTCACCCTAACTCGAGCTGATGTCTGGTGCATGCTACAGTATTTTCAAATTTAAACTTATCTTGAAAACATGGGCTACAGACATTACAACAGATTTTACAGATTTTTCTGAGCTTACAGACTGAGCAAAAAAAAAAAACTTAGACATGGAGGGGGCTGTTGTTGTCGCCATGTTGATCTTGTGTGTGCTATGCTGCATTGAAAAAAAATGTGGACAAAGTCAGTAGAATCAGCATGGCTCATATTTTTGCAGTATGAGCTCAAAGCAAGTTAGTAATAAAGTTTTGTCCGGTCTCAAACACGGCTAGTGGAGGCAATGTTGAAAGCTAATAAGTATGCTACATCCAGCTGGTGACAACTCTTGGTCAGCTCGCTCATTGAAATTTAGCTTAGTATCATCATTATTACTCTTGTTAACCATCTTAAAAGCCCTCCTTCTCAACTGCACTTCAATAGTTTTGGGTTTTTGGTAGCAGAGACCAAAGAGTCTTTTGCACACTTGTTTTTGTCATTAAAATGCAGAATTGTTTTTTTAATGACGTCCTACTCAAAATGACAGGGATATGTCTGCATTAATGACAATGATGATGTATTGATAGATATCCAATTCATAAAGGCTTTATTTCCACATATGGATGAGGCCTAGATACAGGATTTGTGCCACGTGAGAGGAAAAAAAGGGAATGGGTTTCCTGATTCACGTAGTGTAAAGGCAACTATGACTATGCATAAACTATGACTGGCAGTAACCACAATGATAAAGACTAGATATTTAAGGAATTAAGTGTGGAAAATTGGAGAACAGCTTTGTAATATTCTTAACATAGATGTTCTTAATACAAAGCTAAATAAATTTTAAAATGAACAGGTAGTGCAGGAGCACTATGACACACACCTGGAATATCAGGAATTTCCCTCAACAACTTTTTTGTCTTAATTCAGTATGAAGATAAATGAAACATCCAGTGTTTGAAAAATGCCACAAAAATGTATTTTTAGAAATTTAGACATTTTATTTCCAAACACTTGTGTGTACCTGCAGCATATTGCATTTATCATGTATATTTGCATTGTGTGTAAATGATAATGTGAGTGTGAGGAAACAGTTCTGCTCTCAGTCTGCCACGTTTGATTTCTCCTGATGAGAGATCCGATGAGTATAGAGGCAGGAAACAGATGTACAATTTACAGCCAATTAATTCCTCCCTCTCTCTCTCATTTGCTCTCTCTCTGTCTGACACACACTCACACACTCACACTTTTGCACACGCCCACACTGCATTGTCAGTGGGCCGCTCTGTGAAGCGCTGCGTTTCTGTTGTCGCCCACAATAGAGAACTTTCTTATCGTGCTCTCAGAAGATAAACATGCCCCTGTGAATCTCACTGCCTTCTCCTCTTCTTCTCTCTGGCTGTCTGCTGACTACGAGCAGAAGAGATTTCCATTATTTACATGACTAAACAACAACCAATCTCATCTAATCACATCCTCCCCTGCCTGCCGTACACCTCCCAACCTCCTGACAATCTGCCTTGAGCTGCTGTGATTTTTCACTCCTGGAGAAATTTACAGGGAGAAAAAAAAATCTAACATTTCCCAGGAAAAGAAAAAAGGGGAGATGTTGAGAGCGCAGGGATGGCAAGATGGGAATAATGAGGAAGATAGAGAGGTTATACACCCCACTAATTAGCTGAGGTCTTTACAAGTTCAAGGACGGTTTCAATTTAGCTGATAAAGATGAGAGGATGAGCAAGGCAGGGAAGGGTGAGATGGGTGAGACTTCCTACATCTTAATTATCCCACTTTTTTTGCCTGGTGGCGCCTTTAGGAGTGTGTGTGTTGTGGGAGAAAGGGGAGCAGAGTTGGGGGGCTTCCATGCAAAGGCCAGTGGTCCTGTCCAGGGCGGAGTTCACGGGGTTGAAACTTTCCCTTTCAATTACTCTGCCACTCCCACAAACATCAGCAACCCAGGAGGATCATGGGTATCTCTGAGGTTAAACACACATTCACGTATTCATTCATACATGCATATAAATTGGCTATGCTTTTACTCGGAGCAGATAATAAAAGGAGTGCATTTTTGAAGGTTGAAAAGTGTTGTGGCCATGAGTCAAGAGAGCACCGGCTTTAAATGTGATGAATACCTGTTTTCAGCAGCCAGCACACCTTCACCTGTACTCCTCAGCACAGCTCAGCTGAAGGACAGAGGACGAGCCTGTCGCTTTTTTCTTGGTAGAAGTTGAAAAAGTCGCGTAGTTTGTCACTGAGTGAGTCACTGGTTCTGTTGACGTATTCCTGCTCACTTTACTGTAAACATATGCTCACTTTTAGGTTTGATTCATAGTAGGGCACTTGACAAATTTGTTTGAGTGTCACTTGGCAAAAAATTAAACAGTCTTGCATCAATTCAATTTATACTTTTTACAAAATATTCAAAAATGTCCTCCAAACCCACGAGACCCTGTCTCTCTGCAGTGCAAGTGTATCTCTGTCATGCTTGGAAAGGTTTAATCAGGACAGACATCTGTTTAGATCACATAAATATTCTGCTTTCTATGTGCTTTTTGTTTTTGTTTTTGTTTGTTTTTTTTTATTTAAACCCTATCTGCATTGATTGATCACCTCCCAGTTTATCCATAAGCTGCAGATTTACTGAGAAAATATTTTGGTTTCAGTAACTTTTGTTGTCTGTCAGTCAGTCTGTTGAAGGCTTAGTTCCCTGAGAGTCACTGCTGACAGCTGGTTGCTTCTGTGAACAGAGATGCTGAATGCAGGTCGTTGTTGATGTGGATTGAAAACTACAATTTCCATGGGGACATTGGTAACAGTATCTAATCACATTGCACACAATATGATGGTGTCCATGACATGAACTAATTCTCTAGACGCATGACATAAAAAGAAAGTGTCAAAGTGTTTTTTTTTCTACATCATTTCTGATGACTTTGGGAACTATGGGAGTTGAGAGAGATGTCGAAAAAAGAGAAGCCCAAATCAAAGAAGCTGAGGCTGAAGTATTCTGACTTTTAGGTCCTCGTATGGCTCAAACTCTACAGGATCTAACATTTCCCATAATGCAAGTTAATAGTATCTTTCTTTAGACTCTGTCCACATCCTCAAATACTATGGCTGTGTTAGAATTTTAAGTTTTGAACCCTATCAAAGATTTTTTTCTTAGACACCAGAGCCCCTCAGCAGTATTAATGATGAGTAAATCTAAGTCAAATAAATCAGATCTTCAGTTGATTGTCATTCCTGTTGAAATGATGTAATGTGGCACGTAGCACCATGAAGAATTAATAGATTATTAGTTGAGTTGATAAAAGCTGTTTGATTTCACAGGAGACATGCGTAGGATTAATGGAATATATCTCATAGTTTTACTGGTTTTACAGTTTTGTGTTTATGTCTTTTATTGCCGTATGTAAGTGCCATTACAGACACTGAGAAAAAAAATTACTAATCCTAATTATTTGTTGTCTCTTAAACTATGCCATAATAATTAAAAGAACATTATTATGTTTTCTTGTTTAATAACTTGTTTGGTAACTCTTCCTGCACTTTGATGAGCAAACACAAAGTGGTTCCCTCCTCCCGTCTCAATGAGCTGCATTTGGCCAGTAGTAGTTTGTGGGCTGTACTTGAGCAGAGCAGTATCATGGTTGAAGATGTTTTTTTTTTTTTTTTAGTATCAGTTTTATTAACAGTCCCAGAAGAGCATGGTTGTTGGTTCCTGATGTAACAACATTGTTAGGGATGTAAGGGATGTAAGGCAGGGGCCAGCAGTCCCCTACAGGTCTAACTTACTACTGTTTACTAAGCCACACCCACTTTTGAGTGGTGCTGTTGAATTGAATCAAATTTTAGAAATTAAAGCTTTACCTTCCCTTTTAATCATGCAGCATCACAGGGGTTAAAAACACTGTAATTGCAGTTCCTCAAGATTTATTAGGTTAGCTGTTTATAAAGGGTTAAATGTTGTGTTCAGACTCAGACACTGACAGGTTCTAAAAAAACAACAACAACAACACAACAACAACAACAACAACAACAACAACAACAACAACAACAGCAAAAACAGCTTGGTAGAGGCTCCCAGAAAAATTCAGAACTTGTTTACAAAGTCACATTCACTCAGGTCAGTCAGCCTCCTGCTGCTGGTCGCTGTGCAGCACGTCGTAGGATCCGTGTCCTGCACCAGTGGACCTGCATGAAAATAAAACCATGAAATATCACAATGATCATGTGTCTCTGCTTCCCTTTTTATCACATTAATCTTTTTTTTCTTTATTTTCACCTGACATCATACTGGTTATCTTTATTATTAAATGATCGGTACTTGCTTAATATTACATGCAAATAACCTGTTTTATGGGGAGTTGAGAAAGAAGAAAGCTGATATCTAAATCCAAAATGTCTTTGAAGTTTGGGATAAGCTGTTTAAGTGAATGTTGAAAGCTGACAATTGAGTTATGTTACCATGAATAAAATAATTGATAGAACATCCTTATTTCCTTTATGTGTTTCTGTTTATTTATTTCTTCAGTCCATTTCTTCTACTTTGTAACTTTGCAAGTGGATTTGCACTGACAATGAAAACTGTGTGTAGAAACACGTAATGTGCTTCTGTGCAGCAGCAAGCAGTTGAGGAGTGGAAAACTTGATCATGTTAGACTGCAGCATGTGCTTAGAGGTATATTACACTCTATAACTTGATTCTAATTCTGATAAAGTGACAGCTCAGTATGCACTTTCAAACTTATTTTTATTAAATGAAAGGCATGTACATGCATATGATAATACCTTGTTCATGCTTGTTCTGTTTGTGAACACTGGAGTGAAAATAGACTGACTGTGTTAAGTGACGTTGACACGTGTACATGGGAGGAAGATCGTTTTCAATCACCTTGTCCTTCTGGCAAAATTCTACCTGCTAACATACACACTGATGCACTCAAAAAAATAAAGTCTGAATCTTATCTTGCTGTGCATCCTGCTTCGTAAAGTCTGGGCAGTTTGTGGCACTTTTGTCCTCTCTGTCTGTTGAGGTCTTTGGATACAGCTTATATCTGCTCCCAGTGCACTCAGGAAGGGCAGGAGTCACTGTTTCCTGTGATTGAGTTTCATACCGGTGCTGATGTACAGTAGTAGGTACAGGGAGGTGTGTCACACTATAACATTAACACATTTAGAAATACCAACACACTCACTTAATGTTCTTCTTCCTAACTCTATCACAGGCCGCCAGCAGCCCTCTGTAAACAATGAAAATCTAATCACATACATAAGAGGCATCTCATTAAAGGGAAATGTGTCCTGTTGGAATTACATTATGTGAATTCTAACATGCTAAATGCTGTAGAACACATGATTGTGTGTGTTAACCAGAACGCCAGAGTGGAATTCATTACCATTTTTAAAACCAGCAGAAATCCCAGTTTACCAGTGTTTATTAAAGCTCCTGAACAAAGATTATGAAAATGTGAATAAGATGGTAATTTTTTAACCTTATGCAAAAATACAGTCTCTACATTTTACAGTTTGCATCACTCCAGCTCACACATACAGATCATGTGGTTTTGAAATTACCATCAGTCATCTGGACACTCAAACTATTTGGTTTGTCCAAATGTTACACATATAGCATACCATACACCTGCCACAGCAGCATGACTGTCGCCCGTGTTACAGGAGTCGTCAAGTTTCATTTAAAGTCAAAGCTAATAATCTTTGTGGTTAGGGAGATACGCAGGCAGACGATCATGAGGGAAATATAGACGGCAGCTGAATGATTTGCTGCATATGAATCGGGAAAACGTGTATATGTGTGAACATGTTTTCTTCATTCTCTTTTTTCTTTCTCTCTGCACAGTGGGATGCCATTAATGAGATGGATGAATACTTCACTCCTATCCACACATACCAGGTGTGTAATGCTGTCAATGTTCAGCAGGGTTGGATGGTTTATTAAAATTAAATATTATAAGAACTTTGTAATAATAAATCACTTTGCTCTGAGGCAAACCTTTTTTTTAACATCACCACCATTCAACACCAGTTATTTTGTCACTGAATGCTTATTAAATTATAAAAAGAAATAATAGTAAGGTTATACAATCATTTCTGCTATAGTGTGCTAAAGGTAAGAGGAATTTTATTTTGTTTGTTAGTTTTCCAGCTTGTTCTTCAGTGTGTACGATGGTTTTGCCTTTCAGACGGTGGTTTGGTTTGGTAGATATTTTATGGCTTACAGGAACACACATGCTTAAAAATGCCTGGTGTTTGCAGTTGGTGCAGTTGCTGGGAGTGTATTTGGCCAGAAATCCCATCTCATATCTTGGGTATCAGCACTCGTGTGCAGACACTCATTTCCTCTCTTCTCTTTGCCATCCAGGATAATTATATTACATATTCTAGCCAGGACTCAAGCTAGGATTTTTGAAATACTGCAGAGCAGGAATCCAAGTCTCCCTCTCAAAACCTCCAGGCAATTTTTACCAGACAAATAAAATGAAATCTGTTTATTTGGATTTAAATCAAATTGTCAATTATACCGCTGGAATGATCAGTCTATTTATGGACTACTGATAGACAGAAAATTAGTTTGCATCAGTTTTTAAAATTTTTTTATGCAGAATAATAGAAAGTCAATGGATAAAGTTTTTCAAATGTTCATATTTTCCCTTTGTCTCAGTATAGCTACTATATTAGTAATGACAACGGAATTACTGGTTGGAGAATAAAAGCAAATTAAAGACTTCATCTCTGGAAAACTGTAATGAGCACTTAGAAGATCTTCTGATATTTTAGCCTATTTTTTTTTCAACATAAGGATATTAATGCTCATTAAAATCTTTCCCTAATAACACTCTGCTCGGGAAAACACTTGTTACATTGAATTTTTAAATGAGTTGATCCAGACCAAAAAACACCTAAAATAAGCCTATAAAATACATCCATTACTTGGTTTATTTTAGCCAAATGACCCTAAAAAATAAAACCAAATAGCCTCAGTGAGGTCGATTACTTTGAAAATGATGGTATCTATCAAAACAAATTTACAGGGCAGGTAACTGGTGTATTTCTGAAATTCCAGTCAACTTTGCCGATGCTGTCGGAATCAGACCAACATCAGCACGCTACTTTCAAGAGCAAGAATTAAGCTGTCAGAGTTTATCTGGATCACTGCACTTTACATCAGGTGACAGCAGGTCAAGTTTGGTTAAAAAAAATGTCAAAGAGTCAGAGAAAGTAGTCAGAGCTTTTATTCAGGTGACAATAACAACACTTTAATTCAGAAATACTTTGTTACAAGTAAAAGTTCTGCATTCTAAGCTTTAACTAAGTAAAAGTACCAAAGTATTATGATACACTTAAAACAGCAAAAACAAAACAAAATTTTAGTATATTTTGGATACATTTATAACAAAATTTTGTCATATTACCAATAACGCACTGACATTGGTGTTACTTAAACGCTGCCTCAGGTAAAAGTTGGGCTAATTCGGACAACTTTTATACTCTTGAGTAGATGCATCTGTAATAATACATGCAAATATATTTTCTAGTAGAATTTGAATTAATAATGGGAACCTGCAAAGAAAATGGCATTTGCACCTGGATTGTTTCTTTCCTTTACCAAATAAAGTAGTTTTATAGTCTCAGCCAAACTAAACTGCATAAAACTGATTTTGACATCATTTAAGTCAATAAAAAATTATCAAAGATTTCTGAAATGATCCATTCATCCACCTCCTTTATGTGAGGACTTTTTTGTTCTTAATGCCTCATCATTTGGTAACTGATGTTAATTGTTAAATAGTTTCCATGTGATTTTCTCACCCAGGGAACAAACAGAGTAAATGTAGTGCAGTTAAAAGTACATATTTCACACTGAAATGTATAGAAATGTAAGTAGCATTAAAGGAAATATTTAAGTTCAGTAAAGGTACTATAAACAGTGCTTCAGTGCAGTACTTGAGTAAAGTGTAATACACCAGATTCAGCTTGGGTTGCCTCATCTGATTACACATAAACTGTAAGAAGGGTTACGGCAGCTGCTCTGCTCTATGAAACAAATAGAGCAACACACAGGGGAGAGAGGCTGAAATCTTGAAACAGACTGAAAAAAAGGGAAAAACAAGTTTTAAGTTTTAAAAATATGAGGATCAAATAAGCTACATGTAACTCCTCAATAGAAAATAATGTGTGTTTATGCAGACAGTGTGTGTTGTTGCAATGGTTGCTGACTGTAACACTTACTCTGAATCAGGTCTGTAATGTGATGAGCCCCAGCCAAAACAACTGGCTGAGGACAGTCTGGATCCCTCGAGAGGGAGCCAGGAGGATCTACATCGAGGTCAAGTTCACCCTGAGAGACTGCAACAGCATGCCTGGAGTACTGGGCACCTGCAAGGTAACACTCAGACAGAGAGGCTGAAAATGCTAAGAGATAAAATCCAGATGCAAAATTAATACACATAGACAGGAGGAAAGAAGAAGCGCTGAAGGGACTTTTTGTTATTACATGTATGTGCTCTTGGATATTCCAGATTTATTTTGCTTATTTCATCTTGTAAAGTGCTAATTGTAGAGAGAGTATGGCTTCATTAAAATCTAAAATGCAAGTCACCTTTAAAAAGGACTCGAGGAACACTGTACAATTTTGAACAAAATAAAAATGTTGTTATTTTACAGTTCAAAACGCTTTTTAAATAACCAACAAATTATAACCAGCATAGATCTACAACAGCTTTATTGTCAAAAAAAAAATCTTAATGCAGTTTGGTAGAGTGATATAGCTAAAAGAACATCATGAGAAAAATAAAGTTTAATATTTATTTCTAGCATTTCCATTTTTTTCATTATTTCTCTGTTAACAAGTGCAAACTGGTGCAATCATCTTACCTAAAGAGAACATCTGAATGTGACATCACTTTTTGTCTTTTTCTTTCTTCTTAAGCTTAATCTCACCTGTCAATATTATAGGAGTACAACCTTGTTAATGCCTACCAACATAGATACACTATAAATAAATTATATACTTCTCGGCGTGTCTGTTGAACACACACCCTTTTAATGTCTGACAAGAATGAGTCCCAAACCACCACCTAAGATGGTTTCACTTTTTTTATTTTGCATCTTGGCTGCATGTTTTCAGGCTTACAAACAGTAAACTGGGTTATAAAGTAATACTCCATCTTTAAAACAATGAAGCTACATACAGTACTCATACTATGTACTGTCTCTGATCTACAGGAAACCTTCAACTTGTACTACTATGAGTGTGACAGAGCGGTGGGCTCGGCCATACGGGAGAACCAGTTCATTAAGATTGACACCATCGCTGCTGATGAGAGCTTCACGGGTGTGGACCTGGGAGTCCGCAGACTCAAACTGAACACTGAGGTATGAGCAACAACACTCTTCTAGATTATACATTTATTTCAATTCGAAGCACGTACATCTCCACAGGAGTTAGAGACAAGTTGGAAACATCCCCGGCCCCAGAGAGTCTCTTCCAGTCTCGTCACTCAGGCTGTTTCGTGCTCGCTGCTGCAGATATCTAAAAGAAAACAAACAGCAGAGCTCAGTTCAGTATCATGGGAAATACTTTGATATTGATAACAGCTTCAAATTTGATACTGGATATTGAAGCTATTTCTTTATTGATATCTTACATTGTTACAAAGATGAAGCTAGGACAGACACAGTATAATTCATTGTTCACCATCTTTAAATTTGCTAGACATTAATCCTGAGTTACCTTCAGGAAATACAACCACCTAAATTACACTGTGGGTTTCTTGGTACAGTGACTTTGTCATTATGCTTTTATGTTTTGTTTTGTTTTTCTTTTTAAATTTGTTCCTATTGTGATGCCAATGTGAATATTGTCTGCTACAAAGGGTTGTCAAACATACTGCTTGAATATTTTTAGTTCAACTAAACAACATTTAGTTTAAGTATAAAAAAGTGTGTTTTACCTAATGAATTGTGAAATGGCAGAGATATTTTATGTTACAACAAAACTGACAAGGAAAACAGAATAACACACAGAATTTATGGTCACGGCTCAAGTGTTTCTGAATTTGAAATGCTGCAAAGGCCTGTTTTTAACTAAATGCTTTTCACTAAACACATTTATTCTTTTCCATTTTTCATGTTGAAAAATACGAGAAAAAGGCCAAATGCAATGTGTTAGTTCATCTCTCAATGTTCTCTAACTTCCTTGCATTGTCTGTTTCTCTCCATTCCAGATCCACTGGTCCCTATTGAGCTCATAAATCTTATAAAGCTCCTAAAAGAATTTATTGAAATAAAAAAGTATTTCCTAAGAACAGGTAGATGCTATAGTTTTAGCAACATAATTCAGTTGGAAGGAATCTTGTGTTTTTGTCCCACCTTTAGCTGTACATTACTGAAGGCAACAGGATAATGTCTAAGTTCATACAAACCTGCAGAGTGTGTGCCTAGAGGTCACAAAGTAACATGTCACCCAGTGTAACTCTTGTTGTTACAGATGAGAGAAGAGAAGACATATCAGATTTTGTTACACATGCAGTGCTTATTAGTAGGATTTCAAGTATCCAAATGGCTCTGCATTGTTCAAACTGTAAATTGTGTAAACTGAAAAGAGACACAGCTGTGCCAATCAGCATACCTTTGTGCAGTGCAGTCTGTTTTTTTTGTACCAAACAAGTGCAAATTAAATTATTGACCCATGCATGAAGTGCAATTCATCTGCAGTTTTTAAAGATGTGCAATAAACAAAGCCAGTTGAGGGGAAACTTAAGGGACAACTTACCTATTTTAATTGTCCTTATACAAATAAATTCCGACCTGTGTGGGCTCGTTCTTCAGTTCACTGCAGCTGATGCCTAAATGCTGTTTAAACTTTGCTCGTGTCCTTGTCAAATGGAATGAAGATGTGCAATGAAATTCAGCACACCTCAGCGTCCGCTTGTTCCATTATCCAGCTTTGTAGAATAAAAAGTAGAATGAAGTAGTGAGGCAGAAACAGAGACAGCTTGCTTTCAAAGTAAAAGTCGCATGTTTTGAAGCTTGTTGGCTGCAGCAGTCAATTTAAGGAGAGTTTACCTGAATAAAACAACAAATAGCTTAAAAAACAGTCACATTTCACACATATGTTACTTTCCTGACAAATGATTGTGAATAAATTGCCAACTGTGCTTGATGCTGTTCATTAAGTACATCCCAAAAGAACATAAAAGCACAGGGAAACACGAACACAACATTCTGTCTTATTTTAGATTTGTTGTCATTGTGACATTAGTTTGTTAATATTTTCAAGATGACAGGTGTGTGAGATGAAAGCGTCAGACACTGTTTTGACAGGTGCGAGGTGTGGGCCCCCTGAACAGGAGAGGCTTCTACCTGGCCTTCCAGGACATTGGTGCCTGCATCGCCCTCACCTCTGTGCGGGTGTACTACAAACGCTGCGTGGGTGTGAGCCGGAACCTGGCGGTGTTCACAGATGTGGTGACGGGCGCAGACTCGTCCTCTCTAGTGGAGGTGAGAGGTCAGTGTGTGGATCACGCCGAGGAGAGGGACACACCCAAGATGTACTGCAGTGCTGAGGGGGAGTGGCTGGTGCCCATCGGGAGGTGTGTGTGCTCTGCTGGATTCGAAGAACACAGAGACTCCTGTGTGGGTGAGTGAATTATAAAGTTCTAACTTCTGTTTTTCTTTTCATTTATGTTTTAATTTTCTATTATGTCAACAGCCTTGATTCCAGTCAGGAAAATCAAACCTCTTTAAAATATCTCAGTATGTTTAGGTTTTTCCTTTTCCTCTCATTTACTGACATCTTTATATTTTCCAGTCTCAATTAAAAATTCTCAAACCCATTCAAAAGCCCTCTGAAATTCCTTAATATTGTTTGTTGCCTCCTATTCAGCTATTAGAAATGACAACCTAATGCATAAAGCACAGCTGTGTCCTATGACATGCTGTCAGAATGAGATTTTCCTTATGGGCCCACGTTGTGATGATAATTTTACTTAAACAGAAAAAATCTTGAGGTAGACCATTTAAGAATACTCTGCAAAAAATACAGAAGTGCGGAACAACGGGAGTTAACAAGATTTTAATGCAACGCTATCATCTGTATCTGTTTATGTTATAAAAAAATCTGTTTTCACTCAATTTTTACCAGACTGGACTGAACTGTCCTGTCTGCTACAATTTTTTTATGCATCAAATACTTTTGTTTTCATTTACTCTTTTTACACACATATAAATGCATTCAGTTGGTCCAAAAACAACATAATATTTTTAGTATTTTCCTTAAAATTACAGAAAAATTTCAAAATATAATTAATATTTTAATTTTAATAGTAAAAAGAAGCATTTCTGATTTATTTAAAGTTGATCTGACATATAAATGCAAGATGTAAGATAGCAATTGCCTAAAAAAAGGCAATAATAGCTCATCTTAAAAACATACTTGTATTCATCACATTCCTTATTAACACAAAGTCACATTAACAATTTAATTTACAACATTTAGGCGCAAAAACATTCATAATATTATTCATAATATTCATAATTAGGCTGACCAAAACTGATCCCTGGATGAGTTACCTGTCAGTCCGTGAGACTTCATATTCACAGCTCTTGGTTCGTTAGTAAAAATCCAGTGTAAAACAGTTGCTGGTCAAAAGGTAAAAGGCAGCGATGCATCATTTTTTACTTTGGTCCAGACAAAGTTTAGCGAATTACAGCTGCAAAATATGACCGAGGTCTCTTCTGATGAGGATGCAGGAAAAATATCGGTTCCTTTGGCTCCATCCAAAACATCACTCAAGCATATTAGTGAAGTATTTAACTATGTGAAACTTTCCTCTGAGCTCAAAACATCAGCAGAAATGTCTCTAGAATGTAAAACGCCTTCAAAGCAACACATTAGTTTGGAAAGGTTCTGGCCTTTTTAGCAAATCAAAGAGTCTCTTTGAAGCTCTGACTGTGCATCACGTAAGAAGAAAAAAAATGAATAAATGAAGAAGTTCAAGGTCTGGTCAAAAGCTTTTTCTAAGGTCTTACACTTTTCTCAAGTAGGTAAATACTGAGAAAATAGCTGCGTGTCTTTCTGAGCTGAAACTTCTTTCTTCATTCAGAGCGTGACGATAATTAATAAGTGAGACATTTGAAATGCAAAGACACTTGATCCTCTCTTTTGTTTTTTCTTTTTCAAAACCACATTCTGTTTGTTTTTGTCTTTTCTGATTTTTTCATGGGGTTTTGATAGGCTGACCTCATGCAGAGACCTGTGCATATTTCAGGTTGCTATGGGTTACAGTAATTAAAACCTATTAATCACACAGCGATGGATAATGAAACGCTAAAAGCAGTTTGTCAGCCAAACGAGCCGAACGAGACACGCAACACCAGTTAGCTTGCATCTCCCCTCCTCCCCCTCATCCTTCTACTTCCCATCTTCCTCCTCCCAACACACACACACACTCACACACGCACACACACGCTCATACATTCTCAATCTCTGTTGTATCTTACAAATCTGAGGCCAGCAGCAGACACCCTCTTGGTTTGACAAAGTGAAAGCTTCTTGTCAAAATGTGTTTAAAAGCATAGAAAGTGGACTGTATGTGTGTGTGTGTGTCTGGTTCAGATGGCCACTTACAGACTTTCTATAATTAGTGGCAGGCAATTAGCATCAACCCAGAATTGCAAAACAGAGCCTAAAAACTGCGAAAAAAGCAGAAAAAGCTATAAAAGGCAGTAAAATGTGTGGAAGGAAAAATCACTCTGAGTCACTTTTTGTTCATGGGGTTGATTTTTTTCCCAGTTTTAATACTGATTGTAATGTAACACAATTGATGTACGCTATCTGAGGTTATAGAGATAGAATCTTCTGAGGGGAAAAAACACCATTAAAGCCCCTTAAATTAGACTTAATTTTCTCTATGATAATTGTCAGCTGGAGGTGATGATTTCTCCACGTATTTTATTTACCATTACATCATGCAGACAGAGCGGAAAGTGGGTTTGTAGTTGAGGTAGAATAAAAGAGCACTTCTATATATTCTCCGATGACGTCTTGTCTCTTTTGCACCAAACTGGGTCGCCGTGCTATTTCACCCTCACCAAAGCCAGCCACTGTCACGCACACACGAGACCAGACAAGACACAGAGAGGGTGGGGGGCACGAGATGGTGAAAGGAAGATGGCTTAAGTGGTGAAGGGTTGTGTGTGTGTGTGCAGAGAGAGAGAGAGAAATCAAACATGAATGTGCGTGAATATGTGTGTGAGCATGCTTAAGTGGTTCTCCCCTGACATAGGTGCAGAGCTTAAGCTGAGAGCACGGCATGTGTGTGTGTGTGTGTGTGTGTGCGAGCACAGGGTTGCGTGACATGCCGTTACAGTGTCACAGGGAGGCAAGCAATGAGAGACGAAGGAGAGAAGAGAGGAGGATGGAGGGAGAGAGACTGGTGGAGTGGTTCACTGGACCCCTCGTCCACTTGAGTTTACATCAAAACACAGAGTCTGTGTGTGTGTCGTTGTGCAGGTGTGTACTGTATGTGTACGTGTGTGTCGTTGTGTGTCTCTCTGTGTGTGTGCGTGCCTCCCGGTGCCAGTGAAGAATGGACTAAAGTGCCCCCATACAGTGAGAGCGATCGAGGACACACTGATATAAGACACACACACTTAGGCTGGTCACATCTACTCAGCTCAGTCGGCCCATCCAAGCCTGACCTACACACACATGGGAGGGAGGGGTTGTACTCGCACATGTGGGTTGGCTCACTCCTCTGCTCAGTCAGTGGACCACATCCTGTACCAACTCTGAACTGCACTGCTCCTCTGATACTTTCATGTGATTTATGTTTGACTTTGTAGGAAATAACATAATCCAGCCACCAGAATAGAAATTAGATAGAAGAGAGAAAACACCTCAGTGAAGCTATCGACCTAAAACAACTAGATTGGGCCCTTAACATGCCTTTTTCTCCCTCTTTTCTTTTGTCCAAAATAACATTAAAGTTTGACAGTATCACATATACGTATTTGTTTTACCCTTTTTGAAGCTCTGTGTTTACTTTGAGTAAAAGATTTAAAGCCGAGGCTGTGTATTTTTTTTTCACCACTTCATTTACAAATACATACTCTATTACTGTATGTAAATGTGACAGAACATTTTATTCAGCAGAGGCCTTTTTCTATCCAATAGTGCTAACAATAGTCTATTTAGGAGTTCCATGTGTCAAACATAATAGATTATTATGGCTTTTGGATATGTTTGATCCCTTTGTGAAGATAAAATCATGACCAAAGCAAATAATGAGATTTAGGAAATTGCTCTGTCAGTCAGAGCCAGCTGTACAAAGACAGAGGTTATTTCTAGTGTCTGATAACAGTTAAATCTGGAATGGTTAGTTTTTGCTTTATGGTATTTTTTTTTAATTCAGGGTTATGATATTTTAAAACGTCAGCTTAAGTCTGGGCAGTGTTAGCAAAATATTCAAATATAATAAAGAATATTTTTCTGATATGGATGTATATGAAGAAATAGCAAAGGAAGCCAAAATTAAATCAAATTATCTTATTGATGTGAAGTGTACTGAAATTTTGTATAGAAATGGAAGATGCAGAATGTGTGGATATCAGAAAAAAACTTTTAAAATTTTGATTCATTAATCACGCATTAAAACAGGAACACTTCAGGCAACATCATATAGATCAAAATCAAACTTTGCTGACCTTAGACTGGAGGGAAGTTCCTGTAATTGATTTTTTGCCTTTAGACGTTGTGTGTTTTCAAACTGTGATTGCCCATTTAGTTTGTCTTTTTTTTCTTCCTCTGCCAGCAGTTATTGGCTTTGCCAGTAACTGAGGGATCGTGGGACTGTTGAAAGCCTTTTTGACTCTTACTGACCCGTAAGCAAACTCTCCTCCCTATCAGTCAAAAAGAGGAAGAGGAGAAGGCGTAAAGAGTGAAGGCGATACAAGCAGCATGAATAAAGATAGAAGTGAGGTGGACAAAAAGAAGTGAAATGAAAGAATCAAAATTACAAAAAGAGAGACGGAGATTATGAAAGGTGTGACACACTGCCACATAATGTGATCATTATCTGCCAATGTGGAACCACAGTGAAATATCACAGGAAGACAGCAGTAGGTGACAGGGAGGATTTAATATTCCCCTGTTATATATTTATTTAATCTCACCCAAACACACACACACATACACACACACACACACACACACACACACACACACACACACACACACAGGAGCTGAGGGCTTTGTCCTTTTTCCAGCCTGTCAGCACCGTCATCCACTCTGCTGTCAGTCCTCCTCACTTTTGGTATTTTTTACATCAAACACATGCACTTATGCAGAAGTATACAGACACACACTCACACATACAATGCACACATGCACGCAAACACACACAAATACACATAAAAAAGGGTCACTGAAACTCTGGAGACAGGTCTGTTCATGAGCATTTCTGACAAGGTGAAGCACCTTTATTGGCCTTGGGTCCTTAAGGTCCATTCAGGTGAAAACAGCTGACACTCAAATCTGGAGCAGAAGAAGATCACAGTAATGGCTTTCTCACATACTGAATGATTTATTTAATCATCAGAACAAGAGTGTCATTTTTTAAAATATTAGCTACAATGACTGTTTGCACTGTGTAGCGTGATGTATCTGTCTTACACTCATGTTTACTTCCTGTAAACTCTGCAGCAACATTACCTGCACCACCAGCCTTAGTGATCACTCGTGCTCTTTTATCCTAAACCTTATTCATGAGCTTTGGGTAGTAACCAAAAGAATGAGATTGTGGATGCAAGTGGCCGAAATGAGTTTCACTGCAGGGGCTGGACTCAGTTTTAGACATGAGGTGAGGAGTTTGGACATCCAGAGGGAACTCAGAGTAGAGCCACTGTTCCTTTGCGTCAAAAGGAGCCAATTGAGGTGGTTCAGGCATTTAATAAAGGATGCCTCCAGGGCGCCTCTCTTTGGAGGTTTTCCATGCCTGCCCAACTGGGAGGAGACCCTGAGGTAGACCCTGGACTTGCCAGAGGGATTATACATCTCATCTGGCCTGGGAACGCCCCAGAATCCCCCAGGATGGGCGTTAAAGCTTTGCTAGGGAAAGGGACATCTGGAATACCCAGCTTAGCCTCTGCTTCTGTTACCCAACTCCGGATAAGTAAGTGGACAATGGATTGAACTTAGACAGTTCACTTTATACAGTTGGCCTTTTGCATAGTGTTAATAGTGTTTATAGTTTGTGTTTCTGATCATTTTGATTATCATCTTTGATAACTGTGAGTGTTGTTATAGTAGCTCCAACATTAGTTTGATGCTTTAAAAAGCTGCCAAAAATGAAAGTGGCTGATGTATTCCGACTTGATTTTATATTTTAATGAGTACACCAATAACTATATATGGTATAATTACATGCTTTGCTTGTTTTCTTTATTACTTTGTTGCAAATTGTGTACATGTGCATGTGCACCTCTGAACATGTCTGTTATGTCAAAAATTAAATATAAAGAGTGTGCATAGATGTAGCAGTTCCCGGTTTACATTGCAAACAGCAAATCAGGTGTGAGTCTCCACATCCAGATTTTTGGCTTATATGACTTATTTGTCCTAAATGCTTTTTAAATACATGTGTGTTCACTTTTACACTTGTACCTAAAATAGCCCATCAGTGGTTAAAACAATAAATCATGTCCACATTAAATAAAAGCAGTTTGTCTTTCTAATATATACATATACACACACACACACACACACACACAATTATGATTACAATAATGCGATTAAGCGCATTAGTGTCCTGAGTTAATCGCAAATTAATTGCAAATTTTTTACCCTGCTCTATATGTTACTTAACAAGATATTTATTGTGTTTCTTACACTCTAGGAAAAATTGGAGAGAACAATAATAATTCCTTTGCCATCATGTGGTATTTAAGACTGGACGTGCTCCGGTGGTAACGTAGTTCACATTTACAATAAATACAAATGACATTTGTTTTGACCAGATAACCATTGTGCAAAACTTTAAAGCTAAA
>JAPZDV010000012.1:26361708-26382459 GCA_029814665.1 Acanthurus lineatus
CCCCCCCCCCCCCCCCCCCCCCCCCCCCCCCCCGGCCGGCGCCCGGGGCGCCCGGGGGGCGGGGGGGGCCGTAATGTCCTAAAATGAATGCTTTAGAGGAGATGACACAGTTTCGAAAAGAGTTGAAGCTGTGTTGACATGCACAGCTTGCTATAGGAGTGTGATCCATGCCTTTCTGGCTGCAGTCTCTCAATTTCATCATGGTCTGGGTGATTATAGGAGTGCAGAGCCCTTCCCTTCAAGCTCTCTATTTACTCTGTTTATTCCCTCTCTCGTATTCTCCGCAGCCTGTGAGGTGGGTTTCTATAAGCCGGTGGCGGGCGATGGCCTGTGTGGTAAATGTCCTCAACACAGCCACTCAGAGACCAGGGCTGCCCTCTCCTGTCCCTGCGACTCCAACTACTATCGAGCAGCAGATGACCCAGCAGCAGCTCCCTGCTCTCGTAAGCACAAACACACAGCACACAAAATCACCTGATCCCATCAACAAGAACATACTCCCACACACTCAACACACAGCAACTACGAAATGATGTTTCTGACTTATCTAGGCCTCAAAAATCCAATTTACTCTTTTAGACAGTGGTCAAACCTATGAGTGAACTCAAACCTCGGTCTTTCTTTTCTCCAGGCCCTCCATCTGCTCCAGTAAACGTCATCTCCTCTGTCAATGGGACGTCTGTGAATTTAGAATGGGATCGCCCTCTGGATACTGGAGGCCGGAGTGACCTGCAGTACAGCGTGCTGTGTCAGAAATGTTTAGGGGAGGGAGGGCCCTGCGAGAACTGTGCATCCTCCCCTGGAGGCACTGGTGGAGGGAAGGCAGGTGCGAGTATTGGGACCGGCGGAGGAGGAATAGTGGAGCGTTCAGGTGCTGCAGCAGTCAGATTCATTCCACGCCAGACCGGGTTGACAGAGCCCTGGGTGACGGTGCTCAACCTGGTAGCTCACACCAACTACTCCTTCCGTATCCTGGCCACAAATGCAGTGACGCACCTGAGCAACGAGCCGTCACCTTATGCTGTGGTCAACATCACAACGAACCAGGCAGGTAGGGTTGGAAACAGTGCAAAATATTTCTCATTATCAGGGCTTTAGTGCACATGTGGAACAAACAGGTCTCCAAAACCCTTAATCTGTATCGGCATCTGCATCCATCCTGGGTTACTGTATCAAAGAACAATTTGAAAGCAATTTTGTAATAATTAAGAACACAGTGATTGACCTAAAAATGAACACTTGAATCTGTTGCTCCATTAAATGTTACTGTGCATGATATTGAGTTTTAACTCAGCCAGAGTATGCAGCTGTTCTCAGTGAAACAGTGGCATAAATATTTTAACAAATCTTGTAATGTTATTACTAGAGAGCTATATTTTCCAACAAATACTGACGTAGCCCAGTCAAAGGCTAAATTGCTACATTTAATTTTCTATTGGAAAAAAACCCTCCAAGCTATTGTTCCAAGCTGTCAACCTTCCACTGTGGATTGGAACCTTTACTGACACTGATGTCTAAAGGTTGTTTAGAGGTTGTAAGTCTCAAGTCTTTACACTCAAGTCACAAGTCAGGTTCTAAATCAAGACTAACAAGTTGCAGCTGCTAAACTTTGACTTCCAGTCCTAAACAGGTCATAATGTGCACTTCACTAGATGTGATATCATTTATACAACTAATCTAAGACACAGTTAAGTCTTCAGATGTTAAATGAAGTTGAAAGTTATTGCCTCTCTCTGACTACCAGTTTTGTGTCCAAAGAAAATTTTCTCATGCATTATTTATTCCAACTTGTGGGCTGTAATGTTAAGTTAGTTTTTTATCCTGCAACCTGTTTGAATGCTTTTGGATTTGTTCAAACAAAGGCCACCTTGAGAATAATGTGTTGACTAGATGGGAGAAGTTACAGTGTCATTAGCTGGTTGAGAAAACAAAGGGAAATAAATGAATATGTGGTACACTTTAAAAATAACTTATTTTCCAATATTTAAGATTTGTAGAAGTATAAAGTATTTTTCAAGTTAAAAGACTTGAATCTAAGTTAATTTTAAAGTCATCCGTGTAAAAGTCAAACCCCAGTTGTAAGTCTTTTTTGATTCTGTTGAGTCCAAAGTCATCAAAATTGTGATGCAAGTCTAACTCAAATCTGAGTCATGTGACTGGAGACCACACCTCTGCCAATGTTTAAAATTCATTAAATGTAAACATGAAAGAAAATCCTTATTAGCGCCACATGTTCCACTCTTGTCCGTCTCACAATTTTATTGCTCAATAAATAGGACATGAGGGTGTTGGCTGACTTGAAGCCATACTAAGTTGAAATCCAGCCTTGGCACTTCAGCACGGGTCTGTGCTGTCTCACTTTACTGTCAAATTTAAGAAAAGTGTTAAAAAAACAATCTTAAAAAGAAATGTGCTGCTGATAGTGGAAAGCAAGCTCTGGTACACACACTTATTCTCTGCAAGGCCTAGTTGGAGTTTTAACCACTGTCAGCAAACAGTGTCACACTCCTAACACCTCAGCGCTCCATGCTGACTCTGTAAATTAAACACACTTTATCTGCATTGTCATTGGTGTTGCAGTTATAAGTCTTAATAACCCTGTGATTGATTGGTCGACAATTATTAAATTTTTGTTGCTCGTCAGTTTTTTCAATTTTTAACAGAAAAAAAAAAATATATATATATATTTTTCCCCCAAACAGTTCGTTTCTGTCTCTTCTGCTGCCAATTTTCATGCACTTTGATTAAGCAAAGTTCCTAGCAGTTTAAATTCACTGGAACGGTGTAAACACAGCCAATAAATCAAAGGACTGATTGATAGTTTGGGTGGATTAGCAGCTTTTGGTGTTGAAAGAGCAAGTGTGTGTTGATTTCTGGCCAGTGCCTCCCGATGTGGTCTGCCATCAAAGGCAGGAACACCCATGGTGATTTACTCAAATGGAGTTTCTAATAGACCTCAAAGCAAAATGGAAAAGATGGGACGTCATTGAGACCAACAGTAAAAAAAAAAAAAAAGTTGAATAGACAGGATCATCATCCTACAGCAGATAAACTACACCACCCTTCAAAGTCAAACTTATCCCCATCCCTGACCTTAGAGGCTGAAAGTATAAGCTGTCTCTTGTGTATTTTCCAGCACTTTGTTGTATATTTAAAGTTTTCATGATCTCATGACTATCCTTTGTCTGTTGACATTAAAAAATGTTCACCCAGGCCAGAAGAAAGGTTTATATCCACTACTTTTCTTTGCTTCTCTTCTTAATTAGAAGAGTTATAATGTGTAATTCCATAGTCAGCACCATGACCATGGCTGGCACACTTTCTGGAAAGACTGGATTACAGTGTTGCGTATGCCATAGGTTTGGTGACGTTATATCTTTCCAGACATTTGTGAGATCTCAAAAATACCTTATAGAGCTGATCTTTCTGCTCATTTAAATAGCAACAGCTGAAAGGAGACAGGAAAGAGAGGGAGGCAAAGACATAAAGCAAAGGCCTGAGCAGGAATCAAACCCAGCATTAAGGTCTCAGCCTTGTGCTGCTATGTTGATAGTTTGGTAGTCTTTACTCTTAGGCAATTAATTCCTCTTTTAATTTGTGATTTTAATGTATTGTCACACTTTTGTAGTATTATAATGTTTAGACTAGAGCTGTACATGCATGGATGTTTGCATGAAACAGCACTGAAGACACTTTCCTGCTTTTAAATGACAATATAAGGTATCCTTAACCCCTTTAGGATGAGACACATCAGGCTTTAAACAATCTTTAATGTAAATTTGTCGGTCTTAATCTTAGATGCTCATGGCAAGTTCACATAATCTGGTAAAACGAGTGGTAAAATCCTAATATTTAAAGTCCTTGTTACAGTTTTCTTAAGTATTAACTATAAGGGAAATACAGTCATAAACACTGTAAAAGGAAGTGCAAGGTTTGGATTAAGAAAAGCAAATTTTTGAGACAGTCACTGTTCACAGCACCTTCCGACATACAAACCAGCTAGACTGCCGTGGGAAAAAAAGGGCAGAAAGCTGGGATAAGTGCCCTTAGCCCAGCTTGGACACAGGACTGGTGGAGTGGAAATGAAATTGACAAAATGGGACTCTAACTGGCAAAGCAGTAGAAAATCAGAGGCTGTTGTGACACGTCTGTGCAGAGACACCTGTCCAGCAGGAGGAGGGGAGGCTGACTCTGTGTTTTACATCAGTGATGTTTGGTGCTTAAACGTGTTAAGGGTGATGGACAGTGTTTCCCAGATGTTGAACTTTTCATTTGAAGATGCTGACGATATTATCAGCCTCATCTTGTTGTTGCAGTTTACATGACCACAGGCTAAAATTCAAAATATGCAGAGAATTATTTTCAGGTGTTTAGATCTGTATGTATAAGTTTGCTCTTTTTAGCCTATTCTTTTGTGCTGTAGTTTGAGGGACTATGAACTTTCACTTTGTTGTGCAAACCTGGTTACACAAGGATGAAAACATTACCTTGCACATTGTAAAATGGTCTTTACTGCCCTGTTATATATGATGGTCATGAGGAGCCACATGTTGAACTGACATAGCAGTAATCTCTCCTCTCTCCCTCATGCAGCTCCCTCGGAAGTGTTGGCGATCCGCCAGGAGAACACCAGTCAGAACAGCGTGACTCTGCTGTGGCACGAACCCGACCAGCCCAACGGAGTGATCCTGGAGTACGACATCAAATACTATGAAAAGGTACTGACCTGACCGAGGCATCTGCAACCCTGGAAAACTGTGCTTAAAAAAAGACAAGAACAATCCAAATACTGCAGTTATTTGTTTTAGGTTATGTCAACATATTCTTTTTATTCTCCAAAAAAAAATTCATATAAAAACCATTCAGGCACTTATGAGAGGAAGAGAAGTGACACAATCTCTGTTCTATCAGGAGAACACAAGCTTATTGTCTTCAAAGGACTGTGACTTAAGCTGGGCCAAGGTTTTTTCACATTCAGAGGAGTGGCGGTTGGATAGACTCTAGATAACTTAATCCAAGAAAAAGATCCTGCTGGCAGCTCAGCTAATTGAAAGGAAATGGGGGTCGAGAGAGGGAGAGCAAGAAGGAGGATGAGACGGTGTAGATTCCAACTTAGTAAAAGTGACAGTGACAGCAAGCGGCTGGCGGGCGCATAAGCCCTGTGATGAGCTAATTGCTGCTAGTGTGTAAATGTGCACATGCATGTGTGTTGGGGTAGATGTGTGTGTGTATGTTATGATAGAAATCAGCTAATTGCAGAGGTAGCAGCCTGGTAACAGGCAGTCTTATAGCCAAACAAGCAGGGTGGTGTGGGGAGAGCTGAAGGATTAGCTCGTCTCCTGCGCTCGTGTCTTAATCTGGCCTCGCTCAGGGGGGCGATGCGCCTGTGGGGGATATCAAGTGGACAGTCAGCAGTGTCCTTTTTTAAGGTTTCTATACTACTATACTAACAGTGAGTCACAGTGAGGGGGGTAGCCGCTGTGGCAGCACACTCGCTGTGGATGATAATGAAGACAAAGAAAAGGCTCTTATTTCTGCACCTTGTACTTATTCATAATTAGGTTCTTATCCCTTCTAAGGACACGTGAATGATTCACTTATGCTGTTGCTTGGATGCACATTGCACCTCTTATTATTGTTGAACTTCTTTACCTCCACACTTTTAATGCATCTCTTAATTTAGTTTGCAAATATGCTGCAGCAGGGAGATGAAAACAAGGTGAGAAAGCAAGGATGATGACGATCATAATGATAATTTAATGTTAGTGGAGTCTTCCAAAAGAAAAAGTTCACATAGTGTTCCTTCAAAACAATATATTTATGTCATTTTAATGAGTATGTGCAAAAAGAGAAAACTGCAGTGTTGTAATAAGCTTGACAATTTACATGTAAATAAGACAAACACTGTTCAAAGTACCTGTTACTGTTCTGACTGGCAGAAACAGATCAGAAGCTGTCTGAGGTAATTACCTGCCAATTACATATGACTGGCAGACAAGGTTGTATTCTTTTGCTAGATTCAGAATCTAGAATGATCTGCTGGCTTCAAAATAATCCTGTCTTATCAAAAATGTCAAGGGACGGAAGTTGTGCACATAGCATAGGTTTACTTTGTCAACACTGACTTTTGGGTTCATGTGTGACAGCCCTGACTTGGATGCATCTCTTTGTGGACTTTTTCTCTCCTTAAAACACATCATCTGAGAAATCTTACCCTTTCATGATTACTACAGCCTCTAAAAGTCCCTGCATAAACATGAACATAACTGCAAGTGGTAGAAAGTTGCTTCCAAAAATGACGTATGCAGTCTTTTTTTTATAAAGATGGTCTGCAGTCCACAAAGAAAATGTTTTTTTGTTATTTAGGAAAAGTGACCTTTTAAATAGACCATAATATTTCAATTTTGATTGGGTTGATGTATTATGAAATATAATTGTAATTGTTTTGTTGTGTCATAAACACAACGTTGTATGCAACAAAAAAATTTACTTGGTTAGTAGGTAAGGAGACAATGAAATTTCTATTCATGCATACAATAGACGAGTTTGTACACTGAGGCAAAAAACAAACTTATCGGACACAAAAAATGTGACTCTTTTGCCTAATTTTGTTCTTACTTATTTTAAATCAGAGCGTTTAGTTTATTGATATCTTCATGCCCATAGCAATGTCATCACTGCAATTAGTATTGCATATTATCAAGAGAATGAATAAAATAAATTATAATAATAATTGCTAAATGAAAAGCAGAGGAAACATTTTTGGCATTTTTGCTGAAATAAAAATGTCCAGCAGTTTAATTAAGAGGCTCGGGACATCTCTAGAAAACTGCTGCTTTACTCTAAACAATTCCACTTCTACACAAACAGTATCTGTAACATCTTACCAGTCTGATGTAGAGAAAAATACATAACATCACTTAATGTTGAATCCAGTCTCATCCTTTTGTAACGTCAAGAGATTGAAAAAAATAATTTTAAGGTACGTTGTGCAACAATTGTTGTACAGTTTTTGTTATATATTTTGGTTGGCAGAGTGCTCATTTAGATTTTCTTCTTTCGCTCTTTTTCTTCTCTCTTCGACATTACAAAACATAAACATAAGTGAACGTGGGAAAAAAGTCTATCTAAAAGTACAATTATCTCTTGCTTTTCCTTGATAAAAACACCGATTGTTTGGTTTAATTTCATAGTGCACCTTTAACAGTCCCATCATGCTTATCATGGTGACCTTAGTATCGACCTTACAGCTTTCAGTGAACTAATAACTGGATACCTGCAGTCTGTCTGTCTGAAATGCAGGTGTCTACACCAAAGTGTGATGGCTGGTACCCTGGGTGTGATTGAGGAGGCAGGGCTCAGCTCTGGCAGACTGTGGCCTGCTTCTCGTGGTTCAAGCTACTTCATCCCATGATGTAAAAATCATATAAAAATCCAATATTGCCTTAAATAAAGTCCTGCTCATTGGTCTGCAACATTACCCATAATGTCCTCATACCGCCTGAGATGTTAAATGCATAGCTCAGTGTAAACAGCGATACATTTCACAGTTGACAAATTTTATTTTATCTGCCCACCCAACCTTACACATTATGGTGCAGTGCATTATTATATAGTTTCTTGAAGCTGCTACAATCAATATTTTTAAAATACCAACGTGAAAGCAAAGTGAAGTGAGAGGTCTTTCTGGTGGTGAACCTGCAGAGAATTATCAGCTGATTCTGTAGCTGCCTTTGGCTTCAGGGAGAGTAACTGGGAGTTTGGGCTCATTCTTCTGCTGTCTGGCACTCACTCTCTCAACTCTTACAGTGTGTTGTCACAGGAAAACAGCAACAAAAACAAAAAAAGTTACAAATTGATTGTACACCTCCTGCTAACAAAGCAGACAGTAATGAACAGAAACTCAAAGCAGTTGTAGCTTCTTCTTGCTCTGTAAATTTATGAACATGCATAAAAAAGAAACAGCTTAAAAACAATTAACTTAAAAAGTGATAAAGTCAGCCTTGTGTTCACAATTTGTTGTTTCTGTTTCAGATATTACTATAAATGGCAATAACTACATCAGATATATTCAGTCCATGATTTAAGCTTTGAAATGCATCAATCCATATTAGATACTTTATTAAATATAGATGTGATTAACAGGTTAATATGGAGCAACAGAGCTTGTATTTTCATAGCATATGCAGTGAGATCATAGGCTAAGCAACACAATAAACCTTTATTGTGGCCTTTTCTCTCACAGGATAATGAAGAACACAGTTACTCCACTCTTAAATCTAAAAATACCAGCGCCCGAGTGTCAGGGCTGAAGCCAGGCACCAAGTACATCTTTCAGGTCCGAGCCAGAACGTCAGCAGGCTGCGGACGCTTCAGCCAGAACGTGGAGATCCAGACTGGGAAAGCAGGTGTGTATGTTTGTGTGTGTGTGTGTGTGTGTGTGGGTATGAGGGTCTTATTAAAAGAGAAAACATAAAGAAGAAGTGCCATATCAATGGACTGTTTCTTTAAACCTCCTGCCTGCCCTCAGCACTAGGAGCCCTTTGGCAGTTGTATGTTGTTTAAAACAGTGTGAAAAGAAAACAGTTTGTTGTGTTAAAAGATTTGGCATGGAGAGCCTCTCAAAGCCAGGCCAAACTGCATGGTCCAGGGCTAAAGAGGCTTGGGTGTCGGTGAGGCCGATAACCGCCTCAGTCCATCCTTCTGTTCCACTGATCTGTGCTTTGTTCGAGGGTCAACTCAGTCAGCAAAACTACAGCCTATCCCAGCTTCAAACAGCTGTACACACTGCTGTGTTGAGGGGGGGGGGGGTCTTCATGAGTGTATACACCTGAGGCAAGCACAACACTAAAAGTTTGGACTTCCTAAAAATAAGGAAAAAAACTTTTATTTGAACATTTTTCTTTCCTAATAGGGCATTTGGCAGATAACGTGCAGAGCAGACTCTAGGTCTGTAAAGCTAAACCTCCCGCCTGGTTGGAGTCCCAGTGCTGTTTCATTGACTAATAGTCTCCCTTCATTCTGCTGCTCACTGGACCCCGACTCTCCAGAAAACAAGAGGGCTGCACAGATCCCCCCGGCCTACATGCTGAGTAATCAATAAGTTCTAAACTTTATGGGGAGCCTTTTTTGTCTTGTCCTTTACCACACTGCAAACAATGAGCCAGGTGAAAGTGGACTGAAGTCCTTGCCGGTGATTCTACCCCAACCTTTATTGCTTTCCGTCAGCTTCATGCATCCTTGCATATACATTTTGGAAAGACAGGAGGGTTTTTCTCCAGTTTGGAATAAAAAGTCATGGGAACTATTTATTTGGAAACAAACTTGTTTTTTCTTTACCTGTTGTTAGCAAGAGTGGATTTTTGGATATGCGATCATGATCACTCATTGCATTTGGGTTCCTGCAGGCTGCTGCCGTCCCCTCTTCCTCTGTGCTGAGTATCGGCACAAAGTCTTCCAGTGATACAAAGACACCATACTAGCCTATTTTCAATTTTGCAACCAAGAGGTTATAAAATTAATAGCAACCTGCTTCAGATGTAAACTAAAAATCAAGTCAAGTAAGTTGAAACTTACTGATTTTAGTGATTTGACTGAATTGTCTTTTTAACTGCTGGATAGATTGCAATGAAATTTGCTAAACATATTCACACTCCTCGTAGGAGAAGTGATAGGGACTAAAGTGATCCCCTGACTATTTAAGTGGCAATGATAAAGCTTGTATCATGAATTAAAGGCATACTATGTAGAATATATCAGTTTCTGCTTGTTGAAACAGAAACTGAAAGCAAGAGAAAAAAGAGAGAGAGGTGGAACAATGGTGGTTGAGTGAGCGAGAAAGTAAATGAATAGAGGGAGCAGCATCAGGGAATGAGGAAAATGGAACTTTATTTTTTTAAATGTTCAAAGGCAGTTATGTTTAAAGCACTAATAATCACGTCCACACTTCTGCTCTGCACAGCCGCACAGGAAGGTGCAACATTGGCAGATTCTGTGTGAATGCAGCCAAAGTGCTGGGTTCATGCTGGCTGTTGTTACCTCTCTGCTCTGCATGTGTGTGTAGCTCAGCCCCACCCTCAGTCACACAGACAACGCAGACCTGCAGCTCCTCATACATGTCAATACAGCCAAAGAGTAGAGGAGAGCAGAGAGACAAAACAGCAGAGTAACCCTAATCATGCCTTACACCCTGTGCGCTGTTATTGACTGGCTTTTTGCTCCCCCTCCCCGCCTTATCTATCTCTCTTCAGCCTTAAAAATGCATTCAATCATCAAGTACTTTGGTTCATAACCTTTCTTGCAAAACTATTGACATTCTCATCAGTCTGATTTATACAGACTCTTCCGTGTTAACTGACAAACATTAACTTGCTAATAAGCTGAACTAAGTAGGGGTCATGTTGACCTCATACCTGCTTAACCTTAGCATGTTAGCATTGTCATTGTGAAATGTAACTCTGGCATGCTGATGTTAACATTTAGCTCAAAGCATCACTGTGCATTAGTAAAGCCTAAAAGTGCTTCTTTCTGTAGACTGTTATTCATGATAATTTTGTGTCGTGTTCATGTTAGCCATTTTTTGTTTGAGAGGTGATGTTACTGTGGAAACCAAACACATGATCTAAACAGCTGCATCATCTTAACCGCACAGTTGTTTCTGCCTTGAAACTTAGTTTGATACAAACCAGAACAGAAATCATGGGAGCCAGATGTGGGTGACAGTTCAGAGGTCTTAACCAGGCTACTTTTTGTGGTTTTTAGGTCACTGTTGTGTATTCAGTGTGAATTGACAATGTTGTTATTTTAACATGGTTAATGTATGTTAAGCTCATAAAAACTTTGAACTGGTTCAACGTTACTCTAGAAATGCATTACATTTTAAAATACTGTCATACTAGGCTTAGTACTGGTGGGGGAAGCATGTTTTTTGTCTTCAGAATGGTTGCGTGCAAGAAAAACTTAGAAAACCACAGAGGTAAAGACTCAGTCACTTGTAAGTCAACTTTCAGAGAGACAACATTCAATCTTTCAGAGTAAAGATGACAACATTGGCTGAATATTTTCCTCCTGTAATGCCACAGACAGACTTTCAAAATGCAAACAGGAGGTAATTAGAAAATGCTGGGCTTCTTGAACAAAGCTCCAAATTCTTGTTTATCTTGTTTGACCAAGAGCACTCCACCTGCCGTCTATGTTTGCCAGTGTGTGTCAGTGTGTGTTAGTGTAAACTACAAACTCTCGACTGTGGGTGGCACCTTTTGCCTCAGCTAACACAGCGTGTTTGTGTGTGCTTTCAGCTCCTCTCCGCTATAACACCATGACCATCATCTGGATCTGCATGGCCCTGGTGTTCGGCCTGGTCACCTTTCTGGCCATCATCATCTGCAGGAAACGGCAAGGCTACACTCTACCACACTACCCGTCGCTGCTGTGTGTGGAACACTTTCTTACACTACTCTACCGTGCCTCTCTCTGTGTAATGTTGCTTGTGATCAAAACCCAGTGTGTGTATTGTATTTCTCCCTCTTTTTTCCACTCTGAGTGAAGCTACCCTAAAAAGAAAAACCTAAAAATGATCCAAAATGCAGAAGGATCTCATTTAAGCCTGTGCTTGAGAAGCTAAAATACCTTTAGTCCCTCCTTGTCATGTTCAAATGTTCCAAATGTCTAAGCGCACAGATAATCTGCATGCTTTTCTATCAGTAGTGAGGAAGATGAGAAAGGGATGAGTTTTGAAAGCTAATGCTAATGCTCCTCTCATCTCCTCAACCCTCTCTGTCTTTCTTGGTGTCTTATTTAGCTAATTTCCTAAACTCGTAATTTCCACCTCGTAGTGGATTTAATTATGTTGATTCATGTCCAGTAGCTTGCAAGCCAAACGTTCCTACTTATCCCATCAGCCCCCCCTCCCTTTTGATGTCTTCAACTTACATCTCTGTAGTGCTGCACCAAATAATTAATTTCATTGCACTTAATTAGTTCATACTTCAATGCATATTTAGTTTTTCATTTCCATTCTGTTTGAGGAGAAAGAGAATCATTGGAGGATTTAAAGATGTTATCCACGCAAAATCATGTTGTCATGACTGCAAAGTCCAACGTATTTGATGCTACCGAGATCGTGGACCGATAAAGGAAGTCTTTCCTGATAGTGGAATTTAGCATTTAACATGCTTTTTAGAGTGAAACACTGACTAGTTTTCTTATGCACAGCACTTAGAGTGAGGCAGTCTATCAAGATTCTTGATCCACAGGTTCCCTCCAAACAATAAGTTTAAAAAAATACACATGAAAATGAGAATCTAAGAAATAAGACTTAAAAAAAATAGTGCAGAAGGTAATGTATAATGGATGGATATAATGTTTATAGAATATAGTTTAACATGTTACATTCCAATATAGGTAGGTGTACAGTAATAATATAATGAATCTCCACCACGCCAGCATTGTGACTTAAGTATGATACAAAAATTCAAACACTGCTGAGGTAATGGGTCATTAAATTAAACGTCATTATTTGTGCTGTTGCCAAGACTCAAAAAGTGCCCAGCAGCACAAACATAGGAGAGAGTGTGGCTAGGAGCACTTTGATTCCCACTGGAAACTTTTGTTAACTTGCATTAAAATAAAATGAAATATATAAAATAAGAAGGGCTTATTAAGCAACTTTTTTCAGCAGGTTGTAGTATACATTGCTACTTTTAACACAAAGGTTGCATTTCTGAAGTCTACTTCCACTGAAGAGTAGCTTATAGCTTCATTGCATAGCTTGATTTTCAGTTTAACTTTGACACTAACCCATACAAAAACAGTGCCAGTACAGGGAATGTTTCCAGTGCACACAGGAGCTCAATGACGAGCAGCTCAGGAGGTACAGGAACTCAAGACCGGGAACTTTTCTCTATGTAAGCTATAGAAAAATAACAGGAAAAAAAAAAAATCAGACAAAACTGCCCAGATGGAGCTGAGTATGTGTTTTGGTTGTTTGAAGCTAAAAATGCCTAAAACCCACAGACTCATTAGGGGCCAGAAACTAAATGCAACTTTTTGATCTGCATGTGTGAATGAGGCATAAAAGCCTGTTTTTCCTAGATGCTCCTCTGAGATGCGTTTATTGTACCTTCTGAACATTAATATTAATGTTAATTTGCTTAACTTAAAAAAAAAAAACAAAGTGTTCCCTAAGAAAAATGTTAATGGTATTCAAATTTAAATCTGCAATCAACCACATACATTGGAATGACAGCAATAATCTTTTTTTCTTGTTCTCTCTTTCATTTATTTATTTATTTATTTATTTTTAATGCAGGTGAAATGACCTTTTACATATTTTGATTCCTTGACCTCTTTTTCTCCTCTCTCTTCTTGGAAAACCTAATTAACAGGGATAACAGATTGACTGGTTGTTCGCTATCAAAACTAAGTATCATGAATAGCTCTATTATGTTAATAATTTATTATGAACAATTATTTTTTCATTAATTATAACCTGTGGTTTGAATTTGGTGGAACAAATGTTTCATTATTGTCCTGTATTCATCCCACTATATGTTTATGTGTGTGCTTGTGTGTGTGTGTGTGTGTCTGGATGACTGTGTGTATTTGTTCTTTGTGTGTGTTTGTGTGCTTGTGGTTTGTATAGACACTGTGGATACAGCAAAGCCTTCCAGGACTCTGATGAGGAGAAGATGCATTACCAGAACGGTCACGGTATGTTTGGCCTATTCCTCAATAATTGCCAATAATAGATCAGATCGCATTCCTTGAAGAGGTCACAATTTCATCCCCATGTAATAAAGTTCATTGTAAGAACAAACATTTTTCATCAAGCTCTGAGTGATTACAGGAGCACACAGGCCTTTGTCCCTGCATGCATTTTATTTTCTCCTTCTGGGTGTCTGCTCCTTTCTGTGAGTCATTTCTCCCCTTTCATCAAGCTTTGCCTCCACACACCGGTGACAGGGGCTCAGATGTGATGTTGCTCTCATTCTCCGATATGTGACCAAATGCTAATGTTGTTTATCTTAGTGTCATTCCCCGACGCGAGGTTCTATATCGACCCGCACACATACGAAGACCCCTGCCAGGCGGTCCACGAGTTTGCCCGAGAAATTGAAGCTTCCAGGATCAAAATAGAGAAAATCATTGGTTCAGGTAAAACCATGAACTTGTGCGCACTCACACACCCAAACTGAGACACTCACTCACTCTCACACACACACACGCACGCACACACACACGCACACACTGAGAATCATTGGCTGAGCTAACGCAAAATCATTGGCCAGTGTAAAGGCTGTGGTGTGCAGCAGAGAGGAGGATGGCAGAGCGGAATCAGAGCGTTGCGTGGCACTGCCAATCAAAGCTCCTCAGACAGGCAGGGAATACTAACACGGTGTCAGCTCCACAATACACCATGCTAGATATGACTGCTGCACACATACAGGGAAAATAAAGCACAGGACTGAGAAGAGACAAATACTAGCAATCACATAAGATAAGAATTAATGAGAAAGAGGCTGATGGATGATTAGCTTACTTCCACTTTAGTAACTGTAGACAGACAGCCTGTAAGTGGATTTTTTTTCTCTTATCTAACCTAGAAAATTAACTCAAGACACATTCTCATTATGACTATGGCTTAAGATGGAGGGGGAGGGGGTTGCAGCTACGGTATGTCTTAATTTACTTCATGCTGAATTTTTTTAAATGTGTTTAGGGGAGTTTGGTGAGGTGTGTTATGGACGCATGAGACTCCCGGGCAAAAGAGACATCCCAGTTGCCCTGAAGACCCTGAAGGCAGGGTACACAGAGAAGCAGAAGAGGGACTTCCTGGCTGAGGCGTCCATCATGGCCCAGTTTGACCACCCCAATGTCATCCGCCTGGAGGGAGTAGTAACCCACAGTATGCTGCTGTTGAAACAATATATTAGTGTAGATCATCAAACTCTGGATAGAGCTGGCACAGGGTTAGGGTTAGGGTCTCATCTGACAAAGTGTGCCAGAGTGTGAATGTGTCCTTGCTTGGTGCTGATAACAGTAAAACATTTAAAAATTGTTTACTAAACAAGGTAGAGTACTTTTCAGGGTCACTTAATTTTTTTGTTTTCATTATTTTGCTTTAAAGTGGTGGCAGAAGTGCAATGTTGTGCCCTTATTTCATTATAACATACTTTTTTCATACAGCCTGTTTTAGTAAATTATGAGCTAATACAGTTGTTCTTGCAGTTCTTAGACAAATAAATCAACATACTTATTTGTTCGCACGAAATAATACAATTTTTACAAGAACAATATTTATATGTGGAAAGACCTTTTGAGTTTACTTAATTTGTCGCTTTACAAATGAACACCACACACAGATATCCTACTTAGAATTAGCATGTATGTGGATTTGGGATACAAGACTTCACCAACAGAAAATGAATCAGTGCTGAGTGCTGGTTGAAGTGTATTGCAGTTTAGATCTGTGCTTCAGCATTGGAAGAGTTCTGAGGGTTCCTGTTTGTTTCCTCAGGCAAACCAGTGATGATCATCACAGAGTACATGGAGAATGGCTCTCTGGACTCCTTCCTCAGGGTGGGTATTAAAAAACCTCTCAGGTCCGATGAAAATATACTCGATTAGGTGATCCATGGTTCCCACATTGAGTATTGTCACCAGGGGAAAGGCAGCAGTGGCTTAGAGCAGCAAATGTGAAAGTTTTCTTCAACAAGAAATAAGTTGCTTTAACATTTCCTTACACCGACAATGTCAAACAGCTCCAGTGTTTGCTCATATGAAAATTCTGTGGATTATTACTTGAAAGCAAATCCCTGTCATGTTTTATTCTCTTATCTTTACTCTATTCTCTATCTTGATTAACATCTCGTCTGTTATCACTCTCCACATCTTTTCTGCCGCTATACATCACCACTTTTTGATCTGCCCTTAAAACTCCCTCTCTGCATCTTCCTTCCTGATCTTTCTTTCCCTTTTCCTTTCTGCCTTCCTGCAGAGACATGACGGCCAGTTTACCATCATCCAGCTGGTCGGGTTGCTGCGTGGCATTGCGGCCGGTATGACCTACCTGTCTGACCTGGGCTACATTCACAGAGACCTGGCTGCCCGCAACATCTTGGTCAACAGCAACCTGGTGTGTAAGGTGTCTGACTTCGGCCTGTCCCGAGTACTGGAAGACGACCCCGACGCTGCATACACCACCAGTGTGAGTTTTCACATTGAGGCAAGCATTGATGGAGCGCACACACACACACACACACACACACATTCAGACACACACTCAAGCATACATGGCCCTATACAAGAAATGGTCGGTGTCAGGGAGCGACAATTGTGTCATGAAACTGAAAAGAGCAACTTCATTAAAATATTTTCACAAACCGAAAAAGGATGAACATCTGTACTTACAGTATTGACTTGCTATGCCAAAGTTACAACTACAGCCTTAAGTTAACTAGCATTAGTAAACCCTTAATGGATTAAATACAAATTTAGAGAGGGCCACTAATTTAGTGATGTACTTTAATAAAATTAGGGGACTCAATAGACAGTAAATATGATAAATTTCGAGGCATCTGAGCATGACTTTTACTAATTAGTATGGGTCATACCTCAAATACTTTGGATCCTACATTTCCCATAATACCACCAATGCAATCTAATATTTTTCAAGAAATTCACCAATCTGACTTTTCTCGCCAGACACCAGTTTTTGATACCTAAACTTATGTAAAGGGTGAAATGTATCTGTAAATATCCACTTGATATTTTTATTTTTTCGTTTGTTTGATATCCCTTTACCAAAATTTTAAAGGACATTCCAGTATTTTATACATGCAGTTCATTTCTGCTAGCCCTGGTCTGTAGTTCTCAGCTTTTAAAGAACACTTCTGTCCTCTGTGGCTCTGGTAAGAGTTTTACAAAGTTTAACATAAAAAAACCAACATGATGTGTCTTTTTCCATATCCTTTTCCTTTGAAAGTATCTGTCTTTCCTCTCAAACCCAAAAAACTGCTGTCACTGAAAGTTTGTCAGTAATGGCAGACTGGCATTTTTAGATAAGAAGGCAGTTAAACTGAAATCTGGTCAAAAAAGAGCCATCATGACATGTGCAACTGCACAAAAGCAGTACAAATATAATGTTAATCAGTCACATGAAAGCAATGGCAAAGTAAAACCATTGTAAGTTCTATAGAGAGCTGTCCGATGTTAAATCTGCAGCCTGATGGGAACTAATGT
The DNA here is from genome assembly GCA_029814665.1 of Acanthurus lineatus. NCBI lineage: Eukaryota > Metazoa > Chordata > Actinopteri > Acanthuriformes > Acanthuridae > Acanthurus > Acanthurus lineatus. The sequence continues at coordinate 26,378,950 of JAPZDV010000012.1, forward strand.
ATTAAGTCTTAAGGCAGCTCCTTTTGGAGTCTGATGCTATCAGCCCGCAGCACCAAGATGGAAATCAGCATTTGACACATTTTTCTGTTACAGTCTGGTAAAGCACAGCAGATTACAGAAAGCAAGGTGATTACATGCAGCATCACTCAGATACACACTGAAGGGGAAAGGGATTGAAGACAATGATATTACAGACATTATAGCATCATTACAGCACATCTTGAATTAATAGAGGATAATGGCTGAAGATTAATACAGTTCACATCGCTGCATGGAAACTTGAATAAGTGAATCAAGCTGCCTATTCTATGCAACCCTACAGCAAAGTCACTTTGAAGAGACTGAAAGTATTGTGATCATAAGTTAAGCTTAAAGAATTTCAGTGGGTCAGTTTGCTCTTTTTAATCAGGACAGCATGACATCAAGTGTCTAATGGGCTAGTTTTCAGAATAACCCTCAAAAGTTTAAAATAACCCACAGGGAGTGCTTTGCTTGTTTAAGGACTGATGCATCCTTTTGTCAACCTAATTGTCAGTTTTATATTAAGAATAATGCAAGTAGTTCACATACTCGTTAACATTTGCTAGTCTATTCTTGGCGTGGCCTACAACACATGCTCACACTAACTCTAACTAAGTACTTTACAGTATGCAATCTAGCTTTAGTATATGAGAACACATTTCAGGCGGGACTTTACAAACTTCTTCAATTACACACTACTTCCTTATTTTATGTTTCAACATCATGGAGGGTAATAGTTAACTTTTTACTCCAGTACATTTCTTTTACTATATAGTAGTTACCAGATAGTTATATGAGTAGGATTGTACCTACAAAATATATAACAGGTGCTTACAATATAATGCAATATTGTTACAAGTTAAACTTCAGCATAAAATTAAAATTAGCAATCGTTACTACCCAACATTTAAGGATGTTTTCAGAATTAGTTATTAGTACTAAACAGTAATATACTGTAATTAATAGCCGGGGGGGGTTAAGTCTTTAACTAAATGTCTTGGGGAAGAAATGACAACGTATAGTTTTTATAACAGTGTTAAAGTTTGCATTAGGTTGAGTCAAGGCAGATGTTCTTAAACTGTGGAGCAAGCCTCAGTAATTCATCTAATTCTCTAAAGAAGTAAATTTCTAAATGTAAGCAAGGATCAAAAGGGAGAAATCGTACTTCTTCTTGGACTTTTTTAGAAATAGATTTTTAATATTTGACATTACAGCTGGCATTTCTTTGATGGCACAGAAGAAAGAGAATAATAAAACTTTTTTTAAAACTATTTTTTAATTTTCTGTCTCTTTTTTTGTATTTTTTTCCTGACAAAAATAAAACAAAGAATACAGCCAGATTTACCATCTAAATGGTGGTTATGGCTCTAATGCTCTGACCCTCAAGGTCTGAATCTGCCTCACCTATAGTCTGGCGCACCCTGATCAACGTTTGTTATTTTTCTGACAGGGTGGGAAAATCCCAATTCGCTGGACAGCCCCCGAGGCCATTGCCTACAGGAAGTTCTCCTCCTCCAGTGATGTGTGGAGCTATGGAGTGGTCATGTGGGAGGTGATGTCTTACGGAGAGCGACCATACTGGAACCTCACCAACAGAGATGTGAGCACTATTTGATGACCAAAACTGACCTTTAGTGTAATTATATGGCAGACTCTGTAGTCTCATCTTTATTTTTTGCTGTGCATGTGCAGGTGATCAAATCTGTGGAAGAGGGCTACAGGCTGCCTGCTCCTATGGGCTGTCCTGCTGCTCTACACACCCTCATGCTGGACTGCTGGCAGAAGGATCGCAACGAGAGGCCACGCTTCTGCCAGATAGTCACTGTTCTTGACAAGCTAATCCGCAACCCAGAGAACCTGAAGTCTATGGACACACTCTGCAGGTGGGTGGGCCACTGAATAGATCCATATTTACAGTGAAGCAACAGGAGTGCATTGTGTCACATGCCGAGGAGTCTTTTGATTTAATTTGGCGTGACAGTTTGCCAACATTTAATCAAATATTGGTTCATGTGATTAGCGGATTAAGCTGCAAATCAAAGCAAGTCACCGTCTGTGAGGGGCTGAGAAGATGATCTCCTGGACAATATATGGTGACAGACTGTTAGGCTGCTAAGTAACTGTCCTGGTGTGGGAGGCAGAGTAAATCCAATCACATCCAGCTGCTATCAAACAGGAGCGCAGTGGGATGAAGTTGCAGCCTAAAGTTTCCCTCAAAGTTCAGTGGCAGATGGAGGCAGCGGTCGTGTTCGTTTTCCGATAAGCTCATCTCTGATGGACGCATTGTGTGTTAAGTAAAAGCCTAGCTGAGATATTGACATTGATCCGCGGTGAATCTGGGAGCAGTTTGAGAGGACACCCGGGCCGAAGCTGGACCTGTGTAAATTGCTCTGTTCAGATCCCCGGTCCTACGGAGTCGGTGGTGCATGGCGCTGCGTGTCTCTGTGTGAGCTGAGAGAAGTGGTAGGTAGAGTAAGAGGGAAAGGAGGAGGAGGAGTGTTAAGGATTTCTCCCTGTATTAATCTATCCAAAGCAGCCATCCTGCAACCACAGCACCTCTTCTCTATCATTTTAACTGCTATTGATTTTCTGCCTCAGCTACTAGCGCATTTCAAAGCCCTCCTTTCCCCCGGTTGCTCTGCCTCTTGCTTGCTTTTTGACTCTTTTCTTGTTTTCGGACTCCCTACAACTAATCTTTTTGTCTTCTCATTCATCTTCCTCTCTTTCTGTGTCTATCTATGGCCATTCGTCTCTCTCTCTCTTGGCTGCAGTTTAAGCAGTCCTCCGCTGATGGAGAGAACTATCCCAGACTTCAGCAGCTGTAACTCAGTAGATGAGTGGCTGGACACCATAAAGATGAGCCGCTACAAGGACCACTTTGCAGCAGGGGGGTACCATACTCTGGGACACGTTATAGGCATGAACCAAGGGTAAGTGCTGGAGATGACGGACAGTGATAACTCAAAAGGGACTGTGTGCTGTTAGCTGTTAGCAGTAGTCAGCTGCCTGGCTTTACCTGCTTCAAGAATTTTTAGGGTGAGGAGTCAGGATCTTTTACTCCATCCTTCACAATATCATCTCACACTACATCTCTCCTATAAAGTGAAAGTAAATCACTAGATGTTCTGCAAGTGTCAGTTTCCAATAGAATTAGTATTGGCCAATGACAAAAAAAGATAGGGCTAAGAAAAAATTGGGTTGTGACAGCATGGAAATGCTTACTTACATGGTGAGTAACACACAACATTGCATTAATCATTCTGTTACTCTTATTAAAAGAGGTAAAGTTACTTCCATATTTGCATAAATAACTTAATTTGTTTCCACACTGGCCCGTGGCAGTGAAGGTTCAGTTCTGGCCATAGCTGGACTGGTAATCTAGCATACCGGGCATTTTCCCGGTGGTCCACTTTGTCCTGCACTGTCAGTTAGCTCTGTGTTTGGTCTCCACCAACTCTCTAGCAAGATGTCTAAGCCAATAGCTATTAA
>JAPZDV010000012.1:26382643-26403021 GCA_029814665.1 Acanthurus lineatus
TCGAGCAAGATGTCTAAGCCAATAGCTATTAAATGCTATGGTATAACCAACAGCCAGTCTCTAACTGTGTCTTTTAGCTGGGAGGTGCTGAGCTGGTATTTTACAGCTGTTTTTCAGAGCTCTTTCAACAAAAACAATACAATGAGAGAGTGAACATTAATGTTGTGGTCTAGGCAGTTAAACAATGAGCTGGAACTCACTATAAAGCTCTGTTAAGCCCTGGGGAGCTGCAGATTCAGCTAATAATTCTCTGTAAATACCCTGATTGTTATAGCTTTATAGTGGAATAAATGCTGCGGAAATGTGCATTTTCCTGAATTTATTGAGACAAATGGAAGATGTGTTGAGTGGGCATTAACACAAAACAACATCTACGGCTAAGTTATAATGGTGTACTACTCATAAAAATGTGGAAATTAAAGGCCTATCATTAAAATAAGCCTGTTCTGAATAAGGGGCTCTCTGACGCTGAGGTAAATGAAATTCTTAGGCCTGAGGCCATTATAAAAAAATTTACAGCCTGTTCTGCCCAAATTTAGTGTTCCCAAAAGTGACTGAAACAGCCTTAAGGTCATTGTGGATCACCAAAGACTTCCTGCGTGTGTCTTCATATATTTTTGTGTGTGTTGCGCAGAGATATCCAGAGGCTCGGGGTGACGCTGATGGGCCACCAGAAGAAAATCATGACCAGCGTCCAGCTGATGAGGGCGCAGGTCCTGAACAAGAGTGTGCCGTCAGTGCACGTATAACTCTCACAGGTTTCTTTCTGCTGAAAATAAGAAACCAAGGCTCCTATAAGGTCTTAAAAGGACTCCACGGAATTAAGGATGATCTAATAAATGGAAGAAGGAAATACATGGGAACTTTAAAAGACTATTTCCTCAAGAAATTGAAGAACAAAATGAGAAAGGATTTAACTGGAGCAAGTAAACATGACTTCTTTGGGACAAGTCCGACCTTTCATTTTTTTTCCTATCTGATTTTGCATTTTCTGAGTTTAAATGTCTTGTTTATAAATGGAAAGACTGCCTTAATTACCACATATTATTTTAATTCTATCGTCTACAAATAGAGGATAATTTATCAATCATGAATTTATAAGAGAAACATGATTTACTGAACCGGGCAATAGCAAGAGTATATGGAGTGATGTAGAGGGTGGGGGTGGGAATGGGAGGTGTATTCAAATATTCTGACGACACTCACTGCCTCTTCTTCAGTGCCAGCTTGAGGAGAAGGAGGCCCAGAACGAGTCTTGAGTCAGAGAAAGTGGAGAAAAGTGAGATAGGGCTCAACCGAGTTGCCAGATCGTCTCCACAGTGGAGAGGACCTATTTCACCCCAGGCTATTAATACCAACAAACAGGCACATTTCTCCGCCATCCAACCTTGATGAATGACCCCAGGAGAGCCCTAGAGCCCTCTGCCCAGTCTGAAGCTGCGCAGCGCACAACTACTGTACTTGGAAGATGTGTATGATTCAGTTACAGTGCACTTTATTTTACAATCTCTCTGTGTTGAAAAGGTTTTGCAGGTGTGTCACAAATCTCTCAGCCACAGCTGGAGCCACGGTGTTGGTCTTTCAAAGAAAAGGCTGTTTGAAAATATTACACTGAAAATGGTGACATACACAATATAAAACCCCTGCAGAAAAAGAGCTATCAAAAATTCATTAGTACTACAAAAATGCTTGCTCATGAGATTTTCCTTCCAAAGTTTCATCACCGTAAAAGCTGAAAAGAAAATTCCATATATGTTTAAATATTCAAACCAAAATATATGTAAAATTAATATCAGGAATTTGCAAAATTGTGACAAATGCGTCATCTGCATTTTAAGTATATTTGGGTATATCTTGTCATATTTATAAATTAAATTTACTTCCAAATAAATAGTTATTTTAAAGGCATTTCAAATCAGAACTCAATGAGTAGAAAGTATAATTTTATTTTCAAGTGCTTCCAGCCAGTTTAAGTACGGAGTGTAAAAGTTTATGATCTTAGGTCTAGCAGTCTAATTAATCAAACTAAAGGTTAACTTACCACCCTTTAGAAAATAAAACCACTTGTCATCATGTGAAGTTTATACTTAACGATAAGCAACATTATAACTGAAACAACTTGAAGAGCAGATAACACATGGTTTAAATTTCCAGAAAAAAACAGTTTATGAGTCAAAATGTTTTTCTCAAACTATTGCAGTTCATTTGTTTTTGAGTTCATATATAATTGAAAATGATTTAAAAAAAAGCTATATATATTTCACATATATTATTTAATATATTATATAAATTACAATGCATCTCAAAGAATGTCAGGCTACATATTTTATGTTTATTACTTTCAGATACTGAAATACATTTTATGTAGCTTTGTTTGAGAAACATCTGAAAGATCCCATATACAGGAAGTGTATTTAAAAATGAATGATGGAAAAAAATTGACATCAGTTAACGTTGGTTTTTTGCTTCCCCTGCAAGTTGGCAAACTTAAAGGAAAGCAGCTGCTATCAAGGTTTACTGACAACTAGATGCTTAGTCCACTACATAATCTAGATATTGAATTGTAGCTATTTGCAGCTTAAATATCTGAAAATAAAGTCAGCCAAATGTGTTTGTGAAAAAAATCAGTTAAGGAAAGCAGCACAATATAGGTCAGTCTGCCGAATTTGGTTACAATGATTGCCTAAGGCCTACAACATGGCTGCCTGTGTCCCACTACACACACTGTTTCTTAATCTGATAAAAATGATCCATGAATTCCTATTAAAATGTATTTTAAGCCCCTTGCCAAACCAGCAAAATGTACAACAGTTTTATATTTCCTTAAATTTTCACTTAAATATTAATGCTTACAAATCCTTAAATATTAACCTAATGCACATCTTTTCTGTTTTCAATCAAAGAGGCATATATCAGAGAACATATTCCACCATACCCACGTTGGTGTTTCAACACCTCAGTAATTTGCATGGGGGTTGTGTTTCACCAGAAAGCCCTCTTATTCTTTTGGTATTTAGAAAGAAGCTTGTTTAATTCAGTGGATGTTTTAGGATCAGCATCAGCACTAATACTGTTTAGTGCAATAATTCTTTACCCCAGAGTACGTATCTAGACATATCTTTTGTGTGAATGCTGGGAATATAGTACACATAAGCTACACAGACTGTAAAATAAAGTGTTACTTCTGATTAAATGTGATTACACTGTTTGCCTCAGTGTTGATGAAAAGGTGAAGAAGAACATGTAAGTAGAATGTTTATATCGAAACGCTCTCAAAAGTACATAATCAGCCCTAATTTATACCCCCTTCTGTGCCATCAAGAGAATGTTTTTTTTCTCGTGCACCTCCGTAGGTTTTCCTCTAGATGATTGATGTCAGTTTTTATTAGAGAAGAACCTCATGCTATTTCTTGAATATGTATCATAGTGACATTTCACTACTGGTTTCAAAAGATTTTTTTTTTTTTTTGGATGCTTTTGAAGACACTGGACTTGAACTGAAAACTCATATTTTATAAAGTTAGGATATGTTTTTGCTAGATGAATTGATTTATAATGTATACAGCAAGTTCAGTCACTGGAAGAAAGAAAAAAAACAACAACTGGATTTATTCACATTTCATTATTTATTCATACTCATTTGTTTTCCAAATAATACAACTCTGAGAGGTTTTATTACAGTTGATGAATCATCCTTGTTGCTAATGATAAATGTGCAAACTGTCCATAAATACACAATAAAGGAACGTTTGTCTGTGCGTGACTGCAACTGTGATTTTCCGACTTTTTCTATTACAAAAGAGAATTTATGTCCCATAGCACTTTAGTTCCACCAGCTTTTGGCTCTTGTGTGCATACACACTATGCACACTCTAAACCTCATAGGAAATGAAGTTCTTAAGCACAAACCAAAAGAATCATTGTGTTATGTTAGTTTAAAGCTGCACTAATTTAAACAAGGATCAAATGATTACATGAAATGCAAAAGGTGCCACTCATGGGAGGGACTAAACTGACTGACTGGAAAAAACCTACCCAGTGTGCCTTGCAGCACAACCCATCTCTGATTGGTGTCTATCCTAATCCAGGAACCTCACCCTACAGCCCAGCTATTTCTTTAAAGCCAGCAGCATGAACGGACATGCAGACAGCTTCAGTCAGTGCCCTGCTAAAACTTGGCTGTTCACACCAAGCGCCACTCTAACGAACCCTCTGACAGAGCTCAACACTTTCCTTTCAACACTTCGAGGTCTGCACACCTAGGCCTCATCAGGCCACTTACTCCATTTAGTGTCCACAGCAGCTCCCTGATCACAGGTACTAAATTGCAACAATATCAACGACTACTTGAAGTAAAAGCAGATAACCACGTTCTCATATTTCATTTGTGTTGTGATATTTAAACAAACAATCCATCTACAATTAAATAAAGCCTCTTGTCTATGAGACCAGTCTATTGACAGACCTACAGCCTGCTCCATGCAGTTTGTGGAGCTTCTTACAAGGAACAAAAACTTAAGCTGTCATGGCTAGATTGTGCTCTTATCTGTCTGGTTCGTAGCACCGTTATAGCTTACGCCTGAAAAGGTATAGCCAATCAGAGGCAGAGTCGAGGTGGGTCTTGATGCAAGATATACTGGTAGCCTGCCAACCAGCCTGTCAGTTTAGCCTCTCCCTGTTGGTTAGAGCAATTGCAACAACATGTTAGCAACAAGCCTTATACATTATCACAAAAGTGAGTGAGCTTACATTTGAACTTACATTTGTAAGGTGGATCCAAATACGTTTCCAAATGAATACCCATGTATCTAAATGTCTGCTGAATGAGACAGTTAAGAATTTCTTGCTACACATTAGCCTTAACAACTTTTATAGGTGATAATATAGCTGCTTCTCAAGGTCAAAGACAGATCTAAGAGCTACTCAAGGCTGACCTAACCCTATGCCGTGAACCTACAGGCAAAGAACATTAGCTAACTCAGTCTTTGTAAAATTTTATTCTCCAATTCAACAAATGTGACAACAAGTACCCTCGCAAATTAATAATGGAATCATAAATTCATGCATTTCTATTGGAGGGTAATTAATGAAATAGTGGGACACAAGGCTTTTAGCGTACCCACCCACATATCAACAAAATCGTTGAAGAGCATTGTTGAAAATGCAGTTCCCATTTTGCACATTGGATCTTTAAAATAAAGCTGAAAATTCACTAGACTGTTGCATTCAGTGTTCTCTGAAGTCTAGGAGGGAGTCCTCCCTTGCACTATAGGTACCAACTTTTGTAAAGGAACAGTCATTGACTCTGAGAAGCACCCAACGTCATATGTTGTTTGGCTTTATGTTGAATTTCTCTGCTAATTAGTGGCTAATAAAGCTAGCTAACAAAAGTACAAATAATTTTACAATCTATGTAACCTACTTATGGTAAAAGCATAAAAAATCAAGGAAGAATGACTAAATCAGCCAAATCTGAGCAAGTCAACAGACAACAGAAATGCTCTATGACTGAAATGTTCCCAGCAATGTTTCAAACTGTGGATAATAAAACAGAGTTGTTCTGAAACACAGTAGCTGGCGGAATCAAGGACTGAGACTGCAACCTTTCACAAAGAAGGTTTTGAATGATGTCTATTTACCAAAAAGGTTGTGTAGTTGGCTGCATTAAATAAACTGTATTCACCTTCTAAAGCACTCAACCTGCCTGTGTGGGAGTTTCTGAACCCTTCTGAAAGAATATAAAAGATATCAACATGTCCTGAATGCATCTGGCAGCCCTTAGAGAGAGATTTGTTTGAGGAGCAGCATCATTTAAGCAATCACTTGACAAAGATCCAAAGATCCTTGGTAATGAATACATTTCCTGTGTTCAGGGAGGGCAGAGCTTCAGAAAATTCATTTAGGACTCATCTGACAAAGAAAACCATCATTACACAGTCTGGTTGGTCAAGCAGCATATTTATATTCACCCTGAGGTGTTTGATCAGGAGTCGATCTGAACTTTGCAGCACCATAACTCTCATTCTGCAAGACTCAGGTTGAAAACAATTGACTTTGACTTCCTTAATGCTCATTGCTGAGTTTTTGAGTAAATTGCTTTTTTTTCATTGGGAATGAGCCCTGACCCAGCTCTGAAACATCATTTCAAGCTCAGCCTGAATAGGGAATGGGCCTGATGAATCTGTGTCTGAGTAATTGTCCTTTCCTTCACCTTTGGAGGGCTGTTAGGAGATAATCCTCTTCTTGGTGAAACAAGACCTAACACAACATCATTAATCTCATTACTAAGGCCGTGTTGCTTTGTTGCCACTGAGTCCCACGCCCAATTATCAGCTGCAGCCCTGTCCCCATGATGACGCAGAGTTCTGCCCATCACTAACGGCCATCTCTACTGTCCCCTGATTGACTTCACAGAGAGAGGCGATGATAGCACTTTGTATCCGCAGACACCCTGCCAGCCTCGGCTGCCTTCATGTCCTCGTGTGCCCCGGATGTACTGAGGTTTATGGTGAACTGCAGACAATGCTGACAGGACGAGAGCGGTTTTAGCTTTTCTTATCCCCTCACAGCAGGTCCACATCATGAGGGAATGGCAGACAATGTAGATGAATTTAAATAATCAAGCATTTATTGTCAAGTTTGCTTCTATCGTAAAATAGCAACAATACAAATTCATTAACCAGCATTCAAATCTGTGTAAATCTCTGCACAGTCATAATGAAGTCTTTGTGGACAACCTTGGAACAATGCATGTGTATAGCTCGCAGTGTTGTAATTCCATCAGTAGATTTCATCAAGTAAACAATCCGTGAGAGCTGAGTAAGAAGTAGTCACTGGGGATTGCTTTGTCAGTTCACTCTGCCTGTAGCTATAGGTAGCTTTAGTTTTGTTCTTTATTATTTTTACACTGCTGTGAGAAGACTTTTCCCTGAACAAAGCACAAAATATCTCCAGTGCCACTATTTTAAAATACCTTATTTGACAGATTGGGAAAAATGAATGCTAATTCATCAGCAGCTGGGTTTTATTGGATTGACCCTGCCACTGTTCTACACAAAGTGGGATTTATACACGATAAGAGAAATGAAAAACTCTGTATTCTAAAGAAAACTTTTAAATAAACCTACAGCTCTCAGTTTAATGTGAGATCACCCTGACAAATGTGATTTCTGAGAGACAGAGCTGCATTTTTTTATCCTATTCAAAGAAATAAATGACTTTAAGGAATGTGCCAAAGAGAAAGAGGTTTTCTCCACTAGGATTTAGGCTTAGGTTAAATCTGAGTCAGTACATGCAGTTTGGTTACTGTCTGTTCTTTTCAGTTTTCTGCAGCAGCTGTACACAAGAAATCCAGTTGTCATCATTGATATGGGATAACAGGGATAAGAAATAACTAATTTTATCAACCATTTTTTTCAAGTAGAAAACTCCTATGTGATTTATAACCAGGTTTCTAATAGGAATTTTTTAAAAAGCATGAGCATGACAAAGACAAGACATCAAACAGCGTAAGAATCATTGTGACAGCGGAGTGCTGGAATGGAGGCAGATCGATACATGTGGCATCCATAATTCGAGTTAAATGCGAACAAATCTAAAATTTTTTTCATCAAGCGTCTTTTTAAGTGTAAAGAAGCTTCTAAAGTTGAGCATTTGACAGATTATTTGTAAAATACAGACACAGTCATGTGTCAAAGACACTGTGTGCTCCTATTACAGCCCTGTCCTCTCACATTCTGTACAGCAAATGTGAATACTTATCTGCTGTGTGTATTCCTGGATTTAACACCAACCAGGTCACTACAGTACTTCTTAGAGTAAATTGTTTTTTGTTTGCATGCAAACATTCTGAGTGACAACCCAGAGAGGTCCAATAACTAGGGTGAGTTTGGTAAGCAAAAGCAACATCTTTCATTTCATTCATTACAACAGTTTCAGACAGCTTGTTTAAAGGTAAAATAAATCAAATTACTACTTTAAGAAGTCTGTAAAATTAAAAAAATAAAATTAAGAATTATTTATGTGTAAAGCAATAAAGCATTTAATCTCTTGGTTTATTTAAAAGAAGTATAATCAAGTAATAAATAACAATTTGTGTGACAAAAATAGATACTAAAGAAATAAAAGGGATAGAAAGTACCATTGAATGCATGAGAAATGAGTTTTGTTTCTCATAATTATTTACATGGGAGGATACATCAGTGTTACCTTATAAAGGTACAAATAAAGAAAGAAAAGACCAAAAAATAAATAAATAAAAAATACTGAAACTATTATGTGGAATAGCTTTCACCCAAAAAGGGAAGAGCTATATCTCCAGTTATCATCACAGCAGACACTGAATCCAACAATAAGTTTTCTATGCACCATATTAAGCAAACACTGCTATATTATGCATATATTCATGACCTAATGGTGCTGCTCTGTAAATAGGTCATTTATAATTCATGAGGTACACACAGACTGACAAAATAAATATAAATATATAAATTCAAAAGATACGCAAACTTAAGACTCGACACAGTGCTGAGTCCTTTGGATTGTGCTGCTCTGTCACAGGGATTCAGATACGGTCAGGTCACGCTGCGTTTACACACACATTTACACAGCTGACTCTGTTGTTCACAGCTTTTCGCCGCACTGTAAACCAGCTTTGTACAGCACTGTGTTCAGCTGAAAGCTCTAAGTGTCAGTGCAAGTGTTTACCAAATAACGTATGTATGTCAGCGAATGAACTGTAATCACTGTGTAAATGTTTGCCACATGGTAACAGACTTAGAGCTGCACAAGTCCAATTATTCATGTGTTTGTTCAGAATGAATTGCATGAAGTCATTATATTGGCATAAAGATTTTAATCGCACTCTGCTTCTGGACAGTATTCCTCTCACTAAATAAACACCATATGTTTGCTAGGCAGTCTCGGCCTGAAACACACGTTCAACTGTTGACCTTTTTAAGAGTGAAACTTAAAGTCATTAAATTTAGGTCAAGATTGTCATCATACATGTCATATGTCTTTCACTCCTGTTGCAAAAGGAACAATTATTTCTATCTATCTATCTATCTATCTATCTATCTATCTATCTATCTATCTATCTATCTATCTATCTATCTATCTATCTATCATGAAGTCAGTGGCCGGTATTTTGCTTTAATGGTATTTACTGGCCTTTGATTAAGCTTTGATGCACATCAGTCAATGTAGATGATCAATAAAACAGGAGAAACAGAATCCCTAACACAGAGAATAAACTCTTGACAGTCCCAGAGAAGCTAGCCCAATTTCTAAATCAGTTTAAAAAAAAAAAACAGGATCCTGCTGAGTTGTTTGGATCGCACTCATGTCATGTAGCAGTAACAAGAAGAAGATGTGAAGATTTGCACTCATCAAAAGATTTTTAGCTAACTTGGGAGAGGGTTTTTCTGTTTTTTATTCACAAAAGAAGAGCTACATTGATGCAAAAAATTAAAGTTACACTGGTTGAAAATTCTATATTGACAATGGAAAAATGATTGGTTGATGTGAGAGGGCTCCAAGGCAATTATCACCCAACTCTGCAGAGCCTTTTATCATCTCTCAGCTGGCTGCTTTGGTTTATTGGCCAGCAATTTTACCAATACTGCACTGTTTAGTCTCATGGTTTGCCTTGATCCAGAACAGGCAGCCAAAAAAAGCTCTGACCAACTCATTGAATGATACCTGCAGAAGACAGAAAAAGTCAATGACTGACCAGTGAACATGTTATAGCTGTTGTAGTTAGAGGGGAAAATATTTCTACTTAAAAGTAGATGAAGTCTAAGTCAGGGCTAGATGCTGTGTCAGTGTTGGACTTAAACTCATCAGGTTGTCAGAAGTAAGACTTAATTTAATTAACACTAATGTTGTTCTGTGTCCACTTGATGTGTAACTGTTAACCATAACATTTAGTAACACTACATTTGCAATGTCCAGTTAGACTTAAAAAAATGTTTGCTGAGAAACATTTTAGATGACAGACAGTTTGATTTAGACTTAGACGCTCCTGTAGTGGATTGACGGGTCTGTTACACACTTTAGTGTAAGACTGGACTATCGATCCAGGCTTTTGTCCAAGCTGGCGTGACAGCAGACTAATTAGTTTAGTTCTGATGTCTCCCAAGTTGCAGCCTCCGGGCCTTCCTGAGGGATCCTGAGGCATTTGTTTGACGCTTGTTTTGAGTCTCCTCTAAATTGTTTGGAATACCTTAACAGGGAGACAGCTGACATCTTGATCAGATGTCCAAACAAGCAAATAAGCAGCAGCTCTGCACTGTAACACCTGAAAATACCAAAACAAAACAAAATAAAAAAAATCATCTTATAACGTTAAGGTGAGTAAGGGTACAACATAAATTTGAGAATGCACAAATCCACTCTACAGTCTTGTGCTCCACTGTACTTAAACCTGTGAGCATTACCACAGCGTAGTCACAACCTAAAGCAAGCAAACAATCCGATCGGATGAAACTTCAGACCTGTATATTCTAATTTTAATTCCATCAAGTACAGTAAAATCTCAAAACACAGGCCTGATAGAGTCCTAATGCCAACTGTCAGAAATACACATTGGGGAAATAAGAAATAATATTACTAAAATCTATAAGGGCCAGAAGACCCCCACACATCCTTTCCACCAAAGCACACAGTAGGCACTGCAGTAAGTGGTACTCTAGGCTATGATTAGAATTGTGTTGATAGTCTGCAGCCAAATCCTGGAAGAGAATTAATTCTCACGTTTCAGTCATGACTTACTAATTTATAAAGTAATACAGGAGGAAAAAGGGAAAAGACTGACTTGGGAGGAGACAGTGGATGGAGACATGAGGGCAGCAAGGCTGTAAGCTGTGCACAAAAAGAATATTTTCAAAATGAGGTGAACTTCAGGTGAGCTAAGGCTCTGCCCTAAAACCTGATGGAGTTAATGATCAAATAAGAAAATTCTCTCCTTTCTCTCACTGACAGCACATTGAAATTTCAAATTTGCTTCATCACTTTGCCTCCACTGGTAAACAGGTTGAGCACAATCCTGATTATACCCCAAAATATCTATCACACCACAGGATGGTGGTAATTCTCTCCAAGTCCACATAACAAATGTTGACTTCCATTAACCCTGCCAATATTAGTCAGGATTCTGGACCAGGACAAAATACACTTTGTAGCTGTGAAATCCTAAGTTCAGCAGCTGACTGTAGTCACTTCGTTTCAGCCAAGATCCTGTCATCTTATTTAGGAACATGTGCCTCTATTTGCCAGTCTGTTGTCCTTTTTCCCCACATTTAGAAAAAAAGATTTTAGCAATCTTACGGTAATACTTAATGTTAAAATAATAATTAGACTTAGTCACTACCAGTAGAAAAATGTATATGAGTAAAAGATATTAACCTGTATTTGTTCAATCCATTTGTTTCATGACATCAAAGAGATTTGATAACCAAGCAAGATGACAAACATAATTCATTATGAATTATTCAGATGATAATGAGCAGCACTCCGTGGCCACTCACCGAGCAAATCAAATTATACAACAAATGAGCAAAAAAAAGCTCCTTCACCAAACATGATTACAGTACTTTGATAGCCCTAATGTGTTTTGTTTGCCACGGCGGTGTGCAGATAAAGGAGTTGTGATTACTCCAGTCACACATGATAGTACATCAGTTAGCCGGTCAAAAGCTGTGCTTGTTCCAAATAAATCCCATTCATCTAGCTTTGGAGTATGATTGTTTGAACGTCGAAAATTTCATGACCCAGTTTCCATGCAGGTTTTTCAGAAGCGGCATCAAATGAAGCCGTTCACAGGGTAATCATGTGGTGTTAGCAGAAACATCAATGATTCGCCTCAACGTGCTCCACATCAAACACATCATTCATATCAGCACTAACGCGGACAATGGCGGGAAATCAATTGTGTGTGTATATGTATCCTGATTTTATGTGTGTGTGTGTGTTTGTGTGTTTTGAAGCAAGATAAACCCAGAAAAAAAAAAAAAAAAAACTTTACATAGACTGTACTGTTTTCTAACCTTGTCCTCTTCCCTGCAGCCAGGACAGCTCATCACTTCATCACACCACCGGCTGTTTCTGCACAATAACAAGAATGCTATTAACATATATGGAAATGCTTTGTGAAAACAAGAGGCACCCCTTCCCTCATGCCCGCTGGATGCACCCGTCTGTGCATGAGCTTGTGCATGTGTATGTGCATGCCAGAGTGTGTGTTTTTGCATGTGTGCCCGCTGTGTGCACTCATACTCTGTGTTCAGAGGGAGTTGCTCGCTTTGATGTTCTCCGATCCAGGCAAGTGCTGATACCCCCATTAACTTGGATGGAGCTGATGCAAGCTACGCTAGGGCTAGTCCCCAAAAACCGGTTCATTTAAATGCTAAGTGGAGCAAGATAGAAATGAGCTACATTCAAGTGAAGCCTGGGGATGTCAGCACAAAGAGACAAAACCACACACTTTATTTAGGAAGATAAGACTCTGGAATTAACATGGTGATAATGATGATGATAAACTCATCTCCCTGCGACACAGCCAAAGGGGCAGGGCTGAATCAGAGAGAGGTGAAGGAGACAAATGTGGTTGGAGGTAAGGAGATATAGTAGGAGCTGTGTCACAGAGAAAGGAAAGGAAAAGTTGAGGAGTGATAACAGGAAGTAAAGGAAATGGAAGAATGGATGCTTGGTATGGGAGTAGAAGTTTCAGGTAATTGATGGTGAAAAAGAACAAAACCACTTTGCAGATGCAACGTCATAGAGCTTGAGAGGATTACATCAGCTAAAGCTTGGACAAACAGAGATCGGTACCAGATTCGGTGTCATTGGATGCTCACCTTAATGGAGGTTGCATAGATGCTTAATTGTCCGAACTAACATCTGCATTGTAGTTTTCTCAGTGATCCTTCTTCATAATTATTATAATTATTAATTAAATTTTTAGTTTTTCTAAAATTTTGGTTTTATACTGAAAACCTTCAAAATAAATGTCATCCTCATCAGCTCCACCAATGTTAAGTGCTAATAAGCAAATGATAGCATGCTAACACACTAAGCTAAGGTGGATATTGGGAATATAATACCTCAAAATAATTCACATCTTAGCATTATCATTTTGAACAAGTAAGCATGTTGATGTTAGAATTCACCTCTAGACAGTTTTTGTTTTGTTATTATATTTCAAAGCGCAGCCTCACAGAGCTGCTAGCATGGCTCTAGCTTAAGGTCTGACCTTAGCCCTATGGAACCCGAGGCCAGACCTTAAGCTAGAGCTGGCTCTGGCTTTATTTTTAAATTCATAATCATGGCTTGGTTTGGGATGGCTCTGTTGGTTTTTTTTGTTTTGTTTTGTTTTGGGTTTTTTTGGTTGCTTTAAAGTCTATGCTACTTGCTGAAGCACTGACCATGTTTATGTGACACACACACACACACACACGTGCCCTTCATCACTCCTGAACTATCCATCAGGCCACACACAGTAACACAAACCCTGCTCTGCCATGATTCAAAACTTAAATGGTAGTGTGGATAAAGTTTTTTTATGTAACTGCTGATTTTGGTTGACTAGTGCTTGGTAAGTAGGCTATCTGTGTCATGTGTGAGTGTATGTGTGTTGTCAGTTTTTAGTTGGAGGAAGGAAGATTCAATAATCCTATATAATTCAATAAAAGTTTTCAGTTTTTTAATGGACGCAAAGCAGCCATGCAAAGCTTTGTGCAAATGAAACATCTTTGTCCCTGCTTGTGAATACCGTGAAGGGTTTGTTGATTTTTAAATCAAAACTAAAATAAGCCTGTTTTCTGCTTCCTGCTGTGTGTCCTTTAGCATCATTTCTTATATATATGTTTTGACTTGAGCATGGACTTCAAATGTTGCATTATAGTTGCACTTGTTGTTGGGTTAGGCCTCCACGTCATGAGCAGTTCATGGGCACAGGCTTAATTTACAAGCCTGTGCAAACCTCTGCTGTAAACAATTGATACTGTTTATTTTTTGTTTTCTTTTAAAATTAGTGTCTGTGTGAAAAGCATGAGCATAGAGGACAGATGTTTTGACCATGCAGGAATGATTATTAAAACACAATCACCACAATGTACAAGATTAATAAATCACACGGCAATTACCCAACAATAGAATCTTAATGCATGTAGAAGTACAGGCTCTGTATTTACCAAAGCAAAGCAAAAAAAAATACTGTTTTCTGGCAGTAAATCAAACAGCGCCTCTAGATCTGCTTAAATTTGTTTAAAAACTGGTCTGTTGTTATTTTCTGCGTCTGTTTCCTGCTCATTCTCACTCTCCTCCACACAGTAAAGTCCTTCATGTTAAGGCAGAGGTAGATGCTGACTTCTCTGTCACCCCACTCCTTCCTTCCTTTTTTTTTCTGTTGCCTTGCTATTGATGATGCCACACGTGTAAGTCATTAAGCTTCCGAAGAAACTGTAGACTTACGAGAAATAATCGTGGAGCAACGGCCTGCAGAAAGTAAATGGAAAGACTAAACTTTGAACTCACAACTCAGCAAGGTTTATTTGTCAGACGTAAGCCTAGAGTGGCTTTCCTGTAAAAAAAAATACCCACCAGTTAAACTTCATGGACTAATCCAACTTGACAGCACACTTAGTGTGATGAGAAGTTCAGATGCCCAAAGCCAACAGAAGGAAAATAAGAAAGGAAAATAGAACAAGACAAGAGGTGACTTTCAAAGTTATTTTGCAAAATGAACAGCAAAAATGTCCAGCCAACAGTGGCACTGTAGCGAGATGGCAAGTTTATCAACAGCCACAGAAATATACTGATGTAACCCCTCTTATTCATTTGGGGAAAAGGTTACAGAGGACTGTTTTGGGGGTTGTAGAAAGCACACAAGGGGCAGTGAACACTTTCAAAAATAGGATAGTTGGCGACACCAGGCAGAAATATTAAGCTGCAACAAAAATCGATGCAATAAACGGGGATATAATATTGCAATGAAAAGCTGGGAGATGGATTGAGAAAACGATTTGCTCTTGTCTGTCATTTCACAATGTGTCATCTATGACCGGCAGTGCTTGCAGTCATTTAAACTTGGAAGAGTTTTAAAAGGCTGTATGTCGAGAAACTGATAACAGCCTTTATCGGTTTGAACTGCTGAAGGGTGAACTGTAAAATCTGGATCCCCCCTCCTTCTGTGTGAAGATTTAGAGCTACTTTTCCTAAATTTACACTTTAACTGATGTTGATTTAGCATTGCTACAGCTGAAGATACCGCATGATGAATACATGTGGGGTCTGTGCATGCTGTTCCTGATAATACATTTTTTCAAATTAATATGGCACTTTATGCCAAATGTGGTCACACAAAGACAGTGAAAACAGCAAAAACGGCATGATTATTCTTATATTAGAGACATTTAACTCCTCAAGATATAAGTACTTTATGTCTGACCATGAGCAATATGCTAAACAGCAGCTCAAGGCTACTGGCATTAAACTGGTTTTCTCTGCCAAGAACCTCCAAAATACAAAGTCCACCAGCACACACACACATGCGCGCACACACATACATATATCCTGCCCCCAGATTCAACTTTCCAAGGCTTAATGGGAAACCTGATTTTCAAGCAGTGCCAAAGGCATGTCGCCCTGACTAAACTAACTCTTACTAGAGGGAGGGGGGAGTGAGGAGAGGACAGAGGAAGAATTTAGAAAAGGAAAAATGGATGCAAATGCAGAATACAAGATCTCAGCAAGAAAGCGTGACGCTAATGACTAAGATGAGTTTATGAAGATTTCTAGGTCAGAATTGAAATGAGTGGCATGTTTCATATTAGCACTGCCGCAGAGGAAAACAGGCTGATTTGTAGAGTGTCACAATATCACAAAAACCTTTATGCTCCCTTGAAGGAGAAATTTTACTCATTAAATTGAAGTCATATCAATAGTTCTGCTTGGTAAGATAACAAAGGTCCAACGATAGCTCACTGCAGGATGGTTCAAAAACAGCTTTGGTCACACTTATATGCTGTCTGTTAATGTCTTTTATTACAACATTCTCAACTGTGAGGCCATTATTAATGGTGCATTAGAATTGTGTTCATTAGTGTATCTTTGTGTATGGACTAGCCTTGTGGTTTTACGCTCCAGACCCCCTTAATTTCTCAGATTCAGACACAGATCAGGAGGCTGTGTAGTTTCTAATGTAAATAACTGAATCAAAAACAGAGGCAGATGTTTGACTGTGAATAAATGGGATAAGATGGAGGCAGAAAAGAGCTTGAATCCAGTGAAAGGGTCAAAACAAAAAAAAGCAGGACATGTTGCCACTAAAGATAAAAGGCTTGTCATGTGGGCGAGCACTAAAACTAGAAAACATAAAGTGTTTTGCACTGAAAAATGTTCTTACCCATTATATATGTAAAGAAATAAATGAGAAAACACAAGGTTAATTGTATTTCATATACTTAATGGAGGCTGATAAACAGTATGTATTACAGAAACATCCACAGAGGAAGAAGACTGGGTGCAGAGTGAATGAGTGTGTCAGTGCAGCATGTAACATGTCATGTCTACAAGCTTGCATGCAAGTTTGCATGTGAATGAATGTTTGAATGTCTCTGTCTCTGTATCTCTGTATCATGTGTGACTGTGTGTATGTTTTGCGTGTTTGCCTTGCGTGGCAGTGTGTGGAATGTCCCAGTTTAACTACAGATCATGCCAATAGTTTGTGTGCACAGCGTGACTGCTCCCCCGCTGTGTTTGAGAAGAAAATATGGTCAGAGAACACAACAAGTGGAGCAGTATACCAGACACACGGAGCCCGAGCATGAAGAAGATACAGTTCATCAATAAAGTATAGACTCGGATGATTTCAGGGACATTACAGAAAATGGCCCCCTCTGTGTAAATAGTTATTACAAGGGGAACAGCACTATTAGAGCAGGCTGAAACACTGTCATCCAGCAGTGGTTTTGGTTTGTTGTTAATCCATTGTATCGAAATACATTTTTTCACTCACATTGATTGACACATTAGACCACAGGAACCATTTCTGAGAACTTAATTTTTTAGAACCCCAAATTTTATAGTATTTGCACTGCAGAAACTGTAAACAGTAGTGCTTTTAAAACTCCGCATTTAGGGACTTTTTTTTTACCTACAATGTCAAAGAAGAACCTTTTACAATACTGGAGGAACTCTGATTGTCATTAAGTGTATGTTGATTGGTCAAACCCTGGAGTCAGCGCCACCAACTGCCATTATTAAAAACCTGTTAGCTCTGTAAGCAAAACAACACAACACAACACAAAACAGGAGCTCTTTATAAAATATATTGATGTTGTTGTTGTTTTTATATCTTCTCTATGATTTCATGGTGTTAAATGTGTAGATTCATAGTACATCATCGCCACATACAAAAAAAAAAGTGGAACATTAATACAGCAACCTTAATTTGTTGTTGTTTTTGTTCTTTCATGTCACCCAAAATTTAAAATTTGGTGTACCAACATTAATTCACACAGAAGTAATGTTGGTACACCAGCCCCTGGCCAGCTTACATCAGGGGTTTTATGGCTGCTGTAAATTCCAACAGAAAAAAAAGCGCTTTAAGGTGTTTAGTTCCTCAAGGGGCAGCTCCTCCTCAGAGAGTTCCTAGCAATGTTTGGTCAGACAAGGCTTATATTTTCAAATAAGGGCTCACAGTTTAAAAAGTTTAAAATATGTGTATGTATATGCATTTCATCCCTCTCAAGTTATATTTACATGTTCAAACTGCCTTTAAGCTGACTGGGTTCAGTCACCTTACAACATGTGTGAGTTTCCTCTGGTGCCTCCGGTTTCCTCACATATTCCAAGGCAGGTCAGGTTAATTGGCGCCTCTACATTGCCTGCAGGTGTAAATGTGATTGTAAACTGTTGTTTGTCTCCATTTGTAAGCACTGTGAGGAACTGGCAGCCTAGGATGTACCTACCTGCTCACCCAGTGTCAGATGACTGGCTCCAGACACTGTTATCCTGCAAAGGATAAGTGATTAACTCCAATACCTGATTAGGATATAAACAAATTAAATACTTAATTCAACACACTCATAAGTCACCTTGGAGTTGTATATTTTTAAAAGAACAGTTTCAAATAACATTCTATATAAAGACTGCTTGATTTGCACAAGGACGTTTGAAATGGTTGTGAAAAAGAATTTTAACTTTTCTTATTTTAATTTTTGAACATGGTTTGCCAGTTACATCTACATCTGTATCTTCTTAGTTCTCCCAATAGCAAGTAGGTCTATTTACACCTAGGTGACAAACTGACTCCCCACCCTGAGCATGAGAACTTCACTGTTTCCAAATCCAATTATACTCTGATGTCTGTAGCTTGATTCTGGCAATGACCACTGCACGTTTCTCCACAAAGTATCGCTGAAGGATATTGTTGTTTCGGTAAACTGCATTTAACTTTTTACCGATTATATTCACCCATCATGTACAGGCAGATAATTCCTTGTTGTGCATATTCACCTCTGTGCCACATTATGAAAAGGACTAGCTGGCAGCAAAATATTTATGCCATGATAAACACTGGATCAGGAATGGGTGTCTATAGAAGTCAGATTGAAGTAATTCTTAAAAAAAGAAACTATCAGAAAAAGGACAGAATAAAGTTGCAGTACAGAGTAGGAGTATCAAATAAAAGTTATTGGATAGCCAACATGTGGAACCCATCATTTCGCACATACTTTGCAAAACTCAGGCTCCTCTTTTTCTCAATCAGAGAATTGCAACAGCCATCACAGCATCTGTTGATCACATGATCTGTTTGATCAACAGTGTTTTTTAACCTTCTTGTCCCCAATGAACCCAAGGAGATCAATAAGAAACACATTAAAGCCTCTTCTCTTTTAAAGCACAGACCTTTTTGACCCATTCCTTTTATATCTATGAGCTACTTTGGAATTCAGATCGACTGTAAAAAAAAAAAAAAACACTTCATGCATATAATTCATACATTAAACACAAGAAGCACACCATTCTTGAGGTGTTGTGTTTTTTTCCTAACAGCCGGAAGCAAGAGAAGGAAATTATTCCTTTCCAGATGTATTGCATATGGATGAATGAACGAGTGGCAGGGAGATCAGGCACTAATATGCAAATGGAAAGACTAATTGCTCCAAAAATAAAAAATGACCAACATCAGCAGGATTCCTGCCTTTCTTGAACAACACATTTGAACATCACAGTTCAACCAGCATGGGGCTTTGAAGGCCGATATTAGTCATTTAGCAATGATGCTGCTGGTAACCAGTAGTTTGTGCCTGAGTTCCATGACTTTTGCATCTGCTCTGCCCACTGCACCTCAAACATTTGCCTGGGGCCCTTTATAGAAACTGTTTAAGCAGCCTTATCAATATTGAATGTGAACAGTGGGTCAAATGACCAAGTGTGATGTGATAAGGGTCACTCTAATAGTGTGTTCGCACAGAAACTGAAGCAAACCTTCACCTTGTGTTACTTGTGCTACTTTGACTGCAGGATCATTTGACTATAAGTTTGATCTATACTTAAAAGTGGAAAAAGTACAGACACACAACATCTGTAGCAAAATGTTAGCAAGCAGTGGCAAGCATTGTGTCTGAAGCCTCTGAATAAAGTTCACACTTACAGGAGATGCAGTTCTTCTCTTTCTCTCCTGTCTCCCTCCAGTCTCTCCTCTATTTCCCCTCTTCTCTCTATATGTACACTAACATACATTTTCCTCAAGTCAGCAGCCAACATAGACAGAAAGAATAATCACAAACACAGGGCAGTGAAGGTTGGCAGTCCCTTGCTTGCTGATGCAAACTGGTTAAGAGGTGAGGGGTGAAAGGCAAAACTTTGCCTTCAGCTGGGTACATCATGTGTGTGTCTGATAGGTTTGAAGCAATTCAAGTGTCCACACTGACCATGTGCTGGCTTACATTTCATCCCCTCATATTAAGAGCAAAAAAAAATATCAGCATAGTTTTATCCTTCCAGCTCTTCTCCTATTTTCTGTGTATGACCATAGTGACTGTGTATTTGATTCTGAGTTCTGCCAAAACACAGCTGACTTACACCCCATACTGTGCCTGAACGCATCCTGTGCAGATGGAGGACTCTGTTAGCATGCTGCTTACACTGCACCTCCTGAGTAGACACAGTGTTAGGAAAATATTGCTAATCGATACCAGGTGTGACAGCCGATTGCATGATCTTGGCTGAGGATTTCAAACTGTGATCAATTATATCTGTGTTTTTTATGTTGTCTGGGATTAACTATAAAACTTTAACTTAACAAAAAGAGGTCATTTAAGATAACAAAAATAACATTTAAAGAAGTGAAGTAAACCTTAGATGTAAAG
>JAPZDV010000012.1:26414898-26497262 GCA_029814665.1 Acanthurus lineatus
AGGTTTTTTATTTTGTTGTTGTGTGTGTGTGTGTGTGTGTGTGTGTGTGTGTGTGTGTGTGTCAACACACACACACACACACACACACACAGTACACACCATTATTTTTTTATTATATACAAACCATGGGATGCAGCCAAGTAGGCGTTATTTACTGGCTCTTCTTTTCTAGAATAACTCCATGGATGCAGCGGACGCTGCTAAGATAGCGGCGTTGTACGTCCTAGCCAACACCGATGTTCCGTTGACTGTATAACCGAGGCAAGTAGATCCCTGATGAGGCTCCAGCCTGATTCCGACGCGGAACGGTGGGTGGGAGCTGGCTGAGTGGCCCCATCGGAGGTTCACTCCCCTAGATGACATCGTCAACGGAACATTGGTGTTTGTCGTTAATGATCGTTAATTTGCAGATTCGCCATGATAACAAATCATCCGCATGGATAGTGACGATCATATCGCCGTCAACTTTCAAACAAATCAGCCCATTTCAACTGATGGGAGACCAAAATACAATCCGTATGACGCCGAATCCAACGCCGGTAACACTGATTTCGTCCAACTCGAAGTCAAACATGTTCATTTCAAAAACAGTAAAAAGTAGTAATTCTATGACGGCTATGCGATGTTACATGGGCGCCTCCATAGTTGTTGTGAATTGCTTGCACAATAAAGGGACCTTCCACACAAAGAGCCATTCATATAAAACTTGCAGGCCGCACTAACATTAAACTTTCATATCAAGGTGAAAAAAAATACAAAATATCATCCCGCGGGCCGCGAGTTTGAGACCCCTGCTATAAATAATGTTGGTTGCATTATCTTTTCCAAATGCAATTAGTAGTCAGTTGTAATAGGTAAAAGGGGTAGAATTTACTCAGTTTACAGATAATGTTGTTTCTGCCCAACTTGTTTTAAACAATTTAACAATAATAAATGAGTTTCGGTTGCTTTGTTTGATTTGCTTGCTCGATTGTTCTGTCTGCATAGGTTTAAGGTTCGGGATTCACTTCTGAGTAAAAGCAATGATGTGTGTTGGGCATTCTTCAGCGAGTTAATAGGAAAGGATTATGAAGAATATAAAGTCAGGGTCAAAACAATAAAGGTGAGCCCAAGTGGCTAAATGCTGGCCAATATTAACAGAGGGAACCCTGATGTAGCTTATAGAGCTAATTATTTCATTATTTCACCTATTGTAGGTGATTCCCAAAGAGCTCTCAGTATTACAAGAAGCTTTGCAGTAATGATCAATGTACATAGGTCATTTAAAATAATGAATAGTAGTATTGGCAGTTTCACCCCTGTATTACTTGGTTTTGGATCAAAGCCAGATTTTGTACTATTCCCCATCCCTACTCATTACCAAATTGGTAAACTTAGCAAAACAGTACTTACCTGTACTCTTAATGTAGATCCATTGTTAAGCCCCACCCCTCTGTTAAGCTCTATCAAGCTGTCAGAGCTAGCAAGGTACCTACACTATCAATGTCTACACTTCCTTGTGAAATACTATCAATTTTTTAGAGAAACCAAAAACAATTTCAGAGACAAGCAGACAAAAGGGTTCAAGCATTCCTTTAAAGAATATATACAAAATGTCAGACTGACTCAGCAGCAAAAACAAGTTAACATTATGAAGGTAAAAATATATATTAAAACCTACAGATCATAGTGCAGCTATTTCAGCTTGTGTTTATCTTCATTCATAAAACAACAAAGTCCTCTCATATCAATTTAGGATCACTTTAGGACCAGAGGAGGAAATTTCACTTTGTTAAAAGTTTAGCCTTTGTAAAAAGTAAAGTTAGCTCACTGTTAGGTTCATGCTAGTTAACAACACTGCAAACTGTTCACCCAGAGCTGTTAACTCCAGACCTTAGCCGTATACTTTAGCTTATCTGGCTAGGTTTGTTTGCACCCTGGATAGCTAGTAACCTAGTAACAACATAACCCGTTTATTGGTGATTTTAGGGTTGGCCAAACAGAACCAGCAGTGCTTGCTTATCTTTGAGGGATGTACTGTAACTAGGAAAGAGGATGTCAGCAGAGTTTTACCTGCGGCATATACTACAGGGAAAGAATCATGACAGTGAAACTCATTAACCAGAAGGATTAGAAGTAGTTATACAAGCACCCCAAGCTCAATGTTTAACTATGACAAGCTCAAAATCCATATTACCGCACAGCTGAGTCTGACTCCTCTGCAGCCATTTCACCATTGTGCCAAATCGAATCTTCTGGGGAGGGGGGTTCTGTCGCACTGACAGAGGTGGCATTTTGTTGATAAACATGTAAAAAAACACCTACGAGCACTTAGTTTTGGGTCGTAAGCCATTACTAAATACAGTAACTTTAATAATATTACTGGAATTGCATTATAACGTGTTATATTACCACTTTACTGCCTAAAAGTAATATATTACTGTAACCCCTGTTCTGTAGAGGAGGACAAAAACTTCAGGTAGCAGTGAAAGGTGACTGCCTGAGCAGGAGTTTTTACAAGTATCCCTTTAGTCATTTCTTTGTGAAATTACTCTTCACCAAGGACAAGTGCCACTCTGCAAGCAACAAAGCAGAAAAAATCTCCAAGAAAAGAAAGAGAGAGATGGGCATTAAGATGTGACTTCTGCAAGACGTGCCAGAGAATCCTGGCAGAATCTGAAACTGTGCTTGAGCACTGTCACCCTCAGGGCACAGTAGAGGCCTCTATGAGGTACACAAATACACCAGATGTTTGATTTATGGAGGCTTGTGAAAGAAGCATGTGAGACGTAAGCAACCCATCACTGTCAGCAACACGTGACACACAGTAGGCTCTTTATAATGTAGAAAACTACATTGTACCTATGCAATTACAGATCACATTACTAATGACAGACATGAAATTTAAATCAGAAAAAACAAATAAAAGATTTTGAATTTGACACAGGAATGTAGATCTGAAAAACCAATGTAGTTCATAGATTCCAGTAACCCTCAATCGATTTCCTTAGAGTAAAAATCTAGTTTAAGTCTATGTCCCAAACATACAGATCTGCTTCACAGCTACAGTATGTAATTCACCACAGCACGGCAGCACTTGGAAATTGGTATCATGGCAGGGTGCACATCTTCCCTCTAGCATTCACTACTGCAATAGAGGGAATCATTAGGGCATCAAAATGGGTTGTGGGTGGAGAAAGGCAGCAGGGAGGAATTCACCTTCCAACCATCAGCACATGTTTAAATAACGTGACAACCATCACTACAATAGCAGCCAGCTATGAAAAAGCCTCTTGGCAAGTTTTAAGTTGAACTTAAAGTTGGTCTGAATTGAAGTCTTACAAATCAAGAACATATCCATTATCACAAAGGGAATTGTCAAAACAAGTTAAAGGATTATACACAGTTGACAAGATAATTTAAAAAAGTTGAAGAAAGCTGCCAGAATCTCAGAGAAGGAGAGCAGATGAAGACAGCATGTGATCAAAGGCTGATGGGGTACAGAATAGTTGCATGAACACAAGAACTGATGATATCTATAATGTCAAAATAGTGTAGGCCTACATTGAATTGAAAGTGATGCTGTTTAAAGTAATTTGATAAGTTAAGAGAATTAGAAACTAAGTGGCTTAAATTTAGGGTCCAACTCCTGAGTAAAATGTCACAACTCTTTTTATGACCTCATGTTAACATGGAAAAGTTGAATGTTTAAAGGCAGCTGCCAATGGAAACTATTTCACCTCACAAGATGACAGACGGCACCTAAATGCGTCACAGGTTTGGTCTGAATGGTCTCATTCCAGCAGGCAGTTCAGGCTAATGCTAACCCTTTGGCTTTTGTTGCATTTAAAGGATGCAAGTGCTAAAATAATGCACAGCCAAATGGGGGGAAAAATTTACTTTATTATACACTTTATAGGCTCCTTGCCCATTTTAAACTTTATGTAGCAGTATTTATTTTAAAAAATAAATCAAATGAACATGTCATATCAAAGAAAGGACTCATAGTTACAACATAGCAGAGAAATAACTACAGTTCCTCTAAGCTTTACTGATGTTTTTAGCCTCTTGTAGATCTTTGGTTTGGTCTTACAAACATGACATCCAGCTGTACATTCTTACTTTTGCCTCTTTTCTGTGCTGAAATTGAAACTTTTTTATCATAATTGTATTATCTGATAACAACTTGCAGTGGTTTTGGATTGATTCTGCTCTTCTTTATCTTAAAATAAGATAAACAATTAGATTCTCAACATGTTGAATTAACTTATATCTTTAACAATAATGTGTGGAAAACCAAAAACTTCCACTCCATCCATTTTGTTCATCATTGTGTACAAGATGCCACACTATCAAGACAATGACATGAGAGAGTTTTCCTGTGGAAGAGAAAGAAAGGAGACAGGTTACTGGCAGCGTGAGAGGCGCTGCAATATACAACAATGTAGTCTATCAAAGTCTATAAAAGCAACACTCAAGCATCTTTCAGGGACAGTTGAGTATGAAAAAGAGACTTAAGTAAGAGATATCAAAGTAACATTGGCCAAAATGCTGCTTCTTACTATTCCTGTTTGTTTTCCAAGGGAGGGTGTGATATTAAATATGACAGACCAATAAACCCCCCCTTAGCAAACCTATCTACCAGCATTTTGAAAAGTGTCAATGGCCTATATTTTGGCAAATTTATCCACATTTTAAAAAAATGAGCATCTACATGATAATTTTGGTGTAAAATGGTAACAATTAAGGACAAAACTGCAAATGGATGCAAATATTGCTCTGCTTCTGCAGGTTGTGTAAATAGTCACATTTGCTAACAACTTGATGATGCGTCTAATGTTGCACCAAAGCCAGGAGAGAACTTAGCAAACATTAATCAACGTAAATTCAATTAAACTGTAACACACTACCTCTTCTGTGACCATTTCTAAGGTTAGTCAGATCGATTATTCTTCAGCAGTGGTAATTTTAATAATGAAATCTCATGATCCCATGCCCATCACCATTAAACTACATCATTCATTTTCATTCTTTTAATTGAGAGTTCTCCAGTAATGAAAGTTAAATATTGTGATTTATAATAAAATTCTTTGTTGCAAACTTTGACACAATTTTTTTTTGAGCATATGCACTAAGTGAACACACAATTGAAATATCTTACGCCATCGTGTCGGCTCGCTCATTACTGTTCCTGACCTGTCATCTTTGATAAATGTTTTCTGTAAATGTCACTCCTGTTTTCTTGGCTCAGTGGTCATTAGCCGTTTCCTGACATGAACTGGTCATTGCAGGCCACACCAGCATAAATGCTTACAATAAATCAGCAATTACCTCACAGAACACAGCAAACCAACCTCAGGTGAATGGAAAGATGCAAGATTTCAAATGTAACATGAAAAAAAAAACGTAATTAAATTAAAGACTTATTGCGTATTGTACATTTGCATATTAAAACTTACTATCACACCTTAAGCTGCATTTGTACATCTCAGAAAAGATTTAAATTCATTCCTTCTTAGTTTTAAGTGCTGAATCACACATAAACTTGAAAAGCCCTTTTCATCAGACCCTTGCCCACTTTGCAATAGTTATAAACCCCACAGCCACAAATGTAGCTTTAATGTAGCTGCCAGCAGAGCCACTTCAACACCAACACAGAGCTTGAGAGCGCTCCAAAACTCCACTACAGGCAGAGAATTTATCTCTTCTATCTTTCACATGGGGTCCTGCGTGAGTGGCTGAGGTATTGTGAATGGTGCGCATTATGAACTGTTCATGTGCCACAGGGTGACAGAGCAATTTGCTGAGTCTGCAGCACACAGATCACAGCAGGGAGAAAAAAAAAAAAACTCCTTCAGAGTTTATGCGCAGCAGCCACCAATGCCCACAGCTAATGTCACACAACTGCTACAAGCGAAGGGGGATTTTTCTCTCCTGCACTCTCTCTAGTTTCTGTCAAGACTGTGTCCCAAGGCTAGAGAGGCAACGGTCTTTATAACATCAGCCAATATCAACAAGAAAAACACACTGACACACATAAACTTGAATGTGCTCAAACGCAGGTCGGCATCGTCGACTCAAACATCTCCTGAGGGTGATCAGAATGAATTTGCATATATTCTTAAATGTAAGCGCTGAACTCTGTAATTATGTGAAGCCCTGAGTGTGTGCGATAGACTGTGCTCATAATTGTTTGTGTATGGGATGAGGGGGCATGTTTTCAGCAGCAACGAAAGGGGAGGTGCCCTCGCTGAATGCAGCCCCTCTAGCAGCTGTATAACACAGCTGTGGCAATTCATAAAAGATACTCCTGCGCACACACATTATCATAAATACACACACACACATATGTTGTTAAATCTAAGAAGTCCTCCTGGGGACGACACCTTCCTCCTCATGTTTCCGTGACACGGGCGATGATAATTAGACTAATTCAAAGTCTCCTCAGAGCGAGGGACGGAGATGAGGCGAAGGCAGGCAGACAGCCCTGAAAGCGCCGCAGCAAGGTAGACACACACACACAGGGTTGATGGGGAGTTCATCCAGCTAACTGCCATATTGTAGCATAACATTACTGCACCAAGAGATCCATACCTTATTGCAGACAAGACTGGGGAGTAACCAGGGGCTGAATTAGGATTGGGTAGGTACAGCAGGGGGCTTCTAGACCGTGACCAGAGGAAAAGGCTGGAGGTTTAGAGAATGGACGACTGACCTCTGCAGAGCTGCAGCTCGGGCTCTCACTTAACTCTGGTGATAGTTCCTGAAACTCAGAAGTGATGCACTTCCTCTGAGCACCGCATACAGGGTGAGTACAAGGTAGATTATTTTCCATCATTATAAGAATCAAAATGATATCTAGGTTATATATTAGTAGTAAATACGGTTAACGTTTGGCTTTAAATATCAATTGGTTAATAAGCATTAAAAAACCATAGAGGTTCCAATGAGGGTGACACCCAGATTTATTCGATATAGTCAATATTACAATGTTTCCTCTAGTTGCTGACAGGTGGGGGAGGGGCCTGTTTGGACTGCTTCTTCACTGATCTGGGGCTGCAGGGGTATACTTTATGGAGCAGTCAAAGAACATGATGTGAGGAAGTTTAAAATGTTCAACTTTCTGTGAAAACTTCACAGATAAAAAGGAGCCACTGAGGTTTGGAGTTTTTCAAGACACACATTTGTTCACCCCTCACGTAACTATCTTAAAGAACAAAAACCAAGATTTTTCATTAAAAATGGGCATAAAATAACTGAGCCAATTAGGGCTTTTTAAAGATCATTCAGTTTCAGTATTATTGCCTCAAAGTAGGATTGTATGCTGATAATATGATTAATTTGCTCAGTGCAAACATGTCAGAAGGTTTCAGGCCCTGGAGAGACGAGACAACTTTCCCCATCTGCATCTGTAAACACAGTTAGGGTCTGACATAACGGTAATGTTAAGGCTTTGTGGTAGCTTTTTTTTCTTTTTTAAATTGAGGTTTTTCCTATGGAAGATCATAAAAACCTTTGACAGTACTGAAATAAATTGGTTAAAGTTAGATTGGTCACTTGATTGGTCAAAACTAAAACATCTGTGTGTATATAGCTCTTTATCTGTGGTTATTCAACTTTAGGAGCATAAATTTCCTCGGTACATTTCATGGCAAGCTTTTCATTAATTTGATATGTTTGTGCATGTATGTATGGTCTTTTTTCTACTTGTAGTTTAAGTAGAAAAAAGACCATTTAATGATGTCAGAGGAAAGGTCAAAAAAACACATCATAAACCACAATAAGAAATCATTAAAAATATCTTCTAGGAAACACGAGTATTCCCTTTAAATCCCAATGAAAACTAAGCAGTAGCTGTTTTATTATCTGAAATATAAACAGTGTGTAAATAGACAGATAGAGAAAATCCTTTTCAAATTATATTACTCCTTTAATGTAAATGTGAAAGAATACAGTGAGCTCTATGAGCGGCTCAATGTTTGTACAAAGACAACGCTAACATTCATTTAATAAGGCTTGAGGTGTGTTGTCACTTCATCTGTTGGAGCATAATGTAACTGAAGCCTCCTCTAATGGGACATTACACTTGTCTAAACAGCCCTGCAGAGACTCATAACAGCGAGCCTGTACTGTGCGTGCCTGTCACAGGCCTGGTCTGCAGCACAACTGCTGCTGTGGCATCAAGCTTTAGAGCTCCTTTAATTTTGAGTGTCTAATTTAATTTATTTCTTTAAACACCAAAAGGCTGCTTAACATTCTTCTTGGTGTTCGTGCATTTATTCATTTTTTTATCATTAACCTCTTGAGAACATGGAATATCATGGATAAAAGCTTACCTTATTTTTAAACTGTTTTTGATGGCTGTCCCCAACATTCAGCACTTGAGCATGTCATCTATCACCTCTCATGTTACAGCTCTTATTATGTTTTCACACCAAACATGAAGTGATTACTTACAAAGTCAGTGCAAAAACACACAAAGCAACACAAAGTTGCTGAGGTCAGGGAGGAACTTCTGTTAGTTAACACCTGTGATGCGACTGGACAATTTCAATGTTTTAATAAAATAAGTCTGACATCATTCTAATATGCTGGCCTCAATGCTTTACTGTAATGAAAAATAGACATCTGTAAGGTCAAATAAATTCAGGGACTCAAATCCAATAAAAGTACTGAATTTCACCTGTAACCCACTTCCTATTAAAGTATAATAAATTTATGTCAGCAGTAATTCAGGCAGAAAAACTCTAGCTGTGGTACCACACTGTGTGTGTATGGTTTTGATTAGCACATTATTGTTTAAGATGTAACCAAATTCAACATGTTGAGAATATAATTGTTTATATTCTTTTATAATGAAGAGCAGAATCAATCTTGTGTATATTTGTTAATTAGGGAGCTTTAGTCTGGTGGCTTAGCAGTGGTGTTATGCTAATATAGACTCTAACTAGCAAAAAGCTAGTTTGCCTCTGTCCAAAGTAAACCAACAAGTTACAGTTGTTCATTTTGACCTGGGTTGTTTCTTTTTCCAAATTAACATACACATCCAACATGGTGACAAACCAGGAGCCATTACAGACTGTAGCAAGTGGTTTCTCCAAACTGTTCTCCAGTTTTTGCACAATGCCAGTCCAACCATGTCCTGAATCACTACACAAGGAAAACACTATGATATCAGTTTTCTCATTTACCTTTTGAGAAATATCTTCACCTGTTAATGACACTAGTACTACTTTTTGTAACAACTCTGGTAAGGCTTGGACTGAGGCACAGAGAAATACACAGGAAACTGAGTGAGGTTCCAAATAAAAAATCACTGTCTTTACTAATGATCAGCAAAATACAAACAAGGTATCCAAAAGGCTAACAAAAACAGACGGGAAAAAGGCAAAGTCTAAGAACTCAAAAACAAACAGGCAACATTCAAAAATCATGGAGAAAGCACATAAGACATCCAAGAAGGTCAGGTCACAGGGAACAAAGACAATCTGGCAAAGGCATGAAGAGCTGGTGGGTATATATATATAGACAGGGATGGTAATAGGGTAATCAGGGGCAGATGAGTGAGTGGCCGCAGGTGTGGTTGACGAAAGGCGGGAAAACACAGGAAACTGAAATGACACAAGAGGTTTACACTACAAAATAAAACAGGAAACATGACAAAAATCCAGAATGTTACACTTAAGTAAAGTACTTAAGTAAAAGTACATTTACTTAAAGAAAGGTAAGATTTCCAATAGACAAACTTCTTTAAATTACTTATATTATAGGATATTTTTATACTCATAAAAAATAATATTATTATAAAATAATATATTTTTAAAATGAAATAACAAATGTTTACAAAGATAGAATAATAATGTTGGCAAGGTAACCGCATTTTTTACCTACATTTTGTACTTACATCTATGTGCTTTTAGAGGTCAAAGGGCGGAGGGTAAAAGCAGAGGACTTGGTGTTTTTCATGGATAACAAGTTCTTACATGTAAATGCTGTCTTTGTTTAGATTTTGGCCTCCATTCATTCTTGCTTACAGAGGAGAAAAGTTGTAACAACAGTTAAAATCGTTGAAAATATACCCTACTCTTTAAAAATTTACTAGGGTAATTAGTAGTAGTGCAGTTTTAAAAAATAAACATGAAAAAGTACTCCTTACTTAAATAAATGATTTTTTACTGAAGTGTGTTTCTTGTAATTCATTTGTGTTACATTCTCACCTGTTGAACTATTGCTTTTAACAAATGCTGTCAGTTTTGGTTTTTGGGGACTTGAAAACAGATTTCAATGTTATAAAACAACTTTCTAAAGTAAGTAGGATTAAAAAAAGGCGTCCATAGAATAAAAATCTCTTTAGAAAAATAAAACTGCATCCTTCCTCGATCAAACAAATAGCTGTGTCACGTTAATGCTAGGCCTCTGCATCCTTCTCCTTGTGATCATGCCTGTGGCAATGTGGTTGGAATTTGGGAGGCTGAGGGTCGCTTATTGTCATTCATGCGGATAGGGGACAAACAGAGGGCCTGTCATTCACCTTGGCTAGAGCCAGTGTTTAGGGCTACCAATAGCCATAATCATACCAATCCACACAAAACCCCCCTCTGACTGGGCTCACTGCAGCCAAGGGCACGGATTACCACAAAAAAACAATTTGGAGGGACTGGAGCGTGCTGCGTCCATTGGAGTCAGAGCGGACATGAGAGGCAGGTTCTTTGTTCTCCCTGATATTTATCTGTCCGAGGCCGAGCATGAGAGGAGATGTCGCTCCAAAGAGAGGTCTCCCAGGTCGGCAGCCTGGTATTAAACTGATCTATGCATGTAGCCTATCCCCGGGAGATAATGCCACACATCACAGGTCGGCTCACAGGAACAATCTGAAAGAAAGTGGCACCCAGATGCAAATGGAAGGGGTGGTAAAGGTTTTAAATGGGATCACTGCTAAACACATCCCATCTTAATCAGGGATGTAGACAAGGATGAATCTATCTAAACTCAGTTCAGTCTTGGTTATTTGGCCTTCTCTTTCAGCTGACATTTACCTACATTATGATAATTTTAAAAGTTAAATCATATATAAGTTTTTAAAGGATATAAAAAGCATAAATTGGAGCTTTGGTGATTTTTTTTTATGCAATAATAGAATTTTACATATAGATAATTACCTGTTTAAGTTCATAGTTTACACACCTTAAGACACACCTTTACACACAGAGATCTTACCTCTCAAACTCCACAGGCCCCTTTTACCATATCCACAGCTGTGAAGTAGTTACAAAAACCTAACCATGCAAGGCAGCTGGACTACCAACATTTCAGACTTGAAATCTTGCAGGTCAATCTTAAAAAGCTCCGACCAGAGTTGTTTATGTCCAGCTAGGTTATGATTGGACCAATCGCCGTCCTTTGCAGAGAAAAAAGTGGTAGCTACAGGCCAGTTTTATTATGACAAAAGCAAGAAGCAGCTGAAACTTGTGAACAATGGTGGCTGCCAGAGATACTGGATATACAAGTAGAGATAGTTCACCGTAGGCTGGGCCAATGTTAAGAAAACAGTTACTCTTGCTGTCTCCTCAATAGACATGGTCACCTCTTCCTCCAATCAGAACCCGTTCTGTCTCAGCCCTGCCTAGAACTTTTATCAGGACTGAACAACATTTACTCATTGAAAGAAGAGCAAAGAAAAGCACTTAAGGCTTTTCATGATGGAAAAGATGTTCTTCTCCCAACTTCTTCTCCAAACTGGCTTCGGCTAGAGTAATGAATATGACAGACAGAACGTTCATCCAATCACCTTCCAACTTTTTATTTGAAACGACCTGCCCCATCGTTCAATGGATTTGTGAAACATTGCATCCTGCACGTCAGATTATGAAGAGACTTGACAGGAAAAATATTCTATTCAGAGAAGATATGAATGTTTTGGAATCTTTGGGATCTTGAGATTATTAAAAATCTCTAAAGTAATTGTGTTTTATCAAAATGACATCTAATTATGATGCATTTTTCCAGCAGAGTACATTATAAACTTTGTATTTAAAATCAAGACATGATCAAAAGATTCAGCATAAACTTCTAATCAGTCTATAATAACATGTTTTGTATTGATGATTTCTGAGCTTTCAAATTGCACAAAACACACTATTACAGGAAAAATAGTGCAACATTTTTTTCTAGAAACATGCATTCAAACTTTGCATTTTACATACATAATAACATAAATCTAAGTTCTTACCAAAGTTTGTCTCCAAGGATTATAATGGATTTGTTTTTTTGTTTTTTTTTTTTGGCTTCTTACCTATCAAAGAAGACCAGAAATACACAAATGAGCCTAATGGTTGAGGACCTATTCCTGATTTTTTTGGGGTATGTTATTTTATCCCTTTTTGTCCTAGAGCTATGATTACAGCACAATTTAATACACAGACTAATTACAATTGCTTTTTTTTGTCCCCAGTTAGACTGTGAAATATATTTCCTCTGAGGCCTCCTGCGCAGATAAAATTTAAGCCCCACCAAGTGCCTTTCAGTTTTCATCAGAAAGTTGTCCTCACTAATTGAACTTAAGAAATATTTTTTCAAAGACTTGTGAGACTGTATGAAAGCACAGAATAGCCTGGGCTGTGTGTGAAGTAGATTATCCTTGACTAGCTGCCTGTAAATCTGGACAGAGTCCCAGTACCACCCTCACTGGCACCAATGCATGTCAGCAGCAAGGTGAAAAAGTAGCAATTACATAAAAGAAAGCGAGTCAGAGCGAGGCTCTCCTTGCGTCTCCCATTCTCTGCCTCCTCCTCTGGGTTAAACCGGTAAGATCAATCCACAGCTGTGAAGTAGGGAGGGCACCTTGAAAATGCTGCTATTTATTTGTTTGAAATGTACCTTTCCTTTCTAGTTCTCTTAAGGCCACCTGGGAATCCGCCATTGATTTCCACTTCAATAAGCTGACCTCTGACCCCTGAAAGGGACGTGACGTCCCTTGGCTGGCTACTCACAGCCAGATGTGGGGAGGGAATTCTCCAAGCCATTATTTCATGGTCTCACTCATTTACATGATTTAAAGTAAAATGATTTTTCTCCCACTTAGTTTAATTGCCGTCTCTATTTAAGTCCACAACAAGAGGCAACGGGCAGTCGCTGACTCACAGCTGTTTCACATTTTTCCAAAGGCCCAAAGGCCAGCAGCCTCCATTTCAGCTGTGAACCATGAATCACAGGAAGAGAAAACTGGAACATTTACATGCATCTTGTAGACAGTGATAATCTTTGAGCAGCCACATATTTTTTTCAAACATGTGTCTGTTTCAGTCTCCAGTCTCATCTTGGCATATACATGCCATGTGTGAGTGCAATATGAGGGGACTTTTGCTGTTTGCAGATGGACTCCTTGTCTGTAATGAAGTCCGGACCCCCTGAAGGGATGCTGTCAAGCAACGCAAAGTCAGCGGCAGGATTCACCCAGCTCCGCAATCGTTGACAACTGTGATGAAGCGTATGCAACTCAAGATCACAGCAGATTACAGAGATTGAGCGGTATAGCACATCAATCAATATTGTCCTAATTATACAGGAAAGCTGCATCTCTGCAGCCACGGGATCACACTGAACCAAGTACATCAATTTGCACGTTATTGTTATCTTTTGGGAACTACAACATTAGATTTAAATAATAATACAGTGATGACTTCATTTGAAAAATAAAACAAAAAAATTCCCAAAGCGTATAACAATCAAAAAGACGGAAAAGGGTAGATAAAATAAGTTGTACATGGCAGGAGACAGAGGGCAGAACAAAGACAGCACCATCACTGTGGGCCTGAGAGGAGAAGAGAAGAGAAGAGAGAAGAGAAAGTTTACAGGTAATTTGTAAACATAAAAATTAGAAAAGACAAGATCACCTAAAAAGAGAAGAGGACAGAGTGTTGTTATTTGCTAAATAACTTTTTAATTCTATTTTTTTTTAAAAAGTATGATTATGATATAAATATGTTTAGAATATGTTTTGGGCATGCCATCCCCCTTAACTGTGTCTAGGGCATTAAACAGAAAATATAAGCATTCTTTTTAAAAACTCTCAATTGCAAAATAAAAAAAAATTGTCTGTGCAATGCAAGCAGTAAAATTCAATCTGATTTGATCCACTTTAAATAGAGCAAATGATATGTAAGTGTTTTAAATACAAAAGAAACAAAATTCTGTATACATACATAAACATATATAAACAAACACACACACACATATACACATGATATAGGTATTCACATGTGATGGTACACTTCATGATGAAATTTCTGAGTCTCTCACTCTCTCACTCCCTCTCACTCTTCACCCATGTGATGAACCAGACCTGAATGTGGCAGATGGAAGCAACCCAGGAATCATAACAACCAACTGTAACTGGGCCATGCCTGTCTGTTGTCTGTTCCAAAGACCGAATGAGTGACCCAAAAAATATATATTGGAACGTGTATATACTACATCTAGATCATTTCAAAGACTTCAAGAAAGCATTACATTCTGCAAATGCAAACAAATTATTGAACAAAAGTTTGAAAGTCTGATGAACTACCCAAATAAAAAACTAATAAATGAATTTAGTTCTTTCCAGTCAGAACTGTGTTACTGGCAAAGTGAGACAGCCTTCCATGCAGGATTGAGACCATCATAAAAGCAGCTGAATGTTACAGAAAATGTAAATAAATAATTAGTTGAATAAAATAAGAAATAAATATGAATAGAAAATTCCAAAAAGTTGTTGTAGTTTTCTTTTTAGTTTTTTGTAAAAAAATATCTTATGTGCTGGTCAGTTATTATAAAATCCTAACAATGATCCTGGTTTTTAAGATTTAGTCAAGATTCATTAAGATTCTGCAGTGTAACAGTGTCATGGGGCATCAACCTTTGCATCTGAGAGTCACTTCTCAGAACCTCAAGAGGTGCTGTATTACTTGTCTAAGATGGTCACCATGCCTGAGCAGTATACCTATTAAACTTCAGAAGATTAGCATCATCATTTTGAGCATGTTAGCATCCTGATGTTAGTGTCACTTCTATTAAGAGCCCATTGAGACTAGGCATTTCTGTGAAAAGGCAAGTTCTCCCATTCATTTCGGTTTGAGCTCTCTGTTTAGGCTGCAGTGGTGCAGACTGAAGGGGATCTGGAAAAAAAAAAAAAAAAACCCAGTGGCCCTGCGGCAGAAAGTTGAAGCAGAGGCAACTTTTGGAGGAATGTAACCCGACATCACGCTGCGTTGGCCAATCAGCTGATCTTCCGATCAGAGCGAGACCGGCTGAACAACCCTGCCTCAAGGGAGTACAAAGACTTAATTTGCATTTGCAAATGGGCCAACACTCCCACACTGCTGAACATACCTGTGGTGATCACCCCAATGCCTGATTTTGTCTGAAATGGCTTTAAGTACAGCATCACAAAGCCTTTAGCTTTGGCTGTTTGCCATAATCTTGCGGCACAATAATTAAGTACCGATATGCTGTGCTGCATGTGTCTACTGACTGGGGAGAATAGAAACCTCTTAGCTGTTTTTAACTGTCTGTCACTGTGGGGACTGGATACAGCTCTCGGTAAAACAATAGCTGATTTGACCAGTGTCCAGAAGGTCAGCCGAGACAATATCATGCTATCAGTCAGGGTATTACATCTGGAAAAGCTTGGCTGTTTAATACACCCCTCCTGTCTTCATTTGTAATTGTCAGCAGCTCACCAAAATAGGATGTAATTGTGAGCGAGAGGGATGAGAGTGTGTTATTTCAGCACAGAGTAACACAGTAGACACCTGCTTTTTCCCTGCAGAATACACTGGCTCTGTCCCATCTGGCTTCAGGCTAAGAAGGAAAAATTAAATAAATAAAATCCCACATTCTCTGGGCCCCCCAGCACCACAGCCTATCTCGTACCAGAACGTTCTACCTCATCTAGATCTAACCTGACCTAGATCCAGTGTGGAAGCTATGGCTATATTTCATTTCTCATCACCCTGTGTTGTCAGTTAATAACCTGCAAACTGGGAGGAAGCATTGCTCCATGGCAGACAGATAGCACCAAATCACCGTCATGTGTGCTCAATGCGGCACTGGGGATCGTTATTTCTGATTGGACCTTTCAAGTGTCTCGCCAGCTAGAAAAAAATGTCCAGGGAGACTTAATTTCACCGACGAGATCAGTGTCCTGAACATCAGGCCTTTACCTGGACACAAAATTTTACATCAGTGCGGCATCAGAAAGGGGAATAAATGACTCGTCTAAAACTCACGGCTGATGCAACGGTTAGAGAATGATGAAAGGATGATGAGCGGATATTCAAGATGATGCTGGGAGATGATCCGCGAAGAGAAAAGTGACATCCGTAACCTCAATAATCGTGTCTGTGGCGCAGTAGGGGGCGGAATTCAGCTGGCTCACTGAATAGACAGTTTAATCGCCCAAATAAAAATCACTTAACGCGGCCCTCCATGCTTGTCCTAAAAGGATTGAAAAGGAGAAGTGAGGTAACCCTCCCCTTCATTGTAGCGACCACGCCTTCAACCTCCGCTCCATCCACCCGCAGTCTAACAACTTGAATGCCATCTGCTTGTTGGCTCGCTGGAGAGGGGTCAGAGCCGGGGCATCGGAGCAGCCAATTTCGGCACTTAAATTCGCTCCAAGTACCAGCACCCT
The DNA here is from genome assembly GCA_029814665.1 of Acanthurus lineatus. NCBI lineage: Eukaryota > Metazoa > Chordata > Actinopteri > Acanthuriformes > Acanthuridae > Acanthurus > Acanthurus lineatus. Next base: position 26,431,547 of record JAPZDV010000012.1, read on the forward strand.
TCTCAGTCACATCACACACACACACGCACAGGCAGGGTAACTGAAAACTGATAATCACCGTAGCAGGGTGCTCGCTTTAAGAGCCAGGCACAGGATGCCTGTCAGTCGGAGGGGGCGAGCAGGGGCAGGGTCTCCAAGTTCAGAGGAGAGGAGACAACGAGCCCGCCCCTGTGTTTTTTTTCCCATCAGCCCTAGTTAAGATTGGCCAGATTTGAAGGGTCATTTAGCCGTCATCCTATCTTCCCTGAGCCTCTCACATTCTGGTGTGCTATGATGGCTGCTGTTTGAAACTTGAACAGAGAAAATGTTGAGCACATCAAAGACTTTGCCCTCTCCCTCTTTTTCTCCCTATCTATCTCACATCATCTCCCTCTACCTCTGTGATGTGCGCATGAATGAGTGTATGTGAATGTTGAGTATGTGAGTTTGTGTGTGTGTGTGTGTCTGCGCACAGATAACTAGCGAGGAGGGCCAGCGGTGTGTTGCCCTGGAGGCTCGTACCTGATCAAAGCAGAGTCTGTCAGTTTGCAGGTACACAAACAGTCAGCCTGTACACACACACTGCACAGAACAGAGAGGGAGAGAGAGGGGGAGAGAGACACTGACGCAGAGAAGGAGAAGGAGGTTCGGGTAGAGCTGCAGAGATCAGAAAGCATCATTCTGTCTTAAATCAGGGTTATGTGGAGGTCAGAAAGCCTCAGCACACACTACTTTTCACTCACCTCAGTCAGAAAGAGCAAGTAGGAGGGAAAGCAGACTGAGTTAAAGGTTGGACTCTTTCAACAGGGAAAAAGTGATGACAGCAAACTGCTGCTTTATTGAAGAGTCTACAAGTCCTTGTTTTATTGGCCCTCAAAATCAGACAGGTTTACAGGTGACCCGTGAAGTCTGTCAGGCTGTTGTTTATCACTGCAGAGATGCTGATGTTTCAGATTTGAAGCATGGCTGTATATTAAACTTCCTGATCCATCATCCTGATTAGACAAACACCTTTTTATATTATTTGAATTTTATTCAGCCCTGATCCAACACTGTCATACTTCATGCAACAGTGTTGGATGGCTGTCAGGGAGGATTTTCATTTGGGTATTCTTAGGGTTTAAATGTTTTGTTACGAAACAAAAAACATGATTTACCCTGAAAAAAAAGAAGTGATTACATCAAAGTCAATAGAAACTGTACAAAAGGGTTTCCTTCGTGTGCTTGTTCTCACTGGCAGTCAGATACATCAGAAGCAAAACATTTTACAGGAGTCCTATTAACTTTTTCTTTGTTTGATTTTGTCTGCTTGGAGACTAACCTCCACATGAGGTAGATCATCACACATTCGATAATTTACGTTGACATGTCTGACGTGCCAGCTAGCGCACTTCCAGCAGATGTTGAACAACATTATCATTTAATTAGAGTTTTCTTTCTTTGACCACTGCTAAGGTTCATTATGAGCTTTCCTTTAGGTTTTGTTTTGAAGCAAGTGCTGAGAAGATTCTAGTTTTTGGCTGCAAATGCTCCACTGTGCTTCCTGCTAAAAGCTAACTTGCCTCTGATGTTTGGTTTACGACCCTAGTAGTGGTAAACAGCTGCCTGTTGGAGCTGGGAATGATGTTGATGAAAGCTCTGAGAGTGAACAGTGACCAAGTTGTCATAACAGTGTGTGTATAATTGTCTGTGGGTTCATTTCCATGAGTGACCCCTTTCAGATAACATACTTGCATTAATGATTTTGTATATTATGAAATTTTTCAGCATATCTTTTTTTTGGTCCATTAACACATATTATAAATTAATTTCAACTTCTCCTTATTTCTAATTTAAGATCTAAAAATAACATAAATTAAAATGCAGTTTGAAACCATATTGTATTTTCCAAATAAAAATACACAACTGAGAAAATGTGCTTTTTAAATAGAATGTAAAATGTATTTTATATTAAGATGATAATTAATTCAGCATTCCAGTAAAATGAATAAACAAAAATAAAACTCGAATGGAGCGTAGAATAACAGTTTCCCTTTTATTTGACAACAAAACATAAATATCAAAGAGGTCTATTACAAAAAGTAGGGCATTAGCTAATCCACAGAAGAAAAAGAAAATCTTATTGTTTTACATTATTAACACTGACTCCAAAGAAAAAAAAATCATGCTATTTGTTATGAAGAAAAATAATACAAACAAGAAGACTTCTGATGTCCCTTAGGAGCTTTGTGTTACTCTCAAGTTACTTGACATCTGCTAAAATGATTTTCTTGCATCTTATCAGTCTCACATAAATAATACTAATAAATGCCCAGGTGAGGAAAATGTGTAGGTTCCATCTAGTCACTATCATCCACTTGTCACACTTGACCATCTTGCAGATCCAGGGCTGCTGGATATAGTCTTACATTCTTGTATCACAGCAAGATGATGTTCAAATCATGAAATGATTTTACCTTAATGGAACCCACAGCCAGCGTTGCATCCTTACAGACTGGATGTCGAGTTAATCTCTCCCCTAAGCTTTCCTTTTGTCTGTATCTAGCCACTATCCCATCACAGACTTTGAAAAGCAACCATCAGCTCCAATGTCATTGCAGACGTGCGTTTAGCAGCGGGGCTTGCACGTCAATACTCCCAAAATGGCACAAGCGGCGACTTTGCTCAGACTCTCAAACACAGCGTTACATTCAAGCAGCGAGGCTAAAAGGTTGTTTAGATGAATTAAAACATCAGGCATTCCCAACACGTAACTGACGGCCGTGTGTCTCTTGTAGAAAGAAAAGGAGGGAAAAAATAAGGTAGAAACCAGAGAGGGAAAAATAGAGCACATCAACTGGCCAGGAATATGAGAAAGTTTGTCCCGGACGCCCCTGTCAGGATGAACGATTAAGATATCTAATATGATGTTTAAAGCTGTGGGGCAGGCGAGCTGATAACGGCTCGATAAGGCCTCTCTCCTCGCTCATCCTCGCACGCTAATTAGCTTCTTGCTTCTTTTTTGTGGGGGAGGGGGTCTGGGTTTATCTATTTAAAAAGCTTTGAAGGAAGAGAGAGGCACCTGCATCAATCATAATTATTTTACTCATACTAAAATTAGCCAAAGAGAGGAGGAACACAGTCTCCTTCAGAAAGAAACCCAAGAAGACTGACGGGACGCTGGTGTGAAGGAGAGAGAGAAAGAGTGTGTTTGCTAGTGTGTGTGAGAGAGAGAAAGAAGGGTGAGGTGAATCGATAAATATCACTCCGGCTGATTGGACCTAATTAGAGACATAGAGACGAATTCTGGACGAGACTGGCTGGAATTGAGTTGGCCAAGTTGTCAGAGCCAATTAGGCCGCTGTATTATTGCAGCAGAGAGAAAACACACAGATTAGATTAAGTTTTGCGCATGTGTGTTTGCGTGTGTATGTGTGTGTGTGTGTGCGTATCAGAATGATGATGCTTCCAAGGAAACATGGCCAGGTGAGTGTAACTGTTCTCCTGTGGTGTGATAAACTGCAATACAACAACAATGATAATCAGTCAGAGCTTATCATACGCGCACGGACACACACTGACAAACACTCTCTCTATCTCACAACACTCCAGCTGTCAGCTGCTGAGCGTGCAGCTGTGGAGATCCCCTAAACACACTTTTAACTGGATCTCTAACTTATTGTGGGTTCAATTGTGCTTGTACTTCTGTGTGTGTGTCTGTGCCTCTGCGTGTGTGCCTGCATCTGTGCAGAAATGCATGCCAACGTTTGATTCTAGTGATTGCGGCTGGAAGTAATCACTTGTGTGCAGTTAATATAATGATGGAGTCCTCCGAGTCTGCACTAACGCTGCAACAAACCTGAAGGAAGAAATGAAAAGCTGTTCTGAGTTCAGCCAACTTCACAGTGGAGGCATCACTCAGAGTTTGGCAGCAGGTAGCAGTTGCATGTGATAACATTGCTTTACCTTCAGTCTATGCTTTAGGTGGAATAGAGAAAGTCTGTGGCCTAGCATGACAAGCAGAGGAATATTTAGATAATTATTCCCTAATCCTGGGGCTATTTTGGATTGTATAGGTGCAGTGAAGCATGGTAGGCACAGCTCTGCCTTCAGCCATTGAGGAAAAAAAAGACATAAGATCTCAGAAAAGTCTCAAAGCAAACACAGGAGAACAATAAGAAAAATCGAGCATGAATTGTCAGTGCTGTTGTTTCTCAGTGAGAAGACTTGAAATATCAGCATGATGACATAACAGATGCAGAGATGGCTTTATTTGTGATGCTGCCCAAGGCAACACAGCCAACAGCAGCACAGCACTGTGAGAGCTTGAAGGACTCTAATTGTTTGTTTCTTAGTGGCTGATGGAAAGGAAGATGGTGAACTTAATGTAAACCCCAGTATCATAAATTAAACCATATGGCAATGTCTTTCCAAACCTTACACAGGATTTATTTTTCCCCTCAACTTAAACAAGTATTTTTGTTGCCTAAACCAAATTGCAGCCACTGCACTACATGGCTTCATTTCACAAAGAATGTGAACTGCTTGTTTTGAGAGGTTTTGTTGCAGGAAGGCTATGCATTTGGACACAGGTGCTAAGGGGAATGTTAAAAGGTAGCTTGGGTATCTCTGTGTAAGAAACCATGGGGCGTGATAGAAGCTGAGGCAATATTTGACCAGCCAGGGTAAGAACATGTTGCTCCAGCTAGTTGTGTGAATTTTTTGTCAGAAAATCCCAACCATCCTCTTGACCTTGTAAATTGTATTTAGACAAATTGAAATAGCTTAAAGGTCAATTTAACAGCTTTTTCTTGAGCTCTCAACTTTATTTTATACTCCTCCTTCCTCTGGAGCATTCATTGTTGAGGGGCAACTGTCATTAGTTTGAGAAAAGTTGGCATAAAAACTTTGTCAGTTAAATTTCAATTTCCATACTTTCTCCTTTACACATCATTGCTGTCATCACTGATGATGCCAAGTGGAAGTACAAAAGACACTGCAGGGACTTTGACAACTAAAGTGCTGAAAGCAACATGTCCAGTAGACTGTTCCAACTTTCCCTTTGACTGCCTCATGTTTCTACAAATCAAATCTTAAGCCATCAAAATGTAAATGATGCTCTAATCTCATAGATGAGAAATTTCACATTCTGTAGTAAAGTGAAACATACAGCAACCACATCATGGCATCATTTGACATACTGAAACTCTTAGCACAAACAGATTGTACAGACAGATTCATCGGTATATCTTACTTAACATGAATAACTATTGTCTTGTACAAATGACATCCTCTCACTGTTTGTCCCTAAGTTTCTCATAAAAATGGACAAAAAAGGCCTTGATGTTCTCTGCACTTACAGCCTGGAACCATATTCAGACAGACATGCTGCCCAAAATGCTCATCCTATTAGGGGCAAATTTACTGAAGGGTTAAGTGGTATATTTATTTAAATTTGTCATTGTTTCCATAGATCTGCTTCTTCCAGATGGTCTAGAAGGACAAGATTCTGTGATTTGATAGGCTACATTTTGTTTGTGTGTGTGTGTGTGTGTGTGCGTGTGTGCGTGTGTGCGTGTGTGCGTGTGTGCGTGAGAGAGAGAGAGAGTTAATGTATGCAGAGATGTATTTTGGATTTGCTATAATTTCACATTTGAAAAGGCCCAAACACAGAAACTCAGCAGGCGGGCTGTAGAAATAGAGAGGTTAACTTTAATAACTTACTGAATGAATGAAAAGTGTCATTGTGTGAATGTGTAAGTCCTATAATATCACTGCAAAGATAATAAAAAGAGTGCACATCCATGGAATTGGTGCTGCAGCACATGATATAAAGCAGAGTTAAAAAAGAGAAAGATCACACCAAAAGCTTCCATTTAAAGGACTTTTTGTCACTGCTGCGAGATGTTTCACACACAAAGCTTCGATATCTTATCTCACTGCCCAATCATTAGGCCACGAGTAGATCTGACTATTACAGTTAAGTCAGAGGAAACAAGACAATGGTGAAAAGATAATAGTTTATCTAACTATTATGAAATAAAATAATTTAATCTTGACGGAAAGTTTTTGGTGCTTAAACTCTACAGGGAGATTATTAATTCAGGGGCGTCTGCCCTGAGCAGCACCAAGATAGATCCCCCGTGGAGTCAGACACTGGTGGTGGCGGCTAATGATTCTGCAGAGAGCTGATTAGGCTGAAGAAATGATGAGACTGATGCATCTGCGAGGACTGGCGGTGATAGGGAGGTGGAGGGACGCGTCCAACAACAGCATTAGCCACAAGGCAGAGAGAGAATCATATTTTAAAAAGACAGCAGCAAGATGATAATTGGCTAAAAATGTAGGGGCTCCATGCTATTGGATAGATGTGACCAGCTGATTAGATCAACTCATTTCTTGACTGACAGCCTCAGACCATGACAGCAAGGAAAATCACAAGTCAGCATGTTTGAAAGCAGTAAACAGCATTCAAAAGCACCCAACAGAATTTTCTTTCTGACAAAACTTTACCAGAGTTCAATTTTTGTAATCTGTTTTTCTTATTAATTTATTCAAACTTTTATTTCCAACTAGGGCTCCAGATAAAAGACAGCACTTTGCTTAAAATGAAGTTCACACAAGAGCACAATTAAAGATAGTTTTTTTTAAGTCTTTCGGGAGGAAGCCAAGAGGATAGATAAGATTTCTTAACTCATTTTGAAAAGTATTGACTCCTACAGTGACAGTCTTTTCACTTGCACTTCACCATGTGGGTCTCTTAAGTAATATTCTCATTGTATCATTATGAACTACTCATTATACTCACTCATATGAGTTTATTAAATTAATGTGCTGCTTAGAAGTATTCCTGTGGCATGTATGACAATTTGAGACTTTTCCTTGTAGCTTCAACCCCAGCTGTGTCAAATGGACTGGAGGAAAAAAAAAAAAATCAATACATAAACTTTTCACTCAGCTTTCATATCTTATACATATGAACACTCCTGTTTTTTCAGACACCCTGTTACCTCAGCACTGTACCTCAGTAAGAAATAAACCACTGTCATAACCCTGAAAACCCAAAGTTAAACTTAAAGTTACCTTGCTAAGCACAAATCTTCCTCTGTAGTCTGGCCTCTGGTACAGGAGTTGGAGAAATCTAGTAAGTCCAAATTGCAGCTCTCCCAGAGAGCTGCCAGTGTCACTTTGGGTCCATTCCTAATTGCAACAAAATCACTCTCACTGCAATAAAAACTGAGTAGGGGAGCACAATTTTGCAGCTGCACTAATAATTTCCTGACCTTTGTTTTAAAGCTTTTTATTCAATAGCCAATATTAAGATACATATTACACATTGAATTACAGTACAAAAAAATAAGTGTATAAAATATAGATTAACAAAGAAAGAAGCTTTAGTTTACTAAAGATATATGATTTTGAGCTGTTTAAAATCATGATAAGATGCCTAATGTGTCTTTTAATTTAGTATAAAACAGAATTTGTCTTTAAAAAAGACTAAATATAAAAAAATCTTATTTGCAACAAAATAAGAAGAATATTTATCATAATGGATCTATGAATTAAAGTGACTAATGGATGATTACAGAACACCCAACTATCTGTCACTGCTGCTTTTCCAGCAGGCTTTATTTCCTGTGTACTGATACATGAGGGTGCAGCATCAGAGAGCAAAAGAAATAAAGACATCTTGTCTTTTCAAATCTTTGATAGCGCTAAGACCCAGAAGAGACTGACTTCTCTTTGATTTACATTTATTTAGGACATGGGCGAAATGCCCTGATGTGATCCTTCAACACCACCAAGCCTGTGAAGGGACACTTTTGGCGTAGGTGATAACAGACAGTGTGATTTCAGCAAGGGAGGCTGTTGTTTATTCAAAGCTGCTGCTGTGCAGGGTAACTTAAGCCTGTTTACCACCTTGTATATTTTTGTAACAGAACATGTCAGAGCATGAACTCCTAACTGATTCTGTGTGCAAAAGTTTTGAAATGTCCTCATGTGCCTCTATATCATGCGCTGTATCATCACACTGCTCCAATATTATGAATGCACAAAAGAGACAAGCCCAGTGTTCAAACAAAACAAAACTGTAGTTTTTAATACTTTTAATTTTTAAGAGCTTCACAATTTGTTTTTTGTGAACACTAGGCTTATTTCTTTGTACATTCACAATACTTGAGTGCATCAAGAACACTCGAGTGGGGTGTTGAAACAGGACATGATACATCAATTAAAAGTTGAAATGTATTTTTGTGGATCTTTTTTCGAGTCCACTCACATATATATGGGGATTCCCATGTTCTGTCCTCCCTGCAAAATTTTTCTAGATCTGCCGCTGATCATTTCTTCCTCCAGCAGAAACAGACTCACAAGACTCACAGATAACAGTTACAACTGTAGATAACCAGAGTTTCTCACATTAGCTATTATTAGCAACCAAAAGCTACTGTAGTAAAACCAGGCAATATGCAAAAACTACTCAGCAGGCAGCCACAGGTACAACAAACGCAGCATGTTAAAACATTAAAATGTACAATAAAGCCAGGAGACTTCATGCTTCACATTGTTTTTTAATGTGTGGTCTTGTACCAGCAGACGATGACTTTGGGCACACGTTTGGTCTAAGGAGAAGCTCCAGACTGTGTGCTCTGCTGGCTGCGCCTGTGGAAATTGTTGTTTCTCTTAGCGATCAAAGGGGATCAATTCCTCTGACCTTGTTCGAATCAAAGGCAGGGTGCGATGGTCCTGTGCAGCTCCTCCGCAGCCTCCCATTCAAATGAAGCTTCATATAGAACCCTAACTCTGGTAATGATGATGAGGAATCAATAGGTGATTATGGGGATGCAGTAATGCAAAAAGAAGAGTGGGATGGAGCGAGACCTGAAAACGTAGGTAGGACACCATAGAAACAGCCTTTGCATGCATACAAACACCAAATCCTGCATACAAGCAAGGACATGTGCCCATCTGAACACATACACACACAAAAAAACATGCAAACGCCTGCTAGCATTCATAAAAATACACAACTGAATAAACTGAATTACACACAAACAAGGACAAAAACCACCAATATTTACACACACACAAAACGACTACTTAAATTTGATTGCTCTCTCTTACAACAACACACACACACACACACACACACACACACACACACACACACACACACACACATACACACACACAGATGACTAACTGTGACTCCTCCTGTTCAACTCCATTACTAATGGCCAGCCCAGCAGAAAAGCTTGCAACCAAATCTCTCTATTTTTATTAGAGAACATTTATTTATAAGACCTGAACTAATCTTTGTAAATTCTAAATGATTTTTTTCACTTTTAATTATTGTGAAACCTATTAATGCTCCTTATTAATATGCAGAGAGCTTTCTGGATTCAGTATATCACTGAAAGTAATTATGGATAAGAGCAAATTTTTGCTTTACTACTCAAATCTTCCCAGTCAGCTGTGCTGTAGTAAAAAGAGAAACACTGCCCTCTTCAGCCCATCAGCAGCAGCTTACAGGCAGATGGCTCTGAGCCTGATGGCAATTTCACTCCACAATAATCCATCTGAACATCTCAATATGGCTCTCTCCGTGGCTGTTCCTCTCTCTCTTTGTCTCTCACCCTCCTTCCTTTCTCTGTGATACATTAAACGTTTTCCTTTTTATCTTGTCATCTCAACACATATATCTTCTTGCTGCATCTGAGCAGTCCAAAATAAGGCAGAAAATGTCCTAAAATAAGGCAGATTTTCCTCCATTCAAGGGTAGAAGGATTTAGAATCAAAGTTTAGATTAAGTAAATACTCTCCTAATTAAAAAAAAAAAGGAGAGCAAAATGGAAAGTCATAGTGCAGTTATGAAGGTCATGCGTGGTTAATGTGTTTAGACTCTTAATTTCAGCTCTATGCCAACTCCTCTAACAGAGGCCTACACCACTTAATTTTGTCATGATCAAGGGCAAAGACACACTCTGTGTGTGCGATCCAAAGCTGTGCTTTCGGACCAAAGTTCTTCTACTTTCCCTTTTTGGAAAATAAACATAGAGCCATTTTATGCCAGTTCTAAAATAAAACATTTTTCAAGAGGTAAGTGTTTTTTAATAGTTTCACAGAGTATTCATTAACCTTATGACAACTGCAAGATTACTCCTATGATTTATATTTCAAGATATTTTAAAAAAAAAGACTGCTTTGCCATACGAGGAGATAATTCTAACAGTTGAAGACATTATGCTCAGTAAAGGTTAATGTAACTTTTCGAAAATGTTACGTTTAAAGGCTTTATAGAATTGCAGTCACTATCTTAAAGTAAAAAAAAAAAATTAAGTGCTATCTTTAAATATGTCGAAATTTGAGTTGTATAATATCAGGCATGTTCTTATTCAAACTTCCATTTTGAGCTTGAATTTCTTGGCTGCTGTTTTAATATAGTCTCTCCTCTTTGACATACATCTTAAACGTCTAAATTTTGGAAGGTTATAAATATGGTTATAAACAAAAATTCAAATTTCTTTTTTTTCTGTCATTGCTATGTAAGTAAAATTTTAGAAATTTGTTCACATCTTATGTGAGACTCGTGCCTTCAAACTAAAAATTTACAATAAAACATATGATCAACCTACAATGTAGAAAACACTGAAATAGAGTTAATGACATAATTGCATATAATATTCTTAGTTAATGTAATAATTTATTCTTCTTAAATCTTCTTCACTTGTGCTGTCTTTTTTATAATTGTGTAGGTCATTAACTCCATATAAAACTTGTTATTTCAGGAATACTTGCTCTTGTTCAGTTTTTTCAAAGTCACTTTTGTTGTTTTATGATTAAAGAACAGGATGAGCAGAGAACAAACGGAGGTCCTGGGGCTGCTGATAGCTCTGACAAGTCTGCTGCTGCTGATTGCTGCGGCTGGAAAGGACTGTTGGAGGGTTGGAATATGTCTACACTAATGCACATGCACATTTTCTCATCTGCAATCCCTGCTAATCCTCGTATGTAGAAGAGTGTAGAGTAACCACTAGGCTGCACTCCTGTGTAGTCTATCAGTAATGTAGTGATACACTAGCAGCTAAACTCTAAGCCTTGGCATGCAAATACCACAATGAGAGCTTTCATGTAAAATGAGTATTTCAGAGACACAGTTGTCCAAGTTTCCAATTTCAGGTACTATTTAATATTTTAGATAAACTAACAAACATGTTTTTTGTGAATTTAATCTGTCTGTGATAAAAATGTGTTTCCTTATCCAGCAAGGAGCCAAAGATCAGCTGACCTCAGTAGATCTGAGCTCCCGTTGTCGAGGCCTGTGGGGGGAGTGTGTTCATGACAACCTGGTTGGCCTGAGGACATGTGATGTGTCAGTGTCATACATGGAGAGTCTGCCAGGTACAACAGCACATCCACTGCAGTCATGCCATCTTCCTCTCTTGTACATATCACTGTGGAGGTGTCTAATATTGCTGTGGCTGATGCGAAGATACCCTCTTTAAAACAATGATGTGTTGATTCCAAGCATAGCCAAACATGAATTTAAAATATAGGTTCAGAACCTGCAATCACTCTAGATCTTTTTTACACAAATACACAATACGTATTATGAATTATGACCTCTGTCACTTTTATAATACATTATTGATTATTAAAAATCAGGTCACATAAGGCTCAAAACTCTCATGAGCTGTGCATGAAAACCTTACAGGTGTAATTTCATATCATTAGCAACTTTTTATAAAGACTGCATGCATCAAAGCTGCAGAAAACTCTCATAAACCCTAAATGTACGAGGACTGCTGAATGGTGTATGCAGCAACCTGTTAAACTCATCTGGTGAGAGAAGTTTAAGACAGGCTCTTGATTCATTAAAGTTTGAGATATAAACAGTGAAAAAAAATTAATGATCTGATTAAGGGAACTTTAAATTGAAGGACTTGGATTTAGTAAATTTATCAATGAGTGTTAACATGACAAATGAAAACTAAGAAAACCAAAAAGTAGCAAAAAAAAAAAACTTAAGCTCATTAATTGAAGGCAGGGTGCCACAACAGACACAGTTTATGCCCCAAATCCAGAGGTCGATGAATTCTATTTACTGATACCTTTTGCGCTTTAACGTCTCAAGCTATTAATTGTCCAGCACATGTGCTGATGATTTCACAAACAATAGTTTAATTTTACGGTAGTGTGACCAAGTGGTTCAAGGTGCTGGATTAAGGCTCCAGTCTCTAAGGAGACATGGGTTCGAATCCCACCACTGCTTTATGACTATGCTAACCAAGCTGCCTAGAAGCTGATATGCACACCAGCAATGTGCAGCTCCTTCCATCTCTAGAGGCACAGGCTTTCATCAACAGTGCATATAGCACTATGCCCATCAGTTTGAATTTGCTTCAGGTGGAGTCTCAAGTTCTTGAAAACCATCTAAGATACTGCTCTTTGCACAATAGATTATTATCTTTTTTTGCCATGCAGCAGTCAAAAGTATGCATAACTACTGCTCTGAACTCTGACAGATAACGTGAACATGCATAGCTAACGCATCAGGGGATAGTAATGCCGCTGACATCAGACTAGAACATATTGCCTACAAAGTCTTTCTAAATAGGCTGTATGGGTCTATAATAACAAAATATTGACTCGACTGAACAATAAAGTGCAATAAATAAGACACAAAAAACAAGCATTTCATTCATCAGTCCAACAGCAACATAGCCAGCTCAGCATCTGGCTTGCAGCCCGCTGATTCATGAACTCTTACCATGTGTAAAATACTGACCAGCCAGTCTCATTTCTTCCAATGAGTGGTCTAGGTTTTTCTGCGGCCTCTGCATTGATGCACACCATTGAAAATGTCTGGCAACTGTTTGTTAGTGTGTGTACCTCACTGATCTCAAACCAGAGTGTGACCTTAAACTTGCTCTGGTGTGACGTGGTGCTGTAAAGCAATTTATGATTCTCACGAAAGCAGGACAGGTCAACAAGAATTCAACTTGCAAGTCTGTTTTGTTTGCCGGAAGGCAAGAGCTACAGAAGAGATACTTAGCGCCCAATTAATAGTCAGTAAACCATCAAAATGATTTCGAAGCTATAATGTTAAGGTAAAAAAGTTAAAGAGAAAGGCGTCATAAGTCACATATTATGTAAAATACACTTTTTCATGGATTTCCAGTGAAATATTGTGTCCCCAGCCTGTTTACAGACCTCCCCGAAATGAGAAAAGTGCGTCCTCTGTCTTGCTTGCTCCACCTTTCAGAAAATGTGTGCCCACATGCTTGTTTCATATTTGCTCCCCTTTTGGCGTCAAGAGGGGAGTAGTCACAGCTCCAGCTAGGTGACAATACCAGTGCTGGGTGTCTGTGTCTGTGAATCCAAGTGTGTCCACCCCACACTTTCTATTGTTTTCCTAGCCAGGAGCTCTGGTAGATCAACAAAGATGTTTTATGTACAGGTAAAGCACACTAATTACTTTTTTGTTGGCAGCAGGAACAAGCACAAAAGTCCTCATCCACTCCTAAATTCTGAAAATAGAAAATGTACACTAGCAATGTTCAACTCTCAGCAATCCTAAAAACCAGTTCACACCAAAGATTGCCGACATAACAAATCAAAAGCCACTAAACTTGCAGTACACTGATCTATGTCAGCTCCACTCAGGGCAGTTGACGGTTTTGCTTGCAACTCGGTTTGTCAAATCGCCAGTGGCCAATTTAAGAACATAAAACTATTGTAATGTCACTTGTTTAACAGTTAATCAGCTTGTAGCGATTTGGCGAAGGGGGGCCATTGCAGACCAGTGGAGACGGGCGGAGGGCATCTGGATACCTAAGGAAGAGAACTCAACCAGGCTGGAGCAGTTCCGATCCACTTACTTACTCCTCAGTGTGAAGGGAAAGGTCTTCTTTAGTATCCTTGCTAGAATAATGACAGACTTTCTCCTGAAGAACAAGTACACTGACACCACAGTACAGAAGGGCAGCATTCCTGAAGTCCCAGGGTGCCTGGAACACACAGGGGTGGTCAGCCAGCTAATCAGGGAGAGGGGAATGGAGATCTTGTAGTGCTTTGGCTGGACCTAGCCAATGCATATGGGTTAATTCCCATAAGCTGGTGGAAACTAACCTGGACCAATACCACATACCCTGCAAGATCAAGAGCCTCATCCTGAACTACTATGAGAGTTGAGAGTGACATCAGCGAGTATAACATCCAACTGGCACCGGCTCGAGAAAGGGATCATAACTGGCTGTACAATCTCATATCTCTTGTTTGTCCCTTGCCAGGAGTATGCTGGTGAAGGCAGCTGAGATGGAGTGTAGAGGCCCCCTGTCAAAGTCTGGAATTCGACAGCCCCCCATCCATGCCTTTATGGACAACCTGACAGTTACCACCACATCAGTGCCGGGATGCAGGTGGATCCTTCAGGGCCTGGAAAAGCTCATCCGCTGGGCTAGTAAACCAGTAGTCCAAAACCAGTCAGTCCAAGCTACCATCAAGAAGCTTGAAGCCTCGTTGTCTGCAGTAGACAAATCTGGCCTATCCGGCAGGTTCAAGGCATGGCTATGCCAACATGGCATCCTGCCCCACGTACTCTGGCTGTTGCTGGTCTATGAGGTGTCTATGTCCACTGTAGAGACCCTGGAGAGAAAGATCAGCTCCTATCTCCAAAGATGGCTGGGTCTTCCACGTAGGCTCACAAGCGCTGCCCAGTACGGCAGGAGCAACAAACTCCAGCTTCCCTTCAGCAGCCTGGAAGAGGAATTCAGGGTTTCCAGCACAAGAGAGACACTAGCCTATCGAGACTCCAGTCACACCATCAGTTTCCACTAAGCAAGTCCTCTTATTGGAGCTAACAATCCCCTGGGAGGACCGCATTGAGGAGGCCAATGAGCGCAAGCAGCTCAAGTATCACAAGCTCAAAGAGGATTGCCGGAGGAGAGGCTGGAAAGCCCGCTGTGAGCCAATAGAGGTGGGTAGTTGGGGCTTTACTGCCCGCTCCCTCAGCAAGATCTACACCCTGCTTGGCATCACAGGAGCTGCCAAAAAGAGAGCCATCAGGTCCACCACAGAGGCTGCAGAGAGAGCCTCGAGGTGGATCTGGATCAAAAGGTCCGAGAAGTGGGCCAACGCTGCTGGGACACAAGTCGGGGTCTGATCACCCCCGGCTGGGTCGTCTGAGGGAGGGTGTCTGATGTTGAGAGACCCGAAACACCTGATGATCTCAGGATACATCACTGATGATGTGTCCCAGCGCGTCCGCGGATATATCTACACACGTAGCAACATAAGTGCTTTTTTTCATTCAGTTTTGTCTGAAGATATAATGTTACCATACGGTAGGCAAAAGCTTTTCCTGAACCTCACCATGGTGCTTATCCTTTTGGTTTGCTGAAAAGCTTTTATAAGTATAATTCTGAAAGAGTTAATTGGTGATCTCAGTGTCTCCATTCAAGTTTATGTGATGCCACAAAATTTGTTTTCTTCAACTCATTCAAAATCCCCCCCAAAACAGTCAGCAAAAGCAGAGTCTTGGAAACAATACACTGTCTAATGCAGACCCAGCGGTGTGAACTGACAAGTTTTTAAAAATGTTGCACACTGACGCAATGCAAGCAGGTGCAAGTTTCAAGTTGTCAATAAATTGTACAATAAATGTTAAAGCCCTAACATAGCATAAACAGTGAGCAGAGTGGTGCAGCGGAAGTGTGCTAGGCTCATAACCAAGAGGTCGATGGATTGAAACCATCCTCTGCTGTCTTGAAAGTTGCATGGGTGACTCTCCACTGCCAACAAAAGCTTGGTCTTGAAAGGATGTTTCTAAAGAACAAATCAAATTGAATCGCGAGTGTTTCCATTTGTTCTCGTAACACTCTTTTTAACAGATGGATGGAGAGGGATGTTCTTGAACTGGGTCAGAACCTGCTGCATGTAGGAACTTTCTGTTGCCTCCACTGCGGTAGCCATGATTATTTTAAACAGATGATGAAGGCAACCGATGATCGTGGACAGGCAAAGCCCTTATACATGGCAGCAGCCATGAATAAAGGACTTCTAGAAGAGGTTTGTCAACAATGAATTCACTGAGGAACTGTGGATTCAAATTTCCGAATGGCCCATACAACGTTCAATGAACTTTGCAACATTATTGAAACTCATGTGGCACCAGATGTGTCATGTCCTTGGGAGCTGGTTCCTACTCAAGTCCTGTGACTTGTAAATGTGGAAGGAAAGTATTTCCATTCTACTTTTGTGAAATATTTCAATATCGACATGTCTGAAAAAGCACCTCAATGGAGCATAAAACTTTTTAGTGATATTTGAGAGGGTTTTTGAAATTCTCATGTTTCCATTACCAGTTTTTATTTCTCTATTTCATTTTTGCGCTTTTCTAAGGGTAATGGAAACACATCTAGTGTCCAAACTACATGGCAGTTCTTTTTAGTGTTACAGTATATAACATATAGGCATGATCTAAGACTTGATTCAAATATTCTTGCTGCACCAACTCCTTGGTTTCAGTTAAACTAATTTTGGTTTCTAGGCCCCTTTTTCCAGACTTTTATTAAAAATTTTGAAGTATTTGGAAAATGTCAACAGAAACAAGAGAATATCACTGGAATGCCCCCTGAATGCAAAATTTGGATTGGGGCAGTGATTCAGTGGTAACATAATTTATGGCATTGCGCTGATGCTCCAGTCTTTCAGGAGTCGTGGGTTAAAATTGCATCACTGTCATTTGACTGTGTAGGCCAGCCAGCACATTTGGAGTATGTCTCAAAATGCGGTTTTATTGCAGTTTACAACATAGAGACACTTGCCTGTTTCCAGTCAGCACTGTGCATTGCCTAGCCAATCCTCTGTAAGGCTGAGGTAGATGCACACTTAACAGATAACCTGCTTTTTCGGTCAGAGAGAGATACATTTATTTTCTAAGGTACACAATGCAAGAACCGTTGGTTGGTGTTTGCAAATGCCTGCAATTAAAAAGGTCCTCCCATGGTCAACAGTCGGATGGAGAGAGAAAAGGGAAATGCAGTCAACCCAGATATGGAGTGAGAACATAATGTGAGCAGTGCTGGACAAATCAACGCTATGGTTTCAATCTAGGTTTGACATCCTGATTGTTTTACTATGGTGACCTTCTCAAGCTAAAATAGACAGCACACAACACTGCATACACAAACCTTGCAGGAAAAGGTTGCATGATGGGATTTGTGCAAATCTGGACCTTCATCCTAACAAGGTACCTATGCTATTCATGGGTAAAGGTGGATGAACATCTCAAGTGATCAATTGTCCAGCTTGTGCGCTGGTCAGTTCACCAACAAAAATGGTTCTTCTTAAGGTAGTGTGGCCGAGTGGTCTAAGGCGCTGGATTAAGGCTCCAGTCTCTGAGGAGGCGTGGGTTCAAATCCCACCACTGCCATCTGACAATGATGTTGTGCATTATGGAGCTGTTTTGGTGTATGACACAGGGATGCTTGTCTACCTCATTCGGCACTGTGTTCAATCTAATGCTCACTTGCATGCACAAAATGTTAGAAATATTGCTATTCAATGGGATCATGCCAGTCAAAAGTATGTTCAATTATAGTACTGACTAAGTGTAAGATGTTTGCTTTAAGTTAAACTTCCTAAATTATAAAAATTTAATTCTGAATTTTAGTAACTTGTAACTGCAGCTTCAGATGATCATTAGGTGGAATCAAGGTTGGTTTAATGAAATTCTCCAGAAAATACACATACCTCAAAACTATATTTACATGCAGTGCTCTGGTAAAAATTCTAAGTGACACTCCACCAGTTTACAGAATATTGATAAATTTTTAAAAAATGCTAAAACCCTCCCTCCCCGGCCAAAGTCAGTCACTGTATGAATAAAATTATGAATCAATATAATCAATTTTAACAAAGTTTTAAAACTCCTGATTATAATTTATGGTTTGATTCTTTGTTTACTTCTATATAATGGTCACCCAAAGAATGTATTGAGATAGAGTAAACGTTATATTTGTGTGTTTTTTTTATTTATTTATCTCTGCTTTGCAGCTGATCTGTTGGCTATGAGGGTTGCACTGGTGGGAGCGGGTGTTGTGTCTGTGCTGTCCATCCTTATCATGATACCTGGCCTCAGGTGCACTACACTGATCCCAAATGTGCTGGCTCAAGACAGGCTATTGCAGGTCTCTGCCACCTTCTGTCTGTGTGGAGGTCTGTACTGCAACTGCTTACTCTTAAAAACAGCTTTAGTCTACGTCACTCACCAACTCACATCAAGTTAGTTGTTATCTACAATATCTATAATTTAGAGCTTCTGACTCGTATATTGCTCACAAATTTTTATTTGTCTGTTTCTCAGGTGTGTGTGGTGTAATTGGCTTGTTATGGTATGGGTTGGATACTTACAGCAAATACAGACAGGAAGTAAGTATCATAACACAACATCACAGTTTTTATGAGTTAATCCCTTAAAAAAACATGATCTGTTTCTGATTTTTAATTTTAAATGTCTGCTATTTAAGAAAATTCTACTAATTCAATATTAACAAACAGCATATCAAATGTACATACGTTCAGTGAATCAGTGAAAAGCTTGGGTGAGTGAGCAAGTGGATCTTTGAGCTTGATTCTGTTGTTACACATACTGCTCTTACAGACCAAGAATGGATGTCAGTGCTCAAAAGTATTTCACTAGTATTTTGAAATCTTTTCCATAAGGTTGCATGACCTACCTGATAAAAAAAACTAAACTAAACTAAACTAAATAAAAGTAAAATGTCTGAATTTTCAGGATAACCCTGCTGTTCCCTTTAAGTGTTATTATTCCTAACAATTATTGTAAAAGTTATCACACTATAAAAGGACATTTTAGGTTAGGGGTTAGGGTTCATGTGTCATGGTGTATATATACATCCTTTTATGCATATGGAAGCCTTGGAGTATATATGAATGCTCAGACTTTTTTTTGCTGTGCACAGCAAGTTTTTGTTAGCATTGCACATGACTCAGAACAGCAACTTGTTGAGGTAGGGAACCCAAACTGGAGACAATATAGCGACTTCTGAAACCTGGCTGTAACATGCCACTGACTAAAACTTTATCATAAGTGGTTAACAATAAGTAGTCCGTCTAGGTATTTGTCTTGCAGCCTTTTTATTTTGCAGAGCACTTGACAACAACATGAAAACCAGTTTAGTATTACTCCTGTCCTGGCTTTTTGCTCAGTCATTCTCTCTTCCTCAACATTGTTTTTCTTTGTCTTTTGCCTCTGTCTTGATTTCCGTAGAGGCTACTGTGTTAGTTGGTTCCATTGTGATGTAAACACACTGCTTTTTAGCTGTGCAGTTAGCTGTTCAAGAGATCCCACGGCCTCCACTAAGAGCACTAAACAGCAAGAGTTAGCAGCAGTTACAGGTTACTTTGGTAAAACTTTATGAATCACTTAGAATTGAGGCAGATCGGCTGGGGAAGATGTAAAAACAAGAAGCACGTTTTTAGTAAAACATGATCCACCTTCACAGAAATATGTGATAGTTCTTGGTGTGTGAGATGGAGTGCAGTAAAGCAGCACTTGGTGATCCAAACCAGTCTCCTAAATTGTGGGTTTTCTTGACTTACGGTTCACAGAATGACTGACAAGGGGACACCATTCGCTCTGTAACAAGTCAGCATATAACAAATCAAATTTGAAGCTGCTTTTTCTAAGGTTAAATGGTAACATATTTTTCCTTTACATACACAAAGAGGTTATACAACTAATGCTTGTGTATAGAATATTTATGCAGATGATAAATTCTGAAAGTCATTTCACTAAAATAATAACACTAACTGAATTACAAATATAATCATCAACTAGAGAGCTGGAGAAAAAATAAAACATACAAAGTTTTCATGCCTTGAAGGCATATTCAGAGTAAGATATATTGTGTTATGTCACTATTGCTGCATTCATCCCTCCAACAGGTGACTCTGGGGATGCCAGGAATTACTTTTGAGTTTGGGCTGTCCTACTGGTTGATGGTGGGAAGTGTGTTCTGCTCCCTTACTTCAACTGTATTGGCAGTCAAGAGTGTCTCTCATGTCAGAGATGCCATGAGGAGGCAACTGAAACTCACTCCAAGTCTTCCATCCCAAAACAACACTGTCATGTCACCACAGTCAAACAAATACTATAAGACTTACATTTAAAAACAACATAATATGTACCATCAGCAGTGTCTTTTTACAGTCTATCATCATGTAAACGTTAGATCCTTGATTATTTTTCCTCAACATATAGTGTTGTTGATGTCTGGTTCAGCTGACAATTTAGATGCAGCTTTGGTTACTTATTAAGAATATGAATATTGGCTGATTCTACTTAGTACAAATTCAAATTAAAATACCTTAATTTTTTATGCAAATCGTCATATAAGTCATATCATTGTCAAATTTGAAACAACACAATGAGTTGAACCACCCATCCATCTTGGAAAACTGCTGGGACTGTATGATGATTATAAAAATTCAAATCATTAACCAAGACCACAGTCCAACAGCTGCAAAGTTCCTCTGATTCCAGAAAAGAAAACAGAAATTAAAAAAAGTTGCCTGTTATTTGTTTTAAATTTGTGATGCACCAAATCTAGCTTTCCATCTACATTTGAATAAAAGATTTTAAGGAAGTGCACAAACATCTCCCCCTTAAAACACACCTTTTTAGAGAAAAACTTTGCAAACTTTGAAACTGCAAAAATACAAGTCACTGTAGTTAAAGGGCTGACAGTTTTGGGGACTTAAACAAAACTAAAAACATTTTTTTAAAATAAAAGGAGACTTTAACTTTTGAAATTTTGAACTATGAGTATTAATTATTTCTTTTAACCTTCATTCAGAGTGCTAAAAATGGAAAAACACATTAAAGTGTTTGATGTTTTTTAGTTTCTGCTGCAACTTTTAATTCATAATGTTTATTATGAACAGTGAGTAACCTCAACATATTCACTTACATTAAAAGTGAATTTATAAATGTACGTGTCACTCAAAATATCATACCTGTACTTCTCTGGTAAAACTTCTCTGATAAGATAGAAAACATCTTTCACATAGCTTGGACTTAGCAGGAAAATGCAAGACAGATGCTCATGTATCTGTGAGTGCGTATTTGGATGTGAATTTTTATAACTTGCCATAAATCACAGTTGTTGTGAAATGCTGCTGTACAGTGTACATGTATGTGAAGCAAATGTCTCTGTGATATATGTTTTTTTTTTGCATGCTAGTCAAAAATGGTGCGAACAGTGCAGTTTGGATACACACTGTATAGTAATAGGTAGAGAAGGTGCATCCGTACATGTCGGGTGTATGTGAGATTTCACGTCCATACTCTGTTCCCATCACTGGCGTCGTCACTATGCTTTTTTTTTTTTTTTAAGCTGATTTGTCTCAAGTTTGAATAAAACATCATGGACAGTCTGAGAGTCTGTCTCTCATGTATCACAGTCAGCTGATACTGACCGTATATTTCTCCTAAAAATGTTTATACCCCACTCTGATTGGACAGTTATTTTATACATTGCTTGATAAAGGAATTGTTTCTACTGTTTTTGTAATTTAAGATTGATAAAATGATATCATATAAAATCCAAAAATTGTTGGCTACTACAATTATGTTTTAAATAGAGAAAAATCAAGATTAACAACTGTTTTTCTCCAGGATATGTACACATATAGAATAAATTTTGGTGAGGTTGTATCTTTCTTGGCTTCCTCAGATTGCGCCGTTTGGCAAGTTTTCATTCCTAAGCTGCTGTCAACAGCACCAGAAAGTTCTTTTAAAGATCAGCTCATCCTTGCTCTGTGAAAAATAATGCATTCTGAAGAAGCTAGAGCTATTACAAGAGATTAGTAGCCTGAGTTATCTGACTAAAGAATAGTTTTTCTGCTTGGTGAATTGGTGAAGTCCCCCTTCATCTTCATGCCATTCACTGGAGCTCAGCATGGAAACCTAAGGAGAGAATTTTATTTCACTAGTGGTGTTGCTTCATCAAAAGTCAAGGTATGACAAAGTGACCTTAATTCACAACAGTTCTCTGTGGTTATGGGATTACAAAAATTTCAAATAAAGCTGAGTCCCTTTTACTGCATTCATTCAGGCCTGTTTGTCCATGACAGAGCAACTGAACTTTGATAGGTAAATGTTCATCATTGAGTGCATAGGTGCTGGCTCCACTGTATGATGTTGGAACTTGTCCCTGGGCATGTTCTCTGCTTTCTTTTAATCATGCATTACTTGCCAACAATAAGCAAAGGCTAAGTCATGCAGTAAATAAAATAAAATAAAATAAATTGAATTGAATTAAATACTTAAAATTTTGAACTAATAGACCTGTATTTTTATACCTTCAAAAGTTGAGTATTCCTGACCATGTGCATGTAAGGGACCTGTCTGTGATTTCAAATGGGAAATACTTTCACCTGAACCCTTGACAGAACTTTTGTCGTTTGCATTGCATTTTATATACTGTGAGCACGGGTGTCTGATGTACATGTGCCACAGGCCATTTGTGCCCTAACAGAGTGCATAACTACAGCAATCAACTTTTTCAAAAGATATGGGCATATAGATGCCATATTAAAATGACTTTTATTTAGAAATAAATGTAAGCCTATACTTTATGAACATATGAAAATAGGTTTTGCACTAGTTTCATCAGCTTTCGTGTAAAATCTTTGTATCAAAAGACTTACTTTCAGGCACATGATTTAACAAACACTTTAAGGTTGAAACCCAACCAAAAAAAAATTTCAAGCCTTGTTGTCAGTTGTAGCTGTGGTGAGCAAGTTTACTTTGTGAGTCCACTGTTGAGAATGTGCCACAGTCCAGTGGAGCAGAAGTGGAATTCCACGTCTGCAATTATTGAACGACGGGGTGCAAAAGAAGTATTTGAGCTGGAAAGGAGGAGTGGGGGAATGGGCAAAGTCAGCCGAGGAGGAAAAGGTAGGAAAGAACTAATAAAGCACTGACTCAAAGCCAAATCAATTTTCATGTTTCTGTTTACTTTATTCTAAAAGAAACAGACAGGACTATTCTGTAAATGAGATGATACACAACATCGAGGAGGTAAATATTAGAGGAATGGCATGGTAAATAAATGTAGGCATCAGAAGGGCATTTGAACACTCAGCAAACTGGCATTCCTTAGTACAGGAGACAGAACACAGTACAGTTCATCCTTTAGAGTCAATAATACAACGACTCCATCATTCACACAAAAACAGGTTGAAACTTAACATAACAAATGAATGTAAATATATGTACTGGGTATATCCTCAATCCAGGCTACTTGGACATAGGCACATAGCTTCTTACAAACAGTGGCATAAGGCACTATGCTGAAGACCTACTGTATGTATGTATTTGTTGTTTCATAAGTGGTACTGCAGAGTAGCTTCACATTCATTTTCAGAAATGCAACAATGATAAACATGAGTACAGAACTGCTGGCAGAGGAGCTGTGGACACACATCCCTCAGATGGGATGAGAGACTATAAAGAATCTATAAAGTCAAAAACATACATGTGCACAAACGTGTTATAAGGCACTGTAGTAAAACATTATATATGTAGTAAAAAAAAAGAAGAAGAGAGTAGGTGGTATATACACCCGGGCATTTTAACATGTTATAGAAAACATACCCTGAATGACTGTCTCTCCCAAAGTCAACAAAACAGACAAGACAATGATCTCATGTTTGTGAATCCCCCTGAAATAACTTTTGCGCAAAACCTCCCCAAACAATTTCTTTTCCTTCAGCAAAGACTTTCATTTATGTTGCTGCAATATGTTTGATAGCTTGCTGTTAATGAATTCTCTCTTTTAATTGTATCTGTCTGTCTGTTTTGAATTCCTCAGTGAGAGGGTTTTGTCTGTTGACAGAATCTAAACCATGGTAAGGCCAGAAGACTCTCCCAAACTACAAGTACTGCTCCCTTTTCTCTGGTGGGGTACTTTTAACATTTGGTCTGCAATTCAAAAGGGAAAAAAAGACACGTTTCAGTCAAAGTACAGTACAGCGAACAAAAGAAAACCAAAAAACACATGTACAAAAAACCCAGAGATCATAGGATATAAGTGAAATCATAAATCAGAACAACAAAACCACAAAGGCTTTCATCTTATTGTTAACTTTTGGCCAATAATGAGATAGAGGGGGCTGTGGGAGATGTAGTAGAGAGTTGACAGGCTAGAATAGAGACCACCTCATTTTTTTAAATAGCAGGTCTAATCAAATATCCTTTAGGAGTCCATATTTACAGAGAAAGGCTCAGAATGTAGGGCAAAAATGGGAATGCCGATGCATCTTGGTTCCCATTAAAACTGATAAGGTTCAGATGTAGTATGAGGGAAGGGGAATATTCTGTTTTAGGTCCTAAGAGGTAAGAGAAAAAAGGGGGGAAGACAGTGGTTGGACAGTCGGACAGTCCTCGATAAAAAGGCAGGGGCTGATCAGTCAGGGAAACTAGTTTCACTCAACAACTCTGCCCTGAATTAGAGGAGAGAAGAAGACATTCAGAGAAGAACAGGATTAGAGGACAGAAGGGGACACAAAGACACATCAAGAACTCTCCGATTCTCACAACAGCTATGATCTGTTAGAAAGAAAATGATATGCTTGATGACTTTAAAGAGGTTAGCAAAATGAGTGGAAACTCAGTGAGAAAAGGAGGAGTAAAGGAGGTGATGTTACATGTAAGCTAACAAGCAATATAAAATTTAAAGAGATTACATGTGTAAATTAAATATTAGTAATGATAGGATGGCTGTTGAAGGTGAAATACAAAAAAGTCAAATTTCTCTGACTGAACTTATGGTAGCCTCTAGTTAAAAGGCTGTTTTAAAGGTGAAGAAAATGTTTTGACATTTTGAAATGTGCTTCTTTGCTTTCTTGCTGAGAGTTTTGTGACAAGATAGATATTTCTCTCAAGTATCTGTGCTAAAAGCCCTGCTAGCACATCTAATGCTCAATAGTGAGGAGGTCATGTCTTATGTTTTTTTACGATTACATAGAGCCAGAGCTGTTTCCCAGTGCTTCTAGTCTGAATGCCACAGAAAAATCTATCTACATGTTGGATGTAGCTTCATGGTTAAAAAAAAAAAAACATGACAAAGGCATCAATCGTCCTATCTAAAATATCTAAAAGCATATTTCTCAAAATGTCAAATATTGTTTTCAATGTATGTTTTCCTTTTGTTGGACATAGCATTGGTATTTAAATCAGACGTGTTGTGCAATCCATATTCAAAGCACAGCTGCCACTGACAGGTCAATGATGCCTGACATCCTCCTTTATTTAAAGGGCACAAGGAATTTCTTCAAAACCTACACCCCCCCCACCCCACCCACCCCCCCCCCCACCACCCCAAATCTGAGAATAACAGAGCACTCCACAAACAAGTTTCTACCAAGAAAGGAGGCTGTACAACCAGGAAATGGGGGGGGGGATGCTGGGGATTGGAAGCTATTCTAAGAAAAGCTAATGGCTTTATCATCTGGAACATTGAGGGACCAGCTCTTTGAGAGGCACAAATGAAGGCAAAGTGATGTGGGTGGGGGGAACTCAGGACACAATTTAGACTCACTGTTCAGATTTACAGGCTCTAATATGGGGTACATATGCAGCTGATATTTATTGTAATTCATCATTTTGGAGAAGACAGTGGTTTGCAAAAAAACCTGCGATCAGTTCCAGAGCAGTGAAGTTATTTATGACATGCTTTACACTATTTACAACTCTGTTTTAAGGCATTATGCTTGTGGTATATTGTACAGTGATGTCTAATACTGCATTAGTGTCTAATAGCTTATGATGAACAAACTTTTATGAAAAGTTGATGAAATAACTCAGACCTTGGTTATAAAAGAGATATGAGAAGGAGTGTGTGACTCTGAAATGATGGTGTTAGTAAACGGAGCATGGTGATTGATATGTGATGATGAGAAGCTTCATTTTCTCTGTTTTATTTGTTAAAGGGTAAAATGATAATTAAGAACATTTAACTTCTTACAAACCAAGCAGACACCTTTTACTAAACAGTTCACCTCCACTCCTGCAGTACAGATTGTGTCGTCACGTGCAGTTTCATCAAGTGATTGTTGGGTAAAACAGAACTGAACAAGACCTTGCTTCTTTTAAAATGAGGAGGTTCCTCAACTGTTTCAAAATGGCTGCAAGGGGCTGTAATGACATAGAACACTCATTTCACTTGCTTTCTATGTCAGTCACTTTGGTTGGTTAAATCACACGTAAGCTGTCCACATCATGCCATAGCTGCTGAGATCACGTCTGCTGTATTTTTTCTGGAATTTAAGGGTGGTGGTTAAATAACTGAGGGTGACTTTACATTCAAAAATTCAGAAAATTACTACTTGTTTGATATTTAATAGGCTGCTTCCAGTGTTTAATGCTTAAATATGACTTCTTTTGGGCCAACAAAAAATATATGAATAAAGAATTTTTCAGTTCTTCACAAGAACATTATTCTAAAATTCTGGCTACAGGTGCCACTAGGTTGAACCAACTATGTGTAAGTTTAAATGTAACCTAGCTGAACATAATTTCTAACTTAAGATGTAATTTGAGTGCTACCAACAAGCTAAGTGGTGTTAAACAAATCCAGTGCAGGCATTAATTACAACTGACCCTAACCCCACAGTAAAGTTGGTAAGGTACATTCCTTTGAGAGATGGGATAACTTTGAGCATGTAGAAGAGCAAATTATAACTATACTATCTTCTTAGTCTCTGTCTTCAAATTAATGTCAACAGAAAACACTCTGTTTGCACAGCTGATGTCTTCATTAAAATTGATTTTATACATTAACCTTACAGAGTTTCCAACAAACTACTAATTAGTAACTTGGTGTTGGCTATAATCACATGATTGTTGTAGCATCACAGTATCATCTGACCAATAATAGGTTGCTGTTATATTTCCATAAATTGTTGTTGATTGTTTCACTACTTGATTTTCTTGTTGTAATCTTAAATTAGCTATAAATTGAGGTTTAATATTGTTTTTTAGTACCAACTTTTATTGGTCAGATAGTTACCAGAATCAAAATGCTTTGTGCAAATTTGATTGCCTTTTTGCCATTTTTTGGTGATTTACATTGCTATTTTCAGACAATTAATGTCTTCACTGTTACATAGCAAAATGTTCAAGGATTGTTAGGCTCGAGACACAACACATCTACATAGTGCAACCAAACACTGACACAGCTTTAACATCAAATCTGGTGCAATGGGACACTGATCTCAATGTGAGTAAAGTTTGTCTTAGTTTTAGCAACATTTATTGCTTTGGAATGATATTCTTGCCTTTTTGATCAAGCTGTATTAGGTAGTTCATTTTATCTGTCTCTCTTTTGTTTTCAAAATCAACCCCCTTTGTTTGTTTTCCCATCATTTCAAGGACTGCCAGCTGGATGGTTGCACTGCAGTTAAACTAACTGGAGGAGCTCCTCTGACTTGTTTCTACTTTGCTCTCTGTTTGCCTGCAACTTTGCTTGTCTGAGCAGGAGAAATCAGAATCCTCTGTGATCACAGCCTAACTGGCCTGTTTTCCAGTGTGAGATTAAGCAAGCCAGCTTCTGTTCCTCCCACAACAGCAACAGCAGCCATTCAGTGTCTGGACTCTCCCTTCACACAATGTAACTGCACCAGTGGAGTGTGAATAAACAAAACAATATGGAGGCAAAGCACAGATGCAGCTCCAACCAGGAAGCATAGGACATGCTAATAAATGTTCGGTACTTTTTTCAGAGCAATTTTATCTCCATGTCCGTTCTCTGTGGGTATCTGCAGTGATATATATTCTAATTTGGATTTACTTATGTCATCATTTTGCTGCAGTGGATTAAAGAATGATATTAAGGCACGTGTGAGGTTTTTGTGACATAACAAGCTTATCATTGTATCATTGCGTTAGTTAGCTGAATGATTGACATGAAATATGTAGGTTGTCTGCTCACAAGTCACTAAATAAAGTTTGTAGCTGTTGTAGCCACAAAAATACATCTTTTTGGTGGGTAATGTGTTTGTGTGTGAAATTGTATGTGTAGGCTTACTTTATAAGTAGTACTTGTGTTTGTATATGGGTGACAGTGTGTGAGGACTACATGACTGCATGTGAATATCAATAAAGTCTTTTGTGTTTTGTTTTAGCAGGTGTAATTTGCACAAAAGCAGGGTGGATGCCAAGCGTGTCCGATGCTCTCTGTTTGGGTGGCTGCGGAAGGGGATTGGTTTTACACGTACTCCCTGGCTGTGGAAGGCTGTGATTGGCGGTAATATTGCTGCCCTCGCATGTCATCTTTGGAGCAGGAGCAGCACAGCAAGGAGCCGCCCAGAACAGTCAGACTGGCTGCCGCCCAGCCTACAAACAGGGCCGAGCCAAACTCATACCTGCAAAAAAAAAGAGAGGAGGAAAAGGTACTCAGGAGGTTTATATGTAAAGAATTGTGTATTCTTTGCTCTACTTAAAAAGTCACATCACTGATTCTCATACATTAAAGTCAAAGTGTCTGTCTGGAAAATACCACATCTTATGTATTTACTCATTTCTAGCAGGCCCACCTTTGAGGAGGTTAAAGGTATCTCCAGTATCAGATAACCTTTTCCCCTCCGAATCTTTTTATCTCAATAAAACGTCAAACAATATGGATGAAAACAAAATCATTTTTATGGCTAGAGACAGGAATTCTTGGCCCTCAAAAGAAAATGTATACTATTTTGCCATGACGATAACAGTAAAAGCAAGCCATAATCATAGTCACTATCAGGATTTTTGAATCTAGCACTGGTTAGTCAAAATATTGAATCTTTATTAACAAAGATTATTCATGTTCATCTGCCATACTTAGAAACTTCAGCAGCTCAGACAAGCTTGTTCATCAGGCATAACTGTTAACAATTTTTTAAGGTATTACAAAGAAACTATTAGCAACACATCCATCAACACTGGAAAGGAAAGTGCAGGTTGATGGATGTGTTTCTCTCAATGGTAATATATATATATATATATATATGTTCAGCAAAAAAGCAGCTAATAAACTATTTAACACAAAAAAGTGGTAATTTTAAATTAGCTACCATTCACTGTATCTGCATGTGCTGCAGTTGCCATTGAAAGAAAGGAAAGTGCAGGTTTTGATTAAGAGTCACAGATTTTTTGAGTCAATCACTGCCCACAGCACCCTGCGGCCACTGAGCCTGACCAGCCAGTCTGCCCCAGACAGAGAGGAAATAGAGCCAGGATAAGAGCCATCAGTCCAGCTTGGACTGGTCACAGTAAATTGAAATAGATGAAATAGGAATCTTGCTGGCTGGGCATCTTTGCAGAGACCTGTCTCCACCACAAACTCCGGGATTAAGTTGTTGCATTTGGAAGGCAGACTGTGTTCCAAGTTAGAGCACAGGGCTCTGGCAGGAAGAGGGGAGACAGACTCTGTGTTTTACATCAGGGATGCTTCGCACTTACACAGGCTGAAGACATCGGATAGTGTTTCTTAGATGTCAAATGTCAAATTTTAAATTTGAAGATACTGCTCATATTTTTATCACTATTTGTTGGTGCTGTTTGTTCATTTCACTAGGCACGTTTCAAAAAAACACACCAAAGTATTTTCTGGCTACATATATATGTGAACACAGGCAGCCTATATGATAAATAACTCTATTAATCACTGTTTATTATATCTGTTCTTTTATATTGTATTGTATCATATGGAGGACTACAAACTTTTATTTACTTGTTTTTCCCCGTGTTGCACAATGCTCTTCCCTTCAACAATTCATAGTCTGTCCCCATAGTCCTTTTCAGGCAGTGGCAAAGCCACTTATTCTAATTAGTGCCCTCAACAGCTCCCCCATAACAATAACCATACACCAAAACAGCCCACAGGGGAAGGGAGATAACCATATGTTCTTGTTACATTCTGCTCTGAACATCTTTTAGCATTGTAGCTAATGTCTGGAGAGGTAAAGCCAAAAGCCAGTGTCTTTCCAATGGTCCTGTAACTGCAAAATAAATTCTTAAGCACAGGACACTGATTAGTCTTGAACACACGCCTCAAAACAACTTTATTAAACAGCATTCATTTAGAATGGAGACAATAAAGCTTGTCACTAATGTCTTTAATAGGACAAGGGATGAGCCTTGTTTTAATGTGAAATGACAATCTTCAGACTGGTCTGAAATGTAAGATAGGGCTGGAGTTGTCTTATTTGAACATATATGTAAATAAGGTCAAAAGCAAGAGGACAACTAAACAAGCAAAAGAGAGAAAGGAAACTTTTTCCAATTAATTCTTAAGTTATTTTGAAGAGATATCTTCCTTCTCTGTCAGTTCCTCCTCTCTGCCTCTACAAATCATCTTCTTCAAATTGATCAATGCAACCATCACACTGTTGCACGACGCTTGTCCTATTAAATGTGCGTAATAATCCACTTATGTAAAGATTATGTAAAGAAACTGGAAACCTATTCCCTTATTGCTACAAGAAAGTCATATACCCAGCAGATTATTAGAAAATGTCTTTTTTCTTTCAAAGCAAATAATAATCACAGGAAAACTTTAAATGCCAAAAACATGCTTTTTGAATAAAATGTGTCATATTTGAATTATTATGAAAGCTCTTCATCTTAAGAGTCCCAAATTCTAGAAACTTACCTTTTTTATTGGGCTTAAATCAGAACAATATTTTTGATAGCATTTGATCTAAAGTGAAGGACTACACTGAAGGTGACGTGCAGTTAAAAGTGTAATTGCCTGTCTGAATAACTGTTAGACGTCCTGAAATTACTAAGGGCTGCCACAGAGCTTTTCAGTAGTTCTCTCACATACCTGGCGTTGGGCGGTGTATTTGGGTTGAAGAATTGATATGACACCTGAGTGGCATACCAGGACACAGACACCAGTGTGCATACACCTGTGGATGGAGAAAAGATTATCAAGAGTGCAATATGTTTTGTGTCCGTTAGTCTTACAGACATTCATTAAGATCAAAAACAACACAAATTAATTGTTGAATCTGAGTCTAGTTCATTTTTTCCCCTGGGCTTATGGTTTATGTTTGAGGTCACTGGTTAATGCCTCTAAAATGACCACTTCCTGTTTACAGCAGGGACTCTAATTACCCAAAAGACCCCCAGTGAGACAATCAGGCTAGAAAAATGCCAGAGGACTCTTGCTAAGTGCTCTGGTTGTGGATGATACTGCATTATTTTCTGCAAACTAAACAAAGCATTAACAGGACACAGCAGAAATCACACCTGCGAGCAGGAAGAGAATTCCTCCGGTCACAGCGATGCGGGTTTTGGTAGCTGGGTTATTATCTCCCACTTTAGTGCACTTCATGCCTACCACGCTGACGATGATTCCAATGAAGCCCAGCAGAACTGCCACTACCATGAGAGCCCGACATGTCTGGATGTGGACTAGATAAAGAAAAAGAAAGAAGGAGGCAGGGATTGCAGAGGAGAGCAGAGATTGGCGAATGATAGTAACATAATAGAGGATAAGAAAGAAGGGGAGGGAAGAACATGGTGAGGAGATGAGAAAACAAAGAGTCTTTTAGCCCATCACTTAGAATACAACACTGAACTCATTAAAGTAATAATAATGCTGACATGCTACATGGCTCTTGCATCACTAATATACCAAATGCAGCTACTGCAGAAGGCTCGCAACTGTCCACCACTGACCTACTTTTAAGCAGAGTAATTCCAGCTTTTTAACTTCCAGAGGTGACCAAGCTACGGGACTTGAAATGATCCTCAATTCTCATCAAGATCCTTCCACTGTGGTTTTGTCATCACAAATATCTTAAGTGCTGCCCACACAGACACATAGCTTAGTGGGAGGAACATATTTACACAAATTTACAATCACACATATGTACAAATGCACGATATCTACACACACGCATTCACTGTAGGTGGAATAGACACAGATGAAACACACAGCTCTCTCTCCACACAGAGCAGCTGTAGGAGGGCCTGCTTTACATGTTTCACACAGTGGGATTAGTGTGGCTTTGTCACAAAGCCAGATTGTTTTCATGGGGCTGTCGCCACAGCGATCAGACATTACTGCCTCAAACACATTTGTGCACGAATGTGTTAACGTGAAAGTAATGTTAAGCACTTAATGATACACTGTCAAAATAGTGATGGAGGGTGTATTATTTGTAACAAGTGAGGGGATTGTTGGACTCACAGCAGGAGGTAGAAAACTGGAAAGCCAAAAATCACAATTCCAGTATCTGACAAAATATGGCCATTAAAGTCAACTTGAAAGAGCTTTTCACACAGGTTTAACAGCCAAAGCCACAGGCTGTAGCCTCAGATAACAATGACTTGATATGTAGGCCAGTGTTTATACAACGCAGGAAAAAGGCAAGTATTACGTAACATTAGAACCACAAACACAACATTACTAAAAACATTTAATAGAAAACAAAGAAAAGGTAAATAAAAAATATCTAAACTAAATTTCAATCAACAATTTTTTTGCCTCCTACCTTTTTCATGCTTTTTCATCTTTTCTAAAAACAAGGATAAACTCAAATTGTTTCTAAAATTAAGTCCATTTACTTACATTACTTTACTTTTTTCAGAGCTTTCCACAGCACATTTAAATCTGCTAGAAATTATCATGAGTTTAATTTGTATTAATATTATTTTTTATCAAACTACTGTTTTTAAAATCACCAGTAAGATTAGACCAAAGAAGAATAAATAAAAATTAACTAGCCTGACAAGCATTAACACCTCATTAGGGTTGATAACTTTTGACTTCACCTTGAGTAACAAATGTTCACATGACACACAATAAATTTATCAAATTAGTTGAAATCTGTGTTAAAATCACTGAAATCTACTCACTCTGACTGCCCAAACACACATAAAAAAGACAACATGAAAACCACTGTGTATCAAATACAGAACATTAAGAGCCCCTGCTCATAAAATATGGCGGTGGGTTAAGTGACCGGAGTTATCTTGGTTTAATATTACAATACCTGAAAGAATTAGACCATAATAAGCAGTGTTTTGATGTAAGAATTGTTTGCGCAGCATTAGAGCTTGAAACTGAAGGAGAAAGGGACAACCTGGCATCATGGTCTTCAAAGTTTTGAGGAAAAAAAACTGATAACAGGACCTTGAGTTAAATTTTGTTTATGTCAAATTATTGTTTCCAATGTCCAGAGTAAAATTTCATGCTAAACTTGGACAGAAAAGAAAGTGACCTTATGTGTTATAGAAGAGACAGTCACTTCAAAAAGAGCTATTGAGAAGCCTGAGCAGGAATCTAAAGTCATCGTTTGTCATTGTGACAGATATATTCATGGTGCAGCAGTGAAGTAGCATTTCAGAAGCTGATCTGAAGGGACTTATGATGTGGGGAAGAGGATGGATCAGTCTTTGAAGTCTGATTTATGGCTCCAGAGCCTCTTTTGATGGAGTATGTGAATAGTCCTCAACAGAGAGAGGTTTGATTTTCTTTTCTTTAATCCACTCTGGGCATTCCTCTTTTCTTCTGCAGGCATGTGGGGGATCAGGCCGGCGCTAAATGACACCACTTTGACCAGTTTCAGCCGGTGACAAACCAGAAGGACGTTCGGGGGCCTTTGGGGTGAAGGAGAGGCTAAAAGAAGGGGGGGAGGGAGGGATGTGGGGGTAGTTGGCTCACCCACTAGGCCCTCTCTTTCCAGTGCCAAGGTTGGCAGTGCCAGCCACAAGCTTCCATTGAGTGTGTGCTTGCTGGCGTGTGTGTAGGCACTGTAAGGTCCCATTGTGAGGTCACTTGTGACTCTCTAATACGTAATATCTTTTCTTGCCACTCACAACCCAGCTATGAAACTTTACTCACATTTGACAACTCCAGCTCTTTTCTAATCCACTTTCTCCTCAAAATCAAAGCACAAACTCTCTAATATGATTACCACACTTCATTTGGCCAAAACTGTGTTTTCTTTAACCAGTTTCAACTCAGTTGTAAGTGAATAAAGTGATGTTGCAATTATACTAACCAGTCAAGATTAAACTCTTAAAGCTAACAAATGGTAGAGAGAAAAAATAGTTAAATTAAGACTAGAATAGATACTGTTTTATTTACTATGCACACAAACACATTACACCACCTTATTTACTCTTACTGATGAAAATAAACTCCATGCAACATGTTTTCCATTGACTTTCATTCATGGTACTGATTTAATCTGAGAACAAACCATTTATTTATGCTTTTCTACTATTAATGCATAAGGCTGGTGACATTCTATAATTATTTTTACTGTCAAAAGATCTCATGAAGAAGAAGACAGTACTAAATGTGTCCTAAAAAACAAGTGCTGTGTGTGTATCAGAGCCTGATGTATCATCTTACTCTGTGCCATAGAGTTCCACTGTTGTCCAGGGACTATTAAAAACACATCAATGATCACTGTTGTTGCACTGGCTAACATGTTTCTTCATTAGCTTGAACACACATTGTAGTTTATATTGATTCATGCACCATCATACTACCCCAAATACTCACGAACACATCAGAAGTATGTATCCATCAGCAACTGTAAAAATATCAAAGGTACTCTTTACCTAGTTTACTAGCAATGCACTATCTACACCTGCCTGAATGGTATTTGCTGCCATGTGGTGTGAGCTCATTACTGAGCCTACTTAAAGATATTTTAGTTTGTGATATTTTAAACATTTACTATAGAATGACATTTACTTTTAGGAACCCATGGTAGTAGAGGTGAAACACAAAAACAGACACAAAGTTAACCTCCAAATGCGAGATATTTTTTCTCGAACAACAAAGTGAAAATGAGATAATGGTGTAATGGGACAGAAGAGATCGATAGACACAAATTAACGTGTCTCTAATTGATGCTCCAGTGTTTCTGTTCTGAAGAGCTGTCCTTTCAGCACCACCATCGCCAACCATCTCAACCATGTATTATCCTGATCATCATCTCTTTTGTAATACAACGGTAAAGTTAAGTTGTTGGATCCAGATCCAACAACTACCACGGTTGGTTGGCTGCCTCGGTGGAGCACAGCACAGTCTGGTGAACAATTACACTCACCATCACATGCTACTCCTGCTGCGAACGTAGACACAGAGGAGAGTTCCTTCAGAACTCAAATCAGTCTTACAGTTGGGTTACACCAACGCCAGAAGGATGTTTAATCAAGATTCAGACCTGGAGTGCAATCCCTGACCTCAGGCACATGATTGGATGATCTGCTCCATGTCATAATCTGTCTGTGAAAACACCTGAATAAACATGTGATTGATCAGGAATTCTTGGTCATGACTTTTCAGGTCTGTGCTCATGCAGAGGTGCACAGAAATAACTCTTCCTAAGTGTTTTCTCCAGTGTTTTTCTGTCTGAATCTGTACTCACTGGGTGTGATAATGGACAAATGGAACAATGTGCGCGTGTGGGGAAGACAGAGCGCATTCTGGGAATATCTCTAGTGTTTTGCTCAACACTGCCCTTTTCTTCTCCTAACAGCCCCTATTCATCCCCAAGTACAATACACTGTTCTTGTTGCCGCAATGAACCAAAGGAGATGGAAGATCAGCTCAGGCACCCGTCACATGTAACGCCACTGAAAATGTTTTGATATAATGACTCACCAAGACACCAAAATGTTTGCAAAGTGCTTACTCTGGTGCTTCAGGGCAAGTATGCCACAGCAGGATTCAAACCACACAGAAAAGCAGACAGACAGAGAGTAAAGTGTTCCAGTTGTGTTCTTGAAATGACTTCTCTCTGAGCCCACCCTAACCTTTCAATAGAATCTCTAATGGAGTGATTTAAGCAGACAGTAAATGGATAGATTCCTGTAATCTGTATGCCATTAATTATGAGTCACCAGGTCCCTACAGATTACAGATGACAGGAGGCTCATATTCTGAGTTAATTCAAGTCTGGACCCCCACATTCCTGGGCCCCTCCCACACCTCACATATTACATTTCATGATGTTTTTGACTTTTAATTGAACTTCATTAAGATTTGAACAGCAGCATTTTAAGTGAGATTTACAGCTTCTGAAGTGTTAACGTTTCAGATGATGAGGACTTTAAGACTTAATTTCTTTCTGGTTTTGCTGATGATTAATAAGTGTGGCCACATAAATTTTCCATCTACAGTTACTGTTTTAATTTGTAGCACTACACAGTAGATATTACTCAGGGCAGCATGGGAAGAAAAAATGAAGGCAAAGCTTTTCACTGGATCTTTCTTTTGTCACCCAGGCTGATGAAAACTCACAGAACTGTCAGATGGGCAATAATTGAAGAAATTAAATGAAAGCAGTCAAAAAAGAAAGCAATGTGAGAACACAGTATAAAGTATAGACTATAATTAAAAGAATAAGAGAAACCTTTTGTGAATTTCAACAATGTTTTTCCATCATTAAACAAATTATCTACTGATTATCTCCTAAACGGCTGCACCATGCCATGAAGTTCTCAACCCACTAGAAATTCAGCATAATTTCTTAATTATATCATGTTCTATACATGATATAATTCTAAACTTACAATATGCAAATGTACATGCAATATGCGATATACTTGAACAGAAAAAGCACAAACCACAAAAATTCAAACATGGTACTCACTGTCCAGCGAGAGCATGGAGTCAAAGATCTTGCACTGCACCTGTCCTGTACTCTGCGAGGCGCAGCTCATCCACAGCCCCTCATAAAGACCCACGGCTGTGATGATAGCATCGCCAGCATACGACGACTGCTTCCACTGGGGCAAGGCGGTGGTGGAGATGATGCCAATCCAACCACCCAACGCTAGGAAATAACCCAACAACTGGAGACCTGAGTTGGCCATCCTTATCTAGCTCTGTCCGTCTACGACTGTCTGCTCTCGCTCTTTCACTCACTGTTTCACTTGCAACAGCCTTTGTTCAGGCAAAGCTGGTGTGTCACCCTTTCTTTGAGCAGTCTTTGTGAACACACCTGTAGCAATCCTGTTACTTGTTTCACTTTTGTCTTCACTATCTGGTCCCTCTGAGCATCTCCTTCTGCCACCCTGCTTTAACTCTCATCTGTGGAACTCCCCTCTTCGTCTCTAACCCTTTGTGTCTTTCTTTTGCTCTCTAGGTCCTGGGCTGGGTTTTGCCCGTCAGCTGGGACGATGAGTTGATGTCTCCCCTCAGAGCTGTCCTGTCTGATTCCTTTGTCCCTCTGGGGCTCAGTCAAAGTGGAAGAAAGACTTTCTGGTGGTCAGTGGTTCAGTTCATCAAGCATGGTTGCTGGGCTGCCTCACTCTCTGCATGGCTTCTTCCAGTTCTCACTCCCTCTGCTGCTTGCTTACTTTCCCTCCTCTACAATCTTTCCATCTGCTCCAGGCTCAAGTGGCTCAATGAGGGGTAGCAGAAAAAAGTAAAAAGGAAAAAAACTGAACACAAAAAGTCCTTAACAGGCTGACCACAGAGGGATGGGGTAAAGGGCCGGCCAGTGATTGGACTTCTGTGTGTTGTAGGAACGCCTACTGGGAGGGAAGAGAGATGGGCTGGTTGGGAAAATAATCACTGTTTCAACCAGAGAGGAAAATAAAAAGTAAAAGGTGTAGCTCAGGAAAAACACAGAGGAGGCTATAAACATAGGTTAAGTCATAATGACACATTAGTAGATGAAAAGCTGTTGAGCATTTCTTACAAAACATTTATCCCATCCAATTAAACTTCTGCAGCTTAATCATCTTAATCATCCAACCAAACCCTTCAACACACTGTTTTACCTGGTGTTGGATGCATTGATCCTTAAAAAGTATGCCGCCACCACCGGAGGTGTGGAGGAGGTGCTGGTAAAGTGCAACAAACACAAGTAAATCAGCATCTAAACAATGCCTGGCTGAAAAGGACGTGTCACACGCAGACAGGCTCTCTGGAAAATTATGGGCCGCCGAGACAAGCCTGCCCCATCACCATGGCAACCCCAACAAATGAAGAGAGAGAAAGAGAGAGAAAGAGAGAGAAAGAGAGCGACCGAGCGATAGTTCACCCAACTGTACATCCTTAGGAGCTATAAATGCAGACACACTCCAGTCTTTTGTGTGTGTGGAGAGCGCAGAAAACTGTTTTCCCACAGTTGTGCACTCTATCAGCTCTGCCTCAACTCAACCCGTTAAATTAACTTCAATTCACTAACTAACTAACTCAATAATTCTATTCTGCCAATTAGACTCTACACACGTCTCAGGGAGATGGCCGTTTTCTCACATCTGTAAGAGACATGTCTCACCCTCACCCTGCACACATACACACATCCTGTCTACACAACATCCTATATACTCAAGTCTGTGGTCAACAGATATTGAATGAAAAAAAGAATCAGTCACCGGAGAATAAATGATTGTAAAATAAAGAATGACATAAGGAGAAATAAGACGCTGTCAATGGAACAATGGTTTTGTTTAAATCAGCATCAATTTTTTTCCCAGTTAAGCTTTTTCTCATTTGTTTTCTTTTTTTTTACTTTGCTTTGAACTTGAACTTCATCTATCACAATATTTAAAAAACACCAGAACATGTGAACATGCATGTGACCCCACTTAGCTGGCACCAAGTATGTCTTTGAAATACGTCACTACACACATAACACACATGCAATTCACAGACTTATAGGGATAGGAGGAACCGTACAAGGAGCTCAACCCGTATCATAAACCACACATAGTTTGTTATCCTCACACTGTTCTCAGTTTATGTTCACTGTTCTCTATAGGTTTATGTATTTATGTATGTGTGACCGTAACTATTGTGTGTTCAGGTTTGCAGTGTTTAATGAGGACCTTCACATACGGGGTAAGTTGTGGTCAGAGTACAGAGGTCAGCTGAGTCTGAAAGGCGAGAAGAGATGAAAGAAAGGCAAAACAAGTGGTCAGGGCCAGTGTGGGCGAAGGAGTGGGGGCTTCTACAAGGTTTTCAAAGTCTTTCTGATTTTGAATCATAACAACCCACTGTCATTGGTGGGATTATGGCCGCAATAAGTTCAGGTGAAAAACTCAACTCAGAAGTGTCAAACACTGGCAAATTTTAGGCTTAAAGCTAAAAGTTTCTCTCCTTAAATATGTAAAATACTTTCCCATAATCAGGGGGTTTGTTTAATGTATTGTATAACCCTTTTCTACACAAAAAGTAATAATACACATATTTAAGCACATAGAATAGACTCATGTCTACTTTATCTCCTTACTAAGAATTCTGGATCTGTCAATAACAGGCCTAACACCCTGGCCCCTAATGCTAACCCCTCCACTGTTTGAGGGGGTTGACCAGTTAAACAGCATTGCATCAAGATGGCCAGCATTACCATTAGAAAAACACAAAGAACATAGCCACACATATTTGTCTTTCAGTCAGACACTGACTCAGATAAGGAGTCCTTTTGCATTTTTTTGTTTGTTCATTTTATGTTTTGTTTTGTTTTTGTTGTTTTTTTTAACCAAAATTAGCATCCAGCCAATGTGACAGGATGCTAAGCGTAGTAAGCACCTTTTTTGTTAGCTTACAATTGGCAGCATGAGTGGTTGTTCTAATGCAAACTGACAATCTACGTACAAACATTTAGCTCCACACTGGAGACTTCACATTTTCCTGCCAGACATTGGCTTTAGAATTGACATAGCAAAACTAGCTGACCTAGGATACATTTTTATCAATATGTACAGAAATCTCCACCTATAGCAGAGAAATGTGAAAGCACCTTTCTAGTAACAGACTTTTCATATATACAAGTCAGAAAAATCAAATTCTGACACTTTAGGGACAATTAAACGCTTATAGTAAAATAATGTTACATCATACTACTCCCATGTTGCTACATGTTACTTTCCTTATTTTCTGTGATTTAAAAGCCCTTTTATAAAAAGCAAAGTTAGAAATGTAATGTTTTTGACAAGGAGTTAGCATGAATTTTGGTTTAGTACTGTGTGGAGGAGCTAATGGGCCCGAACAAACTACTGCAATAACAGCTAAATGACATTTTTATTGGCTCTCATAAAACAGGTTGTAGAAATAATGATTCCTTTTAAATTCCATGCACTCAACATTATTACATGAGTGAAAGCATAGGCCCAGTAATCCATGTATGCATGCTGTATGTGTGTGTGTGTGTGTGTGTATGCATGGGTGGGTGCGTTGGTCTATGTGTTGGTGGGCCGGGGGGGTATTGCTTTATTGTATGAAGTACTAGTCAGGCAGTGAGTCAGTTTGTTTGCATAAAAGTGCTATGCGAATTTATTCTGAATGATTGATTGTTTGAATGATTGAATTGACTGATTGGTTGGACCTCAGGTGCAGGTTAAAAAGGCAAGATAAAAAAGTAATAAGAAAAGTTTGGAGCCAGGTGTTTCAACCTTTTTCCAATCTTTTTGCTACAACAACCTAAAACTTCATATCTAGTCAACACAAAGAAGAGAGCGTAGTATCAATCTTCTTATGTAACCTTCATAAAAAGTGATATATATTTCAAAAGAAACCAAAAGATTATCATAAACTTGATTATGATGAGAAAATGTGTAACAATGTGAGGGCTATCGAAGTAATGTGTCTTTCATTTACCATCAGTGAAATAAATTTCACTGCACTATCTCCTTCATAAACATCCCATTTTAGCTTGATCACCATAAAAAATATTCACAAATTACCTCACATATTACATATGAAACATAAAAGTGTTTCAACATTGCATAAACACGATATTTTTACTTACTCTAACCAAAAGTTTTTGTGCCTCAATGTAACCAGACTTTAAATATAAAACTCTAAAATTTCAACACATTTCTGGTTGGCAGAAAGGTACAATGTCAGCATTATTTTATAGTGTGTGGTTTGCCTTGTTATCCTTGTTAATTCATGAATCCTGGTGTCTTTGGTAGTATTGGTATGTTTTGGGTTTGGATTTTTTGTTTGTTTTGTGTCAGTGTGTGTTTGTTTGTATTTTTGGGGCAAGCCAATCTTTATCTAAATTTATCACTTGTAAATGTCAGTGAGTCTGTTAAAATTTGTGTAATTATGGATAAAGCTTACAAGAAGACTTCCTGTTCACCTCATGTGACTTTCCCTCCTGATTCCCTGTACTATTAGTCTGGGCTCACTCCACCACTGTTTCCATTGTGGATTCACTCCTTGTCTTCTCTCAGCCCTTATCTCTTTGATATGACTCTCTCCAAACAGGAAACCAGTAAATGTGGTACGCAAAGGCCCATACCCATGCACACCCAATTAAGACATCATGGGTCTATCAGATTAGCTGGTGTTGTCAAGGTAACAGTGAGACACATGTGGACATGTTAACGGCATGGGAGGAGAATTACGTAACAAAACAGGCAGGTTGTGGATTAGTCTTTTTGAAAAAGCATGTTATTCAGGGAAGCAGCTTGACTTTGATGTCACATGAAGAAAATTTGTATGCAGTCATACATCTGGAAGATAGCACATAATTGATATCTCTTGGAATCTGAACTTGTATATTACTTTGCACTATTCCCAGAGACCTTGTAGTGCTCTCTACGAAACTATAATTACAGTATGTCAAGCCTTTCCTGTTGATGTTTTTCACCCAGGAGTCCACATTAGAAGGTGGCATCTGAATGAATGCTAACTCACACAGAAGTGAATAATGTATGTTTGTGCCCTTGAGAAGAGCTCCTCTGGCCTAGCTCAAGTACCCCTGAAGAGACTGTTGGCTCTGCTCATTATGGAGTTGAACAGGGCGTCTTTTCCTCAAAGTAGACAGCAGCATTTAGTTCTTTGACACACACAAACTAACACTGAGAACGTGGAAGAGAAAAAAAGTTTGAGAGTTGAATGTTTGACAAGATGAATGCTGCTGAATGATGTTGGTTATGTCATTTGGACACTCAAATCTTAAAACTACTTTGAGAGGTTGATGGAGGCACTTTCCATGAATGTCCTAAAGTCTAAAGACAAACTACATCTAATGACATGCAGAATTAGTGAGCTCTCCGAACTCTTTTCTTCTAATTGTTTCCTAAACTCACGATGGTCAACCTTTTTTCATGCCTGGCTTCAGTTCAGTTGTTGGGTCACCGCCTTCTGGTGAGGGCAGTCACAAAGCGTGTGAGTGCCCAGGGGGAATTGAAGTAGACCCTTCCTTTCCATCCTCTCCACCCTTTTACCCTCCAACCCTTTTATCCTCCATCACCTTCCTGTCTTTCCATCTTTTCTTCCTCCTCCTTCCATCCAGCTTCTCACCAGGGGACACATGGTTCAGTGGGTGCCATCAGTTTCTCCCTCTCCCCATCGTCTCTCCCCACCTCTTACCTCTCTCCCTCTCCCCAGATTTTCCAGACCCCTGCCGCACTAAGCTGAGCTTAAGAGTCAGCTGAGCTGATCAAAGACCGTAGCCATGTAGTGGCTAACAAGAGGCGAGAGTTCCCAACGACACAGGACCTCCCAGGGGTTTCCACCACCATAGACCTACTGTAACTAGAATCGACATGGGGGGATCCAAGCTGATTATACACTCTGCCTGCGTGAATGCATGAGTAGCTGTGTGGTAGACATACACAGATGACTGTGTGTTTTCCTTAGAAAATGTATCCATCCTTGTGGAGGATGATCTCACAGCCATGGAACACTTTGCCAGCTTGCTCTAGTGAACTTCAATCTGCACAGAGAGCCACTCTCCATTACTCAGTGTGTCCCTTATGTGTGAGGAAGGTCTAGGTGTTGTTCCCACCACTCTCCTTCCTCTTACCCCACCATCCCCTTCTCCATCTACCACTCTCCTCGTCACGTTGACCCCTTCCAGTTGCCTCTGCATGCTCTGGCCCCCTATTATTGCTCTAATTAGCCCTAGCAGGCTTTACCTCCTCTTCCTCCTCCCTTTGTTCCCCATTTCTGCTTTTGTCCTTCATGACCTTTATCCTCCGTTTCCTCCATACTGCTACCGGTTAAGCCCAGCAGGAATGAAAACACAATCTTTAGAAATTGTGTCTATGAATGCTGTACTGTACATGGTACTATGTCCAGTAAATTCAAGCTGTTGAGCCATTCAAATGGAATCCTTACACCATGTTACTATGACTTCAAATTTGACAAGTCACCTTAGTTTGTCGGCAGTAAAGGCACTGACTACAACAAAAAAAATATCAATGCTATAATGTAATTTAGATAAAATAGGATAAGATATTCCTTTATTAGTCCCACAATGGGGAAATTTGCATTGTTGCAGCAGCAAGTGGATTAGGCTGCATGTGCTGAAATTAATAGTTATATTGACTTGTATGAATAACAATAGTATTTTTTTCAATCAGTTAATTAATATTACACGTTTGAGTGTTTAGTTTATAAGTTAAAATCATACAAAGTCATTGAAAATAATATGGACAATAATATGCTACACTGTACACATTGTACTCCAGTGTCCAAGCTGAGCATAATTGTTGCATTTGAATACAGTAGGAATATATAATACATTTGATGTGAAAACTTATTATGTTCTTTGGAAACAATACTATAATGAATAGTTTAACTGAAGTTGCGAAGGGACTCGACTCATATGGGGCCTTTAAATGGATAATGATGACGTCCATTTACTGAGGGGAAAGCCATGATACAAGGATGAATACTCTTGAAAAGCTGGTAAATAGACTTTATGTTAAGATTTTTCTGTTTTGCAAATATAAATTGATAATCACAATATTAAATTTATACAATAAACCCATTTAATCATAGACATGACTGCACTACGTAGATCAGTTGTATGATGTCTTCTGTCTTGATTCCAGACATCCAGACTCACTGTTTAGGAAGATTGGATGAGATGCAGTAACAGACATGTAAGTCAGTTTATATAAACCAGATTTGGTTTGAGGAAAATGATTTTCTCCCCTTGTGTGAAGTATAACAGAAAAACAAGGGTTACTGACTTGACATTAATTTAACTCTAAATGGTAAATATTTGCTCTCGCCCATCTCTCTCTAATTTTCTCCATCTTCTCTCAGTCTCATCCTCTTTATCCACAATATAAACATAAATTATGTGGCTTATACTATGTCTTTGTCCTC
The DNA here is from genome assembly GCA_029814665.1 of Acanthurus lineatus. Taxonomy (NCBI): domain Eukaryota; kingdom Metazoa; phylum Chordata; class Actinopteri; order Acanthuriformes; family Acanthuridae; genus Acanthurus; species Acanthurus lineatus. Next base: position 26,475,637 of record JAPZDV010000012.1, read on the forward strand.
TTCCGTCATTCCCTTCCTGCCCTCTGCCTCTTGGCACCTCATTACTCGCCTCCTCTTGTGCCATACAGTCCTTGGAACCAAATCTGTTGCACCTGCTTGTCCAGGCTCTATCCGGTTCCCTGAATTCCTGTAAGCACTGTGCTGATCAAACCATTTAACAAAATCAGGGAGATGTAGGGGAGAGCAAGAAGGAAAAAAGAGGGGAAACAGAGTGGAGAACAGGAAGGTAGTGGGGAGGGCTCTTCTTATGGGTCTGCATTTATCTGGAGCCAGAAAGGGCTCTATTGTAGCTTAAGGTTAACCCAGGGATCTGGAAAATGACTACTTTAAAGGGCTCCCCTGAAGAAAAGCCTCTCTGGTCTGAAGTGGGGCCTCCGAGTTGTTCCACCTGGGAATATAATGTTTGATGGGTGTAGGAGCAAATGCTGAGTTTCAATCCAAGGATCAATAGATACCCAAAAAAGTAAATTGGTTGATTAAATCAAATAAAATGTAGATTTGGCACAGTAAAACAATGAAATGGCCTGATGGCTTTCATAAACAAATCAAAAGAGTTTTTTATTAACTATCGACCTTACTTATGCAAGGCCTTAATGGCTACATGCCAAATATTTGAATTTAATATTTTGGTCTAGTTGTCCTTTGCTGTTATTTGATATATTTGATATTTTGATTCACCATCATTTCTGTTAGTAATACAGAATCCACCAATGCACTCCTGACATCAAGGCATGTAGTTACCATTGGACAAGCTAAGTAAAATCAGCTTGTACAATGGCAGCCTGGACTGCAGCCTGTCTGCACTGTGATGGGGTAGTTTTCATGACTTTGCCACATCCTGATCAGCCTGATCAGCCTGATTAGCTGGCTAAACTTGAAACCATGAGGTCAAAGTTGGAGTACTTAATTATTTGTAGGATGGGAGGGGGTATTATTATATATCTTGTTTACAGTAGCATGTGTTATCTAATCGTGTTCTGAAAAAGAAACAAAGGATATTGTTCGTTGGTATGTGGGCTGGTCTGAACAAAAGTCTAGAGTGAATTTGATGGGAAAGTTTGATGGGAAAGAGCAGTCTTAAAATTACACTGGTTGTAACCAAACACTTAAGCCAGAGTACCATAACTACTTCACTTAGAGCTAAACTCAAAGTGAGCACATGGCATTAGTGCGGGCAAAACATTGATGGCTGGCATTGAATGATAATCATTATCTGTTTCATACATTAATTGCAATCACCAGCTCACTCACAGCTTTTGTACAACATGCAGTTGTATTAATACACAGTGTACAGCAGTCTGCTGCAGCTCTCCCAATGCGCCAGCCTCCTAATATGTTGTGTTTAAGTGCTGTGTCTTCCACGAAGAGTTCATGTTCATATATGCTCATTAAGAGAGACTGGTTATCCAAGAAGAATCTTCATTGCTGCTCAGATTCTTTAAGAACTTTGAAAACTCCCTTAAAGCACAGGGTCTTTTCCACTCTCTTGATGAAAGTGTCTCAGACTGCACTATGCTATGCACAGCAAAATGAAAGTTGGAGGACTGTCTGTAAACTTTAATGGAGGGTTATAACAGACAGTTTGGGTGATAAGTGTACTGCATGTCTTTATTTTCTCTTCCTAACTGAGGCTTGTGCAGCATCCAGGTGACTGCTTGTGCTTCTTTTTAGTGATGTCATCATGTTCCCAAACTACTGCTTGAGTACAATGTTATTATTACAAATACAAATTATGGTCAGTTACAATTACTGCCTTGTGGTTGTATACCTCCTTGAAACAGTTAAGTTGCAGTTTTCATCCAGGACTGATATAAGAGTTTCATCACATGAAGCAACAACAATCACCTCACGCTCAAAACCAGTAGAACCAGCTAGCTTGTAGTTGACTACGGTACTTCAGAGATGGATTTTGTTACAATAAGTAAAACTTCTAAAACATGGATAATTAACATACATCATCGACCCGGCATCAAAAAAGATCTATACAGTTGGCATGGTTTCAAGCACACCCCAAAATAGTGTCACCAGTTCATTTTCTGACCAAATCTACCAGAAATGAAATAAGGTCATTTCTGTACCTGAGTTACGGTGTTGAATGATTTGTAATCATTTTCATTTTTGGAAACTACATACCTTTTCACTCAGCACAATCATCTGTTTAAAAAGTTCAATTTTCTACTAGTTTGATTTTGACCAATAAGCTGTATTTTGTATTTGTGACTATTTAGCATATATTAGTGTCCATGAGGTGTCAGAGGTTCTGCATATGACCTTCAATCTGTTCAAAACTCGAGTGGTTGAGTTTTGCTGCATTTCTATGATCATGGTTTGTATGCATGTGTGTTTATGTGAGTTTGTGTGCGTGTATGTGAGTGTGTCTATTGTATGCCAGCCCAACATCAACAGACAGGCAGTGAGAGGTAGAGGAGCAGAGGCCTGAGGGTGAACAGCTGAGGGTGACTATAGAGAGATTAAAAAGGGAATGTGGGACTTAATCCACTGTTGTACAGCAGTCCTCTGAGTCTCCACTCACTGAGAGAAAGCAAAGAAAAGACAAGCATTCCTCCCAGCCCTCACTACACAGCACACCGACCAGGGGCTACAGACGGCATTCTCCTGCCATCTGGCCTTAACCAAACACTGAACAGCCCCTCACCCCGATCCACTCCGTCTCCTCTGCCCCTCAGACCTCTACCACCTCCACACACGCTCTATCTTCACCCTCCACCCCCTGTTGCCTTTCACCTCCTCTTCAGTTCCCACTTCATAGCTACGTCGCAAGCACAGTTTGAGCACTATTTTAACTTGATGGGTGTTAAGTTCAGTGCTTGTTCATATTAGGGAGCAATAAAACAAACTCATTGCTTTAAATTAAAAACTTAGTTATGTTTTTTTCAATACTGCTATCACCACTTCTACTTCTACTATTACTACCACTATCTATACTACTTCTACATCTTATAATAATAATAATAATAATAATAATAATAATAATAATAATAATAATAATAATAATAATAAAAGCTGACTTCTGACCTCTGGGGAGACAAGTCTAGAGAAATTTGTGTCTACTAAGTAAGCAAATAATTCTCTGCTCTGTTAGAAAAGACTAGTACGTACCTGATCAAGACAAGCTAAAACTGATGGTCATTTAGTAGCCAAGCTGTCTTGCATTCTAAATTTTAATTAAACAGTTTATAACTTTATCACAACTTTATATCGTTTAACTTTATTGTTGGGTTGTTAATCATAAAAGGTTGCAGTTACTTTCAAGTAATGATTAGGTCCCTGTTGATTACACTTTCCTTCTTTTCATATTTTGGGAGAGTAGTAAGCTGCATTCTCCAGCGCTGATATAGAAATATGTGCACTGGTCTAAAACCAGCATGTTTTCCTACGTCCATCAATCCTGGTTCAGGATACATACTCAAGGTTTAAAACACTAATGTGAATGCGATTTTGAATTAACCAGATTGAAATCAAGTTTCTTGTCTGTTTTTTCAGCTTGCAAGTGCTGCAAAAGAGGAGAAAATATGTGTAAGAGAAATCAAGAGAAGTAAGTCAATGGCTGGTGGTTTGGAGTGCTGATAAAATATTACAATCCATGAAATTTGTTTGGCATTATTAACTTTTTGGACTTCAGCTCACTCAAGCAGCTTGGTCAATACAAAGTAAAAGCTTAATACTGTTAGAACTTTATGAAACACCAGTTGGAAGCCAATAGCTCACTCAAGAGCAAAGTCACATTTAAATAGTGGTGTGACAAGGTGTTAGGCTGGCTGAGAGTTGTTTGGATACTAGTGTCTACAAAACTTTTCTCACACTCTTTGCCACCTTTTTATTGGCTGCTATTCCAAAAATTTGTCATGTACCTGCTGTCTCGTGAAGGAGAAACCCCCTGTCTGTCTCTTTCACTTCCCCTTTATGCTGTCTTTCCTACAACTCATGTACCTTTTATACACATTTAAAAGATTTTTCCTCACATGCTTAATCTTGTTTGCCTGTCCTCCTCCTAACATCTTTCCATACCTGACTCTCCTTTCCTTCCCTCCCTCTACCTTTTTTTCCATCTGTCTCTCTGTAAGTGGGTGGCAGTGAGCCATTGAATCTGCCTTCACCAAAACAACCAGCTGAGACGTCTTCATTTGATAGGACAAAGGGCCTCCAAAAATCACTGCTGCTCCCCTGGGGGCTTATGGGCACTAGCCAGCTGCCTATGGGCTGAGAGCCGGAGATTTGAAGAGGGAGATACAGGTAGGAAGGAGCGGGGTTAGAGGTGCCTGGAAGGAGTAGGGCTATATATCAACATGGAGTTCACCCTCCCTGAAAACCCCCCTAACTGTGAACCTGCTCCCAAAAGAGCAGTTAATGTCTTCTCACAGGTTAACAATTCATACTTAGCGGTACTGCATGTGAACCTTCTGCACTCACACACACACACACAAACACACTCCTGGGTCTCTGCTTTCACTCACAGTGGATTTGTGTAATAATTTTAAGTGCATGGAATTCAAAAAGAATCATTATTTCTACATTCCTTCTTATGAGAGCCAATAAAAATGTCATTCAGCCATTATCGCTGTAGTTTGCTCAGGCCCATTAGCTCCTCCACACAGCACTGAACCAACATTCATGTTTCTGAAAAACTCCTTGTCAGAAACATTACTCTATCCAGATCCTCATCACTGAGCAACTCAGGTCTCAATCTATCACATACAATGTAAACCAAACTGTGTAATCCCTAGCATGCCTTATTGTCAACTTATCATTCATCCGTGTTTTTAACTCGCTGTCGTGATGAAGCAGTGGCAATTCATCTACAGCAGCTAGGGGAGTTGTTCACATCCTGGTTGTCATCTGTGTCTTTGACAAGTTGTTGTAAGCACTAAAGCCACAGACATGCAACAAGAGTAAGAGGCAGCAAGAAACATGGCTTTATGGCCCAAAACACCACAATAAACATTGTTGAAATACTTAACCAGAGCAGACTGTAATTTGTTTCAAAAATCATTTTGTACATTACACCACGTTAAATCACAGCTCATTTGTAAACAATCTCTCAAAGTCAATTGAGGACTCTGCTATTTCACTCCCCGCCCCACAAGTTGGTCCCGCCCACATTACTTAACCCTTTTCTTGTTGTTTTTGAGATCTGTTTGACAAGAACTGTTCATTTTTATTGAGTGAAAATCTGGTATTTCTTCTGCAAGTAGTTGATTACTTATCAGAAGTATTCAGTAACTACTTAAATGCAAAAGTCACAAATGCACTAAAAGCCCCAACATCACCCTCCAAATCACGAAATGGGATCTATCCGAAAATGCTGGTAAATTAAATAGCATTTTGTTTTCAAAATTGCTTAGAAGGACTTTTCAGTTCAGCATTCTTTCACCTATATGCTCCCGATGCCTAAACATTGTAATGTAGTTAAGGTATTTGTTATGTATAGTTTTAACCATAACATAAACAGTATGATAATGAAACTGTGTCAATCATTAGCTGCTTGGCAGTCAGGAAAGCAAACTAATAGCCTTTGTTTTAATTTGTAAAGTGTTAAAAGTAATTTAGGTATTAGCTATTCATTATGATGAGGATTAAAAAACTTAATAGAAAACTAATAGTTCAGTTTGAATCAATGTTATTTTTGTTATTATTTTAAGTCCCTATAGGTCCGTCTTCCTGCACAGCTATACATGCCCAGAATCTCACTGGACCTCTGCTGCCCTCTCAGCTGTGGTCCCATGCCCAGACCGGCACGGCTGCCATCCCAGTCCTATAGGAGAATAAGGAGACAGTTCATGGTGGAGCTGAAGTCATCGGCCAGGCATCCGTCAGAACAGCCACCAAAACAATGGACCTCTCTGTGCCACTAACACAAGGTTGGTTTTAGACAAGAGGCCGGACAACGCTGAGATGGACCGGCAGCAGCAATGAAACTGACAGCTACAGTTTGACCTTTTCTTGTACTGTAACACCTCACAGTCCTCCACAGAGAGAGGGAGCCTATTTGATGATTATAGGGGTATTTCCTCAAGTCAGTCGGTAAGATATTCCCATTGAAACTGGATTATTCTGAGCCTAAAACACACAATTTCTGCAACAAAAAACACCTAAAGGATTGTGCTGTGTCTGACTAACAGAACAATGCCACACACACACACACACATCTCCTAGAGTGCTGAGCTAGGGTTTACAGAGATAAGTAAAAGGCTGATCTTGAAAGTTGCAGCCAAAATGTTGGACAATGAAAAGTTTCCTTTGGATGTGCCGCCAGTAGCCCGAGGAGCAGAGAGACGGAGGTCATGTCAGTCCTTGATAGCTTGCTGTTTTATTCTCTCTTCTCCAGAGTCACAGTCACAGTTAATCTCAGCTCGCGCCCCACTGAGTCTGACCCCAACCACCACCTCCGTCTCCATGCCCGCCACATCACCATGGCAACAAGAACCAACCCTGTGGCATACACATATATACACACAGCCTTATAGCAATGCAATTAAAATGTGTTTAAAGGGGGAAAAATAACTTTTTTAACATAAGAGAATGTATTGAATATCCTTGGTACTGTAGGCAGAATAGTTAGAGAAGGCTGTACCAATCACGGACTAGACCTCTGTCGTCTACTGTACCCCCCCTCGCCCCCCTTCTCTCTCTCTCTCCCACTCTCATTCGGAGAAACAATGGTCAAATCCTTAGACCACAAATACACAGAAAAACAAAGTGGCCTGTGTGTGTCTCTCCCTCTTTCAATCAAACCAGAGTAAGAAGATACAAAGAAAGCACTGACAGCAAACCATACACACACACACACACACACACACACACATGCACTGCAGCAAAGCAGAGAGGTCCTGTTCATGTATTCTATGCTGTAGGAGGTAGGGAGTTGGTTTATGCATGACAGCTGAGTCCATCTGCCTTTCACATTAATCACACTATAAGCTCAATCAAAATAAAACTAGACACTCTCTTTAGGGAATTTAACATGGAACATCACGCTAATTCTTTCCCAGAGATGTCTAGGCGTTAATATGTGTGCCTGCACTTATGTGAACAGTATATGTCTGTGTGTGAGTTTGTGTTGGTAGATGAGTGGGTGTAGATATGCTTTGCATGCATGTGTTTCAGAGGAAAGGTTCTGCGTCAGCACTGTCTGCAGTGTTTGAACAGAGGTGAAGGAATTTTTCACTTAACATTTGACTGACATGGCATGGGCTTCATATGTAGGGCAGCAGTGGGACTGTCAAACACCTCTATACTCATCTCTGAATGACTCAGCTAATGCCTTTTTGTTCTTCTACTTAGGCTACCATAATAATACACTATTTGTGTATGTGCCAGATACAAATGTGTGTGTTTGTGTGTGAGTGTTCAGATGGCCTCTGTGTGCTGGTATGACTTCATCCACATGCTTAACATACACAGACACATCACATATCTTCAAGTCACAGTTGCCTCCAGAAAGAAGATGGTATTAATAAAGTATCATAGATTTTCATTCAGTGTAGATGTGAAACTGAGATCTCTCATCAAACTGAGATGGAGATCATTTACGCTTTCATTTCATTTCATTAAGATCTGTGATTCACATATACTGAAGAAGTTACAATCAAAACATGATGTGACAATGGTTGTCACAGGTGATCTCGATGTGATAAACCTACAGAGAATTGAATGAATCTGAATGAGCTGAATCTGTAGCCCCACTCGGCGTTGCTTTACTGTGAATTTCAGTTCACCGTTGTCCACCCCTCAACTTCACTGTTTTGGTTCACTCTGACTGCTCTCATGGTGCTGTTTTAGGCCACAGCAGACAGCTTCGTCTCTACTCTAAAATCTCACTGTGCACTAGCTGATCAGAAGTAACCAGGCACAGTTAGAGACTAGCTGATTAACATAGTGGAGCATTTAGCAGCTACAGAGTCAGCTACTTCCCTCAGGTAGAGCCTGAAACTTACTACAGAGAGTGAACATTGCATTTTTCAGGTATCTAGATGCAAGAAAAAAATGAATTCCTATATTGCTCACTAAATTGCTGTTAGTTTAAATGAGAAAATGTTTGCTAACAATGAACCTTAATAAGTGATGATTGGTTGTTGTGTCAGACAAAAAACACAATTGCATATTTAGCATCTCTAAATGGAAAAACCTTATTGTGGAAAAAAAGGAAAAAAAACTCTCACTTTTAAGTCACATTTCCAAACACAGATAAATAAACTATGATGAGAGGTCACAAACAGGGGGTGCTTTTTTCAATGTGCCACAAGCCAAAAGTTGAAAAAAAAACTCACTGACTGTAGCTCAATGTAATTTCATTTTTACCAGCTTTAAAGACATTGTTTCACATTTTCAGAAATATGCCTATTCGCTTACTTTCCAAAACATCAAAAAGAAGATTATTAAAACTCTTAAGTTTGTTCGGGAAATATGATGATAAGAGCTAGCAGCTAGTTAGCTTAGTTTAGCTTAGCATAAAGGCAGAAGAAAGGAAAAAAGCTAGCCAGACACTGTCCAAAAGTAAAATAATCTGCCTATGTGCAGCCCTAAAGCTTACTGTCAAATGCTAGTCTTGTTTCTTTATCTTTACAGAAACTTCAGCTTTTACCTGCAGGTTGTGTGCCAGCCTCTTTTTGGCAACCAACAGGGACTCCAGAATGCTAGGAGGATTTTGTTACCTTTGGACAGAGCTAAGCCAAGCTATTCCTTTATATGTCGACCCTGGATGGCTTGTAAGCAGTCTAGAAAACTGCTGCGAAGCTGTTGATCAGGTTGTAAAAGCTTTCATGTGGCAGAGATAGTGACTTCTTAAAAATTGCATTCACATTAAACCAAGCTTCTTCAAAATTCTTGATCTGGGTTTGTTTATTGAATCTCATCTCAGGCTAACAGTAAATAAAAGTTGTTCCCTCAATCCCTTTTGACTGAGGGTCCGTGGACAAAGCAGCTCCTACCTACTAATATTTTTTTGGTGCATTTAATTTATTTTTGACTGCTCGATTGTGTCTGTTATCTGCACATTTTTCCCTTTGTTTTGATTTTATACTTGTATTGTGAGGGTGTCTTTTCATTTCTCTCTGAAATGTAGTGAAGTAGCATAAAATGAAAATACTTAAGTAAAGTATAAGAACCTAAAAGTACTTTTGCTACTTCTGAACACAAGAGACGGATCATTGATGGCGTTCTTCCTGTCAGCTGTGGCTCTGTGGAAGTCATAATGATAGAGAACAGGTAACACAGTGTATCTTCTGTGAAGTGCAAAAGCTTATGCATACAAATTTAGACATGTTAGTTTTCCCAAGCAGGCTCTGAGATTTATAATGCGACTGTTGAAATGTGCTGAGCTTCAAGAAAGGCAGTAGAACAATGAGTACCCAAGCTTTGAATTATTCAGACTGAAATCAAATCACAGCAGGAGAGCAGCTGAAATTTGCAGGATCTTAAGGTTCACCACCTGAGGATTTCTCTCAAACGTGAATTTCTAATAGTTTATTACAAGAGCTGAGCAAGTGTGTCAAATTACAGAGCAGTGCTTCCATCCTGACACCCAGTGCCAGCTTGGAGTACTGCATTAGATTTTCCTTTCTTGTTTTTAATGAAACCTCACCACAATTTAGAAACGTCACATTTATTTCAATAGTTCACACAGTTGATTTGAGTGTTTCTCAACAGGTTAAGTCTGCTCATATTCCCCTCCCCTCCCTCTGTGCATGGTTCCAAAACATGACATCACAATGAAAAAAGTACAGAATAATTAAAATGAACACTTGAGGGATGAAGTTCTGCATCAGCTATATAGATAAAAAAGCTTTTGGATGCCAAAGAAAGACAGTTTCAGTGATTTAGTCACTCTAGCAGATTGTCTAACAAGTTCAGTGGTGTCTGCAGTATAACAGCAGTCTATTGGTTTTCTTCAGTTATGGCTGAGTATCAACAAATTACCATCATCCACCATAATTAAAAGGCAAAAAATTCTTTACAAACTAAACCTCTCACTCTTTTATCATTCAAGCACCCACAGAGAACATCTTTTAGAAAATAGTAGAAAACAGTCAGCACGCAGACACAGTCCCAGGAGCTGTCACATCACAGCTCTTCCTTGCCCTTCTGAGAGTCTGAGACTGACGTGGCGTCAGCTTTAGCTGTTTTGGAGTCCTTCTTGGCAGCAACTTTTACTGTCTTTTTTGCAGCTGGCTTTGCGTCTTTTTTGTCCACCTGCTTGGCTTGTGTTTTAACCGTCTGTTTTCCATCTTTTTTAGCTGCAGGTTTGACTTTGTCTGCCGTCTTGGTCTTTGCTTGGTCTCCAGTTTTGGCCTTTGCTTTAGGAGCAGTTTTGGCTTTTGTTTCTGTTGTTTTGCTGACTGGTTTTGTCTGTGCTTTGTCCTTTGGAGAGTTGGCTGGTTTGTCAGCCAGCTTGTCCGCTGATGCATCGAGCCTCTGCTCCGCTGGTTCAGCATCTTGTTTATTGTCTGCCTTTACCTGGTCAGCCTGCATGGCCGACTCCGGTGCTGTCGGCTGGGGCTCCGAGGTGTCAGTCACTTCCTTTTTGATGAACTCTTCATTCACTGGGGTAGAAAACATCTTCAGCATATCCTGAGCTTGAATTCTGTCCTGCAGGACAGGGATAGAAACATTTGAGAAAAAACAAGAATTCAAGACGAGAGGCAGATAAAAACTTTGTTCATATGGTATAAGAGTCATTACATATTGTATTATTCATGTATTAGACATTAGCAGCAGACAGCAACAGTTAGTGTCATTTCTCTTTTTGCTGAAGGAAAAATAGTCTGACTTTTGGCAGATTGAGAAAAGGGCTTTTGTATTTATCTTCTCACACCAGATTTATATTTTATTCAATCTTTCTCTAACAAGAGCTGTTGTAAAAAGGATTTAAAAATATTGCTTGTGTGCAACAGACGCAATTATTTGCCACAAATCTGGCAACTGATAATGTCTCTTCTGATGTGAGAAAATTGTATAGATATAATGATTTGAATTAGGTAAACAATATTAAATTAATTAATTTTGTTTATTATTGATGATTGGAATGATATAAAGTCAATACTGTAATATTGATTTGAGATAATAAATCTCAAATTAGTTAAAGAGAAAAGGGTAAGAAATTTTTCATCAAAGGTAACTTCAAACATTTTTGAAAATTTATCTTTACTTTACACATAAAAGGGCCAAAGGTAAACACTGCAATTGTAGAATGATTTCCTGATATAATGACTTAAGTTTGCTGACGCTGTCCATACCTTTTCCTCATAAGAAGGATCCAGGGTGAACCACAGCGCTACAGCACACCTTTGACCCTTGGTGACGGCTCTGACACCGTGGGGGTTTTCCTTACCTGCTCCAAACCCAACCACACGGCCGCACTGTGGATGCACCACAGCCTGGACAAGCATGGCAGATATAGAAAATTCAACATAACACAGCAGTAAAGCTTGCCATTCATCACAGTATTTATCAATACACACTGCACATTTTGAAATAAATTTAAAAAGTAAAAAAAAGAAAGGCTAAAAAAATGTACCGTTACTGTTTTAGCATCCAGCTCAGTGAAAATGAAATCTCCTCCTTCAAAGTCATCGTTTAGATAAAGGATGGCACTGCAGGGGGGGAACATAAGGATGTTATAATGGTGCTCTTCATCAGGGGTGTCTGGCTTAAGGAAAGACTCTGTAGTAGTGTGCTTTAGTGTGTGTGCTCACCTGTAGTCTCTGTGTGTGTATGCAGGAGGCTCCTTTACACACTCGTTTGTCTCAGAGACCAGTAGACAGTTATCCACATGAACAGGGTGACTCAGGTCCTCACGGCCCTCCTGCTTCTCTGCATCAGCAACAACAACACAGAGAGAAGTTAAAACACTTTGGGCTTTGATCAGGCAGCCCAGATTATCTCTGAGGAGAACTGCATCCACATTCATTTGAGCCTGCACGCAGAATTTCTTAAAGCTACACTTGTCAGTCCTTAACAGTAGATTACAACATTTTTTTACTAATTACTCAGAGATGTGACAAATCAACAAATCTTTACACACACATTTACTAAACAACAGTAAGAAGGTGTCCTGATGATTTCTGGACTGTCCCGAATTATGAGGAATCCCAAATCCTGTCCTGTTTGTCCCGAAAAATTAGAGTGAAGCAGAGCTCTCCTAATGAAAACCTATACTGCTCAGTATTAAAACTGATACTGATCATTGTGAAACAAACACAGTCTATGCAACTGAGACTCTGTGAATGGCTTCTCCTCTGCACATTCTGTGTCAAAATAAAGGCAATATCAACTGTTTGTGCCTGTTAATGTTTACCTCTTTAACTCAGACACAGAATGTTTTCTGCCTTTGATTCTTTGAAAATATTTCACAGAATTTATCCTGATTAAGGAGGTTGCCATTTTGACAGTAATGATGGCTGGTCAGTCTTTGCTCTCAGTCAAAATATACTTATACAGACAAAAGTGTATGTCTTTTGGACATTGGATTGATTTTTTTATCAATGAATCCACAGAAAATAGCAAAATAGTCTCCTCTGTCAACACAAAAGACAGCAAACAGTTCCAGCCTGACTTACCATTGATGGCAGAGCGACAGACCAGGTGGGAGTAGGAGAAGTAGAGCGAAGTTTCCAGATGGAAATACGACTCCAGTATCTTCTTCACCTTCTCACTGAGATCGAAGAACAGTTGTGCACTCTTCAGTGGAACCTTCCCCTCCTGTCCGAGCTGTATGAGGTGGAGACATCATTTAACAGCAGCAACAAGGCTGAAGCAGAGGTAGGACAAAGTCTTGAACTAAGACTGCTGACATGAAAAGTAATTACTATAAGTACGCAGAAAATGAGTCTTGGCAGCTGTTTTGTAATAAGAACATCACAATTTGACTAAATTCATTTAAGATGAAAAGGGAAAGAAAATGATCTGAAATAAATTACCACTAAAATTCACAAGTAAATTACTTCAATTAGGATTTTTTTTTGAATTACAAGTTTTTTGAATTTGTATGTTTAAATATGCAAATAATCTTTAAACATTTCGATCGCATAAATTTCCAGAACAGATACATGATTATTTCAATGATTGCACAAAAAGTTAGAATTTGATAATAAAAAGGGAATCAACTGTAAAATGTAGAATATTGCTGGAATTGCTAGAGTGTAGATGCAGTCCAAAAATTCAGGGGTTTCCCTGCCACTGTAAGCATTTTTCACAGCACCTAAAATAACTATGCTGCTATGTTTTCATGTCTCACACACATTGTCATGTCGAAGACGTCCCCTTAGAGACAGAGTCACTAAGAGTTCATCGCTTCAACAAACTCTCAGCAGTGCAACTGCATCAGCACTTTCAAGAGTCGGGTTTGTTGAAAGCTTTGTGGCTGTATGTGCAGAGTCAAATGTTCTGTTAAAAAATATGAAGTTACATCTGTTTCTGGTCAAACTCTGTTAAAAAGGAGAAACTCTGACTGAGAGTGAGAACAGCTGCTTTCTTCTCTGACCAGTCTGATGTAGACTGTGGGTATTCGCTTGCCATTTTTCAGCTGGAATTCTCCGGAATATGGAAATCACAGATTTCACAGGGCTCTACAACAATAAACACCTAAATGTGTATTCTGAATGTTTTAGTTCTAGAAAACAGGGTTAGAAGACATGCAATGGAGGCAAACAGCCCCAAATCCTTCAAATTGACCAGAGCATAGAAAATAGTATTTTGTGCTTCATGGAGCAGGACCACAGACCTTCACTGCCTTGAGGACAGTGACTCCCTGGAACATCTCACTGGCAGAGTGGGGGGAAGGCTGCCCCCTGTAGCCATCACCTTTCAGAGCAGCTGCCTGGGAAACATGTACAACATTAAATCTCTGACATAATGGATTGACACAAACGAAGAAAACACACACTCACTTAGACCTTCAAATTTCAAAATTGCGCATTAATGCCAAACTCTAAGACAGCTATGGCACTGCTGACATTTTTGTCATTTTAGCCCTAACAGAACTATAATAACTCCAAAATGTCAAGTTTGACTTCAGAATATTATTTCTTAAAAGGACCATTGCACTGCTTTTTAAAACATGCATGCAGCTTTATATTTTCTGCTCTTTTCCAAAGGCACAATATATTTTTAGATGTTTTTTATATTCCCAGCAACTTTTATAAAAGCTATTCTTTTACAGACCTGACATCTCTTTGGGATAAATTAAATACACAAGTAATGTTTTTACAAGTTAGATTTCTAGTTGAACTGAAATGAATGGAGACACTGGCTTAATAGTGAAGTAGCTTTGTATATTATTCACCCTGTTGCACTATAAAGACAACTTTTTGAATTTTGTTTACAAAGTTAACTTGAGGGTTTTGAGTAACTTCATAACTTACATTGGAGAGATGCTGCAGCTCCCTGCACTCATCATCACTGATCACTCCATCCAGCAGCACCCGCTGCGTGCCATTCAGCTGGTCAGACGTCATGGTCACCTTGATGTCATCGGGTAATAGAGTGGCATCTGAAGGAGACAGGTCACATGATCAAAGAGAGGAAAAGTTTGACTGTTAAATATGTAAACTCTGAGGAACGAACGCACCAATGACTTCACATCTGATTGACCAGTATTCTGGGAGGGATATTTACCTTCTGGCGGTGCTACAATCTTTGCCAGTTCTGAAGAATCCTTCTTCTTCTCCTCAACCAGAGTCTCAATCTCCTTCATTAGGTTTCCTATTTCCTCCGTGATCCTGGCTGCAGTCTCTCTGTCAGCTCTGCGACACGCAGAGGTAGAATGAAGGAGGCCTCACTTTAAATACAAATTTGTTCTTATCATGCTCTAATGTGTGTGAGGTGATGTCTCCAATCTTACTTTTGCTTGTCTCTCAGTTTCTTGGGCATGACATCTTCAGGAGTCCATGTGTCCTGCGAATGACAGTAAAAACACAAATCAAATACCGAGCTGCATGAAACCACTGCAGCAAATAAGCAAAATATTAAAGGATAGTGACTGATTTCTTCACTCACCGGATCCACAAAGGTGACTCCGAAGGCTTCGTACCCGAAGTAGAGCAGCTCTTTTTCCAGTATAGACTGCTGAATGTACAGTTTCACCACCTGGAGGATAAAAATCAGTCAAACCTTGAATGCATCTGTTGAAAACTACGATCAGTTGAAAAGTACAACTTTTGCATATCAACCTTTAAATGACAACACCTCAGATTCTGGATAAATGGTTAATTGATGTTGGCAAAAGCCTGTTGCTTATGGAGAACACAATTTCTGAGGCCAGTTTTTGCATATCTTCACAAACTCACTAAGTACTCAAAACAACTTAAATTTTATACTATTTAGTCAACACGAGGGCGGCTTGCTCTTATAGTTGGATCACTGATCTCTAGGCTCAGTCTAAATAAAACAGAGCACTGTTCCTTTAAATCTGCCAACATTTTATTCATTCCCTCTCCTTGCAAAATACTGTTGTTGTTTTTTGCAATGATGAGTCTGTTAGTGGTATGGGATACTATATTCTCTGAGCAGTGTTCGGTGATCAAACACAATGACTTTCCATTTGCCTCTGTGATTAAAAAAGAACTGGTCCAAATTTGTTGGAAAAACCACACTCTGTCTACTTTTTCTGTCTTTTAACAAAGACATTTTCTACTGCCAGCTTTTGGATGGACAGGAGACTACATTTAACATTTTTTTGTTGTTTGTCTGCACATTGGATTCAGCAGGCTCTCTTAAGGACAGCATGACCCCCAGTGGACAAACCAGGAACAGCAATGCATCTTATTGAAATATTGGAGATTATGATCTTCTCTCAAAATTTCTCACTTTCACATAATCATCCCTGGCTAGATTGCACCATTCTGCAGGCCGCTTCTTGCCTGTGGGATGTATGTTTGACACCTTTGTGTTGCATGAAATGATAGGCTTTTTTGCCCTGGCCTTTGTCTTATAGGCTCCAGACAAAATGCCCTACCCTCCAATTGGTAAAGTACCCTGTCCACAGTACAGTAACTCCTGGTACATGGATGCATTATTTGCTCTGTGTAGATACAATTTTGTGTCCCATGTAGGGGAGGCAGACTCTGCCACAATCTGTGGGTCTTTTTAAAATATTTTTGGGGGACATTGTCACAACAATCAGTAAAAAGATAAGGGGGAGACAGAGATGGAGGATAACAGGAAAAAAGCCGTCTAGACATGAACTGAGGATAATGCATTCCATGGTCTGCACCTTAGCCATCAACCAGTGCTGCTTACAATAGCACAGTTTAGCACCTGACATTTTGACTTGTCAGAAGCACAAAGCAGATGTGTTATCAGTAACACTAACAATGACTCTGTGAGCTGCCATGAACAACAACAAAAGACCCTGAACCTAAAGCAGCCATTGAGATTTATTCAATAATTTTAATTTTAACACCTGTTCTTTTTCTATTGGGACACGTCAAAATGTCAACCATGTAGAATATCTGACCTACTATAGAAGAGGGAATTGTAAAGTGATATGAATAGTAAAAAAATTAGGTGTTTAAATATGACTTTAGGTATCGGGAAGAAAAATGTGCTTTCTAATTGGTGAATTAATAATCAAGCAACTGACTTTGTATTTGCAACAGGCTTAATTTTCATTCCTGTAGAGAACAAAATAGACAATAACTATAATTATAAACATATCTTTATTCACTAGACTGCATTCATATTTTTACAGTTTTACTGTTTCTTTGTAAGATGAAGGTTGACTGTTTTGTGTATCAACCATTCTTACACTCTGAGTGTATTTTAATCCAAAACTGAGCATGAGCTGGAAAATGAGTTCAGTTGAAAAAGCCAGAAATCTCAGCAGCCAGAGAAATAATCACTTAATCATTGGTATTGCTCAACAACCCTATTAACCCACTCGAAATAGTGCATTATATGGACATTTAGTGCCTGAGGCGATAAAAATCTTACTTTTTTTTGCTTCTTTAAAAAGCAGGAAACATTTATGTGCTTTCGATTACCATAAGTGCTTTTTAATGCCTCTTTATGCCCTTGAGTACCTTTCAATAATAATGGACGCTATTTTTTTGATTTACTGCTAATTGTTATGGATTAGGACAACATATAGCTAAAACTGTCTTCACTTTAAAGATGTTTTGGACAAAATTCTCTCCCAAATATAGGGTGAGTTAGATTGACTGTACCTCTCTGGCTGATATGGCTTGTGCCTTGTCCTCACCCAGCACGGCAGAGTAGTAGGCCAGATTCTGGTTCATCACCTCATCATCAGGGTGGAACAACAGGAAGGTCTTGGCACACTCTATGGCCTGCTCATATTTCTCACCTGGAGAGAGGGAGTAAAAGCAAAGGAGAGAGAACAACACTCATTTTACACATGAAGATCAGTTTAGTTATTGTTAGAAGTTCTACCCCAGCCTGTGAAAACACGCTTGTTATGACTTCTGTGGTTTTGAATTTGGCAAGCAAGGAAAAATAGCCCTAATGACATTTCCTGGGTTTTTTTTTCTAGCTATAAACAGCAGTGGTCTTGCAGTCAGAAACTGAGGGGCACCAAATCACACAAACTACCAACATTTTACATAATGTAGCTTTTAGGTTGATCACGTGTTCTTGCTATTTAGGAAGCATCTGTACTGCATAGTTGAGACACTTTTGAGGCTGAAAGGCTGCAAAGGATTTTTCTTATTTTTTGAGTGAGTCTTTGAGTGAGACACCCTGTGTCATTATAATGAGGAACATGCAGTGTTTTTCCCAGAATGGTGCAAACCCTACAGTGAGTTAATCTCTGTAGTTTGAAGTTTTAATTCCAGCATCCATTACAGTCAAGGACATCGGATGAAGTACATGAAGACTCCTCGGCCCAGGCTGTGAGACTTACTGTTGTAGTAGGAGAACTGCAGGTAGTTGAAATGTGATGGGAGGAAGTCCTCAAAGGGCTTGTCTTTGCCAGCTGTTGAAGCCAACTCAACTGCACAGTTCTGCTTACAGTTCAATACCTGCAAGTAGTGGTCTGACACACACAAACCCACATTAAGACAAAGGAAAATGATCAGCAAGCTGTCAATTTTTTTATAAATCTTTTCTTCACAAAATGCTTGGAGACATTTAGTCTCACCTGTCATGCTCTGGAACAGGTCAGCACTGTACTCCATATAGTTGTATCCATCATAGTTGTATGCTCCCTCACACAGCACTCTGCACTCCTTATCGGCAGTGAAGTACTCTTCCACAGCCACCTCAAAGTGTTCGGCCGCCAGGCCAAATGAGTCGTCGCTGTAGTAACTCTTTCCCAGCAGGAACTCTGCCTGAGGAGTGAACAAGTAAGCATCCGATCAGGTGGCTTATGGTCACCAGTGCAGCAAGGATGGTCTTCCGTAACATCACTGGTCTCATTACACATACAAGTGTCCTTTTCTGGGTAACAATAACAAGTTTGTCAAGCAGGCAAAAGCACGCACTTTAAACACATTTTAAGTTAAAATCCTTCTATTTTACATGATCGTAACCCTATACAGACCCAATACAGCAGTAACAACAAAGTATACAGTCGTTTTTCTGAAATGACTTAAAACACTTTGAGCTGCCTTGTGTGTGAATGGAGCTAGTTAAATAAACCTGAAGTAAAGTTATTGGTACAAGCAGGCTCAGCAGTGAGCAACATGCTAAGCTGCAGATGACTTTAGCTTTTTTTTAAGCTGTGCTGGACTATAGTTTGTTCCCTTAAAACAAACTGGTAATCTTATCTACCTTACCATGAAGTCTGTAGCCGGCTGGGTTTAATGTGGGTGCTGCACTAGACTCCTTTCAAAAAGCAGGTAATCACCCCCCCCTCTGAAGACTGGAGACTCTACAGAGGAGGAGTTTGCACTCACCATATGTGTCCTGGCCTCCAAGTCTTTGAAGTCCTCTTCCTGTACTCCTGCCATCATCCTGTAGTACTCCAGGTTCTGTCTCATCTCTGTGTGATCTGGGTTAGCCAGGAAGAATGTGTTGGCAGCCGCCACTGCCTTGTCCAGTTTATTGATCTGGAAAAACACACAGGGGTTCAGCTCATCCTCTCTGATTGAAGAGTGTTTATCAGTGAATTACCTTGATAAAAACTACAGACCCTTACTGACAGGAGCGTTCTATTTTTCCTCTTTTAGAGGGCCAAGGGTTAGGGTTAGGCTTACTATCTTTGTTGCTAGTTGCAGTTTGGGGCTTGGCAGTTAGCATACAGTGAATTTTATCAAAGTTTTTCACTGAAAACAGTAAGAGAACCAAAACAGTAAAGTTGGACTTGAAATCAAACGAGGAGCTAAAAGACTTGACAAATTCGACCTTAAATATTGAGTTTGAAGTTTAAGTAATTTGCTGTAAAATAAATAAATAAATTTAAAAGCATAACAGAATCAGTGACAGCAAGCTGGCTTCATCACTTAACCAGTTATACTGATGAACAAGAGACTGGCTCCAAACGAGGGTACTGTCAAAATTATAAACCAGAAATTTTAACAATTAGCTTCATAGTTGAGGAATAGCTGATCAGCAACCACCATAACCTGTACTGTATGTAATATGTTGTTATTTGTGCTCTTTTTATGGATATCTGTAAGTTGTGAAAATTATGATCACTATTATATTGGAGGTCACAGAGTTAGTTTTTGAGATTATTTCTTCCACTTTCCCAGGTTTTGGTGCCAGATAAATATTGGCACCTGATTTTTCCATTGTTTTGCTCCTTTCAAGTTCTGTCTGAGAAAAAATGGGGAATTTGATAACCCTTCTGTTGACAAACAAAATGAAAGTGTATATTTGTAAATGCCTACTTTAGCCCCCTTTACTTTACAGCGAGAGAACTCCAGTCAGCCAACAGCGCATTATACAGCCTATCATTTTTCGCAGTTTTGGCCTTTGAGTTTATGGGTAGCATTTAAAAAAGCAGCATCAGAGGCCCTAAAACCGCTGGATCCCAAAAATCGACGTCCTAACGTCAGACTGCACAGAAGCTGACTCCACCTTAAGACGTGGCATGGTTGTCTCGGTTTTGGGGGTTGGGGCATTTACAGTCTCCAGCTCAACATCAGCTCAGAACTTAATCTGAATGAGATTTCAAGTAAACTGTGTTTTGTGAAATGTGTTTCACCTTGTTTTGGGCCTGCATGTTCAAAATGACTTTACACCGGGATAAAAGACGCACCTCTGTTTGGTACCATGCATTTTATAACTGGACAGCCATGATTGGAATCACAGCTTCTAACTTGTAGAGTTTAGTACTCTAAACTTGATAAATACCTTAAAATATGCCACTTGTAAGTAATTATATGGGGTCCTCTTGGTAAACTCCAGTTGTACGTCCTCGGTGACTTGATGCATAGTTGGTGTGCCCAGTTTCTCAGTTTCACAGGAGTTCACACAGTCTGCCCGTTTCAGGATCTTCTGGAAGAAGCCTAGGTCCTCCACAGACCCGGTTCCCGGTATGGGGATTCCGAGAGCGGTCTGGTTGGCGCAGCTCAGCCGGCACTGGACCTTCACGTTACGAACCGTGGCTTTGTTCCTCAGCGCCTTCTCCATGTTCAGTATAACCGACAACCAATCCCCCTTATAGTAGGCTTCCACCGCCGTATCGAAGAGGAAATCATAGGGCTCCAAAACGAAGTGATTGCTCAGATCCGAGGTGCAGAGTGGAACGATGAAGCAGAAAAAAATCAGCGCATAACGGGACTCCATGATCCTGTACGTCAGGCTGTGCAGCGGGACACCAGTCGGAACCAAAAGACTGCCGGTGAGAGGGGCAAACTTCTTTTTCCGACAGTTACTTCTCTGGAGGTGGGGTTTGAACAGTTGATGTCCCGGTAACACCCTCTCTGCCCCCCATCCCCAACATGCACACACTTCAGTTAACTGCTGTAATACAGTAGCCTACAGGATGGTCTTTATGTGGGTCTGATGTGCAAGAAAAAAAATGCAATTTAATTTACGATTGACAAGGAGAGTAAAATATTGTGACAAAGTTTCTATTAGCTTAACAGCACCTCCGGTGAATCCTATAAACCACCCTTAAACCCAGACAAAACTCTCATTTTCATCATCTTCATCATTAAGTTGTTTATTTACAGACCTCCAAGTAGAAAAAAAATGATGGTCGCAATTTGAGTTAAGACATATTTGGATATTGTTATACCATAATATGGCATAGTGTTTTCCCCTAGTTTTAAAAGTTGCATTACAGTAATGTTTTCTAAGCTTAGCAGACTTATAGCTGTTCCTGTCTTACCCAGAGACTCATTATATACACATTTATGACGATTGTATATCGCAAATCTCACTATGTCAATATTTTGTGAAATCATTGTCATTCCCACAGAACTACTAACAACGATATAACATTTTATTTGAAAACACTTATGAGGACACCCAAGGTTGCTTCACACTGCATAGAAGAGCTAAAAAAAATGTAAATTGAGTGAATAATAAGACAGTGACACTGGAAAAACAGAATAGACAAAACAAGGCAAGTATAGGAAGGCAGAACTGCTGGTCTTTTGCCTTTGATGCTGCCATAAAAAGCTGAAAAATGTTTTTTTCTCAAATGTGTAGAATATAATGTGTAAACAACCAGAGAAGATGTAAGAGCGCTTGTGTGTATA
>JAPZDV010000012.1:26497284-26588443 GCA_029814665.1 Acanthurus lineatus
TCTATATATCTATATATATATATATATATTCACTTGTCCTTCTTGCAATATCTGTTCTTAGTGTAATAACATCATCCACACTTATTTAACAAAATTTATTTCAACCAATTTATTATGAGATCGTACTTATTGTAATATAATCAAAATGTTCTCAAGAGTAACGTAGAATAACCATATAAAACAGGCTTATCTGCCAACATTAAGTTAGACACATTCTTTTGTGACTTAAACCACTTCATCTTTCTCATTTATTTTTTAATAATCACGAGTTATGTCAAATAATTAATTTGTCAGATCACCCCACCATTTTCACCTTGAAACCTTACCAAGTTCAGGGTCGCTGTCAGTCTGTCGGACCTTTATGTCCCATTGGTTTCCTTTGACTAAAACCGACTTTTTTTGTCATATAGCCAAGACAACTTTTTTTGTGAGATGAGATGTAAGCTTGTGAAAAAGGACATTATCTATTCAGTAATAAAATTAAAAAGCAATGCAGACCATAACTTTTTCTTACGTAGGGAAACACTGCATACATATGTCATAACTACAGAAAATTATACAAAAGACATAGGATTAGGCCTATATTTTACACTCACTGTTGTCATTTGCACATGAAAAAATGTCCTCACATTTTATTTGTCAGAAACACAACGGGAGTGCGCACGCAATGAATGATACGTTGCAAACAAGCAAAGAAACAGCACTCAATCCTTGAATAAAACTGCTGTTTAAGACTTAGTATTTGCTACAAAATTCTGACTCTACCATACGTGAAGCTGCTTGACGTAGCAGCCCTTTTTACTGTCAATGAGCAGCCTTCTCACGATTCCCCGGTTGCAGCTTGTTTAGTTTCTTTTAGTAGAAAACGCCAGCCAAATTTTGCCGTTTTTATAGTGCCTGAAAAGAAATGTATCTAATAATAAGATCATATAAAAATAAACACCGAAAAATTCATAATAAATTGTATGTAGATGAAAGTTACTAGTTTAAAATAAATATTTGAACTAAATAAAAATGATGCAGTACAATTGTTAAGAGTATTTTATGAAGGCATAGATTCAGACTGCTATGATCGTCAAAATGGGGCGGAGATTTAAGACCCCGGGAAGCTTCTGGGATATTTGGTCGATCCATAACTGGTTATAAAACTAGCCGGGGGACGAAAAGATTGTACTTTCTGCATGCCATTGTAGCGTCTAGTCTGCCAATCACAGGAGGAAAAGGAGGAAATAGACGATAAAAGGTCTGTTAAAATCAGAAAGAACACGAACATGGACAGGACGGTCAGTCTTCCCAGTCAGCCCGACAAAACCACCACAGGTAACAGCAGCTCACTGAATGATTCGTTGTAAAAAGCATATCAAATCTTAGCCTGTAACTAGTATTACTCCTAAGTAGTCTCGAGACTGTTGCTAAATGTCACTTTGTCACTGTTAATATTGATATATTTGGTTTTATTCGAGCGTCTGTGGATGAAATAAAGACGAGAAGTCATGATTCCTATAACGTAGTCTCCATTTTCTTACAGCTATTAAAGAAGAATACGAGTTATTTGAGTAACTACTGCACTGTTTCATAATTAATTTCATCGTTTGATGGTATTCTTTACGGTTGCTGAAATGTTATGCAAGCTCAAAGAGGCCGAAGTGCTAGTTACGTATTACGTTTCGAATTAGCAACTATATTATTATACTTATTGCCTAACATTAGCGCTATGTCTTGTAATTTGTTAATGAGTAATGATCGTAGTAGCAGTTGCAGCTGCTGGCAGTGATACTGTAGCTGAAGTAACCTTGGTCCGGAGTGTGATGTAACCCAGGCTATTTGTGTTTTGCAGTGACCCTGGTTGAGACCAGCAGCGCCCCCAGTGGGCTGGAACTGGTCAGTTCCTACCAGACCAACAGGTTGGGAGACCCCATGAACCTGGTGGCCCTAGCTGCACAAGTACAGAAGGTGTGTACAAATATATTTTTTATTTGTTGTATTTTATTCAAACT
The DNA here is from genome assembly GCA_029814665.1 of Acanthurus lineatus. Taxonomy (NCBI): domain Eukaryota; kingdom Metazoa; phylum Chordata; class Actinopteri; order Acanthuriformes; family Acanthuridae; genus Acanthurus; species Acanthurus lineatus. The sequence goes on from JAPZDV010000012.1 coordinate 26,499,282, forward strand.
GTTAAGTTAAACACTGAAATAGTTCTAAAAAACAACCTGACATAACTTTGTTTTCAGGGCGATGAATTCATTAGAGCCAATGCTTCCAACAAACTGACAGTCATTGCTGACCAGATCAGATACCTACAGGAACAGGCAAGAAAGGTAAGAGCATCAGCAAAAACACCAGCAAAAATGACCCAAAATGACAAAATGTGCCAGTGTTACAAATATGCCTGTGACTCACAAATGATACTGTTACTCTTGTTTTGACAAACTTTCAGCTAAGGGCACAATTTATTTCTTTTTCCAGGTTTTAGAAGACGCTAAAAGAGATGCTGACCTCCACCACGCTGCCTGTAACATTGTGAAAAAACCAGGAACCATGTATTACCTCTACCAGCGGCCATCTGGACAGAAATACTTCTCCATCCTCTCCCCTAAGGTTGGTATTACACAAAAAATGATACAGCCACTGATAGCTGAAAGGCTGAGCTGCCTTTTAAAGTTATGTCACCCTGTGTGAACATGAGTTATACAAAAACGTCAGCACACTTACACTTACCTAACATTCCCTGAGGGTGAGATGCTTTACATGTCAGTGCCTCATCAAACAGCTGCACGCATTCTTATGTCATGTTGAGAGCTGAAGGTGTTTGGTGTTCAAAGTCCACGTAACCTCAGAAATGAGCTGATAGAGAGCCAAGCCAAAACATAGCAGCTTGGGTTGGGTTTGACTGGTTACTGTCTGTTTGTTTTTCTGTTGGTTTAAACATTTATTTAATCTAATGGAGTTTAACAGTTGTAATCAAGACAGGGAGCTTATTAAAGGGTCAGGAACTAAAAAGGTTGTCTTTTGAATTTGTATCAACATACAGTAAAAATAAAAAAAAATGTCCTGTAGACTTCCTGCAATAAAATGACTTTTTAATGTTGTTTTTTTCAAAGTTAAACCCATGTTGTCTGTCTTTTAGCTTGTTGTAGTTAAAAAAGGCTGAAACTGTTTATTTAATCAATCTGATCATAAAATACATTTGTTGTTTATGACCATCATCAGCTATTCTGCCTGTTTTTTTTTGTCCAGTCCTGAAAGTCCTATTACATTTTTAAGCTGGAATTGTCCAACTGCTGTCCAAAACCAAAGAAAAGTTCTTTTTGTCTTTTTTTCTTTAAGAAATAATCAACTATTAATTTAATTATTAAGTTATCATTGAAATGAGTAACAACAATTTTTCTGTCAGTGAACTTTTAATGAACAAATTATTTCAGCTCTTTGGATAGAACACTCTTAGTAGGGAGAGTGGGTTTGTAAACTAATAATTAGCAGTTACATAAAGAACAAAGTTCTGTCCTTTGACTGAAGTGCTGCACATTTCACCATAGCAGTTTTTCTCTGTCCTCTCTTCTAAAGGAATGGGGTCCAAGTTGCCCACATCTTTTTGTTGGAGCATTCAAACTTCAACACGACATGTCCTGGACCCCCATAGAGGAGGTGGAGAAGAGGGACTCAGAGATCGCCATCATGGACAAAATTCTCAGTCAACGGACGGACTTACCATCTTGCACGGGACCCAACTTCAGAGGCCTTACTGATTAGAGGAGTGTTCAACTGTACTGAATAAAGGACTGCAATTTTAACAGCTCACCCGGTGGATGCTGAATATAGTCTTAATGGACATTTGTTTGAACTGTGAAAAATCCAAGTATGGATTGAAATCTAAGCATTCATCTTTGTTACTTTCACACAGTCAGTTACATACCGCAGTACTGCAGCGTATGTTTGTATACATATTAGTTGCTGCTATGGATGTATGCAGTTGCAACCTCTGGGTGCTTTTCTAAAACTGCAAAATATTAAATCTGCCTTTTGCTAGTCTGTGCTTGGACTTCTCACGTAGTTGAAAATTTTAAAACTATGGCTCATTGGCCTTCATCAAACCTCTTTTAGCCACATTTACTTGGTCATCTTGCCAACATTCATCGCAGGCTGCTCATATGGCCATTCTTGTAAACGAGTAACTGCTGTGTTTCTGCTCACTGTTTCATACCAGAGGACAGTGTCTGTATGTTCGACACACATCATGATGAAGCATTTTCTGCAAAGCTCTACCATTATTTTATAAATTATTCTCTGTTTCTACTTCCAAACTTTCCCCTGGCAGTTATCTACCTCTTCATTGCCTTTGTTGGTGTGTTTACCACCAACTACTGCAGATAAGCAGGATGTGAACCAAGTGTAAAAACAAAAACAAAAACCAAAAAAAAAAAAAACAGACAAAATTTCAGTTGCTGCCAAGAAATGAGTCAAGATCGTCCATTTTTAGGAGGGAGAAATAACGTCTTGAAGAAACTTATTAAACCTCTTAGTCTTGAGTCTGTAGTTCACACAGCACAATGTCTGAGTCTAATCGACTTATCTTTTACGTCCTGAACTCTCAACCTTTGTTTCCAAATGTTAAGCTATATGTAGAAATGGGAAAATTAAGGATTACTTCCACATTGTAATAAGAAAAACAGGAGGGTCTGTACTGTCCAAACAATAATTATTTGAAGCTTAATAAATTGAAAATATGTTTGAAATAATGTGTCTTTGATCAAGTGTTTGGTCTTGAAAAGCTTCTGTCCTGCAGATCATCATCTTGTTGAGCTACCAAGTGAGAAACTACAGATGGCTTGACACTATAAGTAAGGCATCATTTAGGTTTGCCTGTGAATGCAAATTTAAAAATGCTATCAAAAACTAGTTAACATGAAAACATTTTTTTTCTTCATCCAGACAACAAAGAGGTGTCTGCCGTTTATTTTTACAAACATTGATTGCGTCATAAGCAAGAACTTCATGCTGAGAATCGCTCTTTCCCAATGAGTGCATTTTTTATGATAAAATCTAAATTCTGTGAGGATGTCGAATTTTCCAATTTAATGAACACTGGAGGTTCATTTAGCAAGATTTTGAAGCATGTACAAATACACATTCTGATGTACTGTGGGCTTACTTACTATGGGCTGTCTCGTTTGTGGGAGACAGTCTGAAAGCACATTCATTGTTTTCACCATCAAAGTGATTCATCTCAACTACATTGTGCATGTATTTTGGTAAAAGTTGGACAGTTGTAGCAGTTACGGCTTATTTGTTGTGAATCTTTAAAGTTAAGAAGAAGTATCAGAAGTAGTAGTTGTACCCAGTCTTTAAAAACCCAGTCAGGTCTGTATTTGGACAGTAACACAGTTACTATAATATTGCCTCTTTGTATCAGCACAATAGATTTGAAATGATGCAATAAAGATGTGTTCAAGTGTAGACTTTCAGCTTGAATTCAAGGGATTCTAAAAAATGTTGCATTAACATTTGAAATAACAATAGGCATTGACATAGACTGTTTTTCAGAGACACAAAAGTAATTGGACAGTTGGCTGAAAAGCAGTTTAATAGACAATACAGGCCTGTTCCCTCATTATTCCATTGCAAATTAAACAGATTAAAGGTCTGGAGTTGATTCTAAAGTTAAACTTACCTTTGGTTGCTGGTCCTTGGAACTTGATGCATGCTGTCTAAATAAGTTAGTACAAGAGCAGCAGACCATCATCGAAATAACAAACCAAACCTTTGAGACAGACAGCATGCCAGCAAGGTAGTTTGTCCAATTTATTCTGTTTCACTGAAAAAGGAAGGACTATCTGTGAAAATAACTGTTTAACTGTAATAACATTGCAGTTAAACAGTTAATGCAATATTTTGCTCAACCCACTGAATTAAAACTGACAGTCTGAACTTCAACCACATCGGGACTGCTTCTTCCCAGATCTATTCTGGTTGTGTTAACAGGTAAGAATACAAAACTTCTATGTCACTGTCCAATTTCTTATGGGCCTAGTCAGAAACTTCACAGGATATATTTAATTTGCATAGATAATTTTTATATGGCAGTCATACATCTTAAGTTGAGCCATGTAGCGTGCTAATATTCAAATTAATTAGGCATCTGTCTTTAATTTACAAACTTAAAAGGTGCAAATTGTTGTAGTTGTATTTGGTGAATAAATGACAACTTATATAAGTTAACAAATCATTTGTTTAATTCAGGTCAGAATATTAAAGTGCAGTAACTTTATTTTAAATCAACTGTCTTAAGCAATTTAATTTTAGATACAACATGAGTTAGCGCTGACAAATTGAGAGATTTTTTTAAAAATCAGCTTTTTAAAATTAAAAACAAGGCAGTAAGAGGCATCGCAGTTAATTGTGAGTTTCTTCCTGTGTGGATGTGATTGTTTGCAGATAAGAACCCATGTGAGGAAGAAGCTGCCAGTTATCAGTGGCGATGTCAAAGTGCACAGCATCTTCCTCTGGCCTGATCTTCAGCAGCATGTGAGACAGTGGCGGGAGGAAGATAAGCACTTTGAATTCTTTTTCAGATGGATCTGATACAAGGTAGGGTAGGAAATGTTTCTCCACAATGATCTTTAGAGCTACCTCCTTCAGCTGGCAGCAGAACAGGCTGGTGGCACAGTCTGCAGGGTCCTTCTCTTCACTCTTGGAGCTGATTTCATCCCACAAACCCTCAAACAGGCTCAGTTTACAGTCTCGTCCCCAGGACAGGGGAGCAGTTGGAACAGTGAAGACCTGCTGGAAAGCAACATGGATGTCTGGCAGGACAGTAAGCCAGGAGAGCCCGTCCTGGGTTGTGAAGATGGCGCTGGCCTGTAGTGTGGTGGGGTAAGGCTTTCTGGGCTTCAGTCTCAGCCTGACCTTTGGTGATGGTCTCTCCCCGAAGAGACATGGGACACTGATGTCGCTCAGCTCTTCATAGTGGTCGTCTGTGAGGCTGAAGTGGAGGCGGATGCTGAAGAGCTGATTAAAACGAGGGTCATCAGCTTCAGTATGAGTCAGCTGGTAGTTTAAAATGATTTCGGAAGCAAAGCTGGGGTCCTCAAACTGAGCTCTGTAGACTTCCAGAGCTGTGTCCCCCTCTCCTGTTTCACTCTGTTTTAGGTCTTTTTCTTTATCAGTTTGTATTTCTTGTCGTGTCTCTTGAGCTTCAGTCAGCCTGAATATGGCTTTCTCTGTCTGGTGAATGGTTAGCATGCTCGTGAGCCCCTCCCCCTCAGCCATGATGCAGGACAGTGTCCGCTTCTTCACCTGCCGTCCTCCCTTGGTCAAACCCTCTGCCAACACTCCACCCAGCTTCTCACGGGACAGCGTGGTCAGGAGGGTGTAGTATAGGCGGGCGTGGTCCTGGATGTCGGTGTCTCCATAGAGGCAGGTGAGATGCTGCAGGATGTCAGCAAGAGGAATGAGCAACGAGTCCAGGCTAGGGTGGACGAGGAGGCGCCGGCAAACCCCCAGCAGGCTGCTGCCCAGACGCCAGTCGCCACTCACACACAGGGAGGAGGAAGATGGAGTGATGATGCTGGACAGGAAGCTGAGGGTGCTCTGCTGGCAGATTTCTCCTTCCTCTGCCACTCGAGTTAGCATCTTGAGGTGCCAGCTGAGGTCTTGTAAAGTGAGCTGGGCAAGGGGGGCCTTTGTGATGGCTCCCTGGAGGGCCCTGAGGAGCCCCACGGCCCAGCTGGACTCAGTGAACTTGTCCTGGGTCCGGTCAGCCAGGTTGATGAGATGTGGAGCCAGGTAGCTGTGGTGGAGGTACAGCTTACACATTTTCTCCATCAGGCTGTTGGAGTAGCGCTCCACATGACCGAAGTAGAAAAGGAAGAGAAAAGCAGCTCTGAAAAAGGTAACAACAATCTCCCGGCTGCCTCTGTTTTCCACAATGTGTAACAATGAGGTGAGGTGTTCATAGAGGTACGTAAGCCCTCTCCCCTCCTCCCCTTCCTCTCCTGCTTCCTCCTCCATGCAGACCAGAGACAGCAGGTTGAAACGTGCCAGCATGGTGGTGCTGTCATTGAACACAGTGGGCATGAGAACCAAGGCTAGCCGTGGAGTCAGCAGCACAGGGAGGGTCTCATCACCATCGCCACAGCTGATAGGCCGGTTCTCAGGAAAGTGCAGGATACAGTCCATGTAAAAAAGCTTCTCGGGTGTACTCAGCAGTGGGTGCTGGGAGAGCACGACCAGTCGCTTGAGGATGAAAGCTTCGTCCTCCGCACTGAACAGGCTGTCAGTGAACGCACACTTCATCAGCAGGGTGGTGTGAAGGAGGCAAACCTGGAAGGAAGTGAACAAAGACAGGAATAACCATCTTCTCAAACCTGTGGAGGTTAACTTAAAGCTGCACCCTGCAGACGTCCTATTTGATCCTTTGAAAAGGAAAAATTAGATCATCTCAGTAAAAATCAGTGCCCCTTTTACACACTGCACTGAAGGTAAGTATGTTACTACTAATTAGCTTCCCTGTCTATACAAAGTTGTAAAGGCAGAATTAGGGTTCATTGCTGTTCCACCTGTGAGCCCGCTCTGAGGCACAAACAGCTCTGAATGAACGTGGGTGTAAAAGTCAGGCTAGTAGGACAGGACAAGAGTCTGACATTTTAAAGCTGTGTTAAATAAGTGAGCCAACAGCAAGGAGAAACAGCTAGCAGCAGTTAGCAGTTAACTCAAAGAAAAAAGGAACTGAAAAATATCTGTAAATTAGGGGGACAACAAGGTCTGGCGGCTCCTTGTCGTCCCGAAAGAGGACCAGATTAACCACCATATAACACAGATGGTAAATGATTGTTATTGCTACAGTAATAACACTAGGTGTTGACGCTTCTGAGTTACACAATTGTGTCAGGCTACTTCCTTCCTTAATGCCAGCTTGCTGACTCAAATAACACACTGGGGCAGCATTATGTCAGTGTTTTTGTTCAGTGTAAAGATACAGTAGTGTGAAATCTCAAAGAGTGTGTTCAAAGAGCTTTTGAGTTGCTTTCTGCCAGTGTTTCACTGAGGGGGGCAACAACTTTGCACTGAAAATTGAGATTTTTAAATCTTACACATAGAGCCTTTAATATTTCATTAAGTATTTTCTGAAATACCCTCTTTCACTTTCATGTTGTAAGTTAGATCAGGAGACTGATACCACTCTCATGTCTATATGGTATATACCATATATATGCATATGTGGCAGGCGCCGGCAGCCAGTTAGCTTAGCATACTGACAAGAAATGGTGGAAACATAATCCACCTCAAAGGAGCATTAATCAAAATTAATTAGCTTTACTTTTAGCACACATAAATGAGTGGCATCAATCTTACTCTTTGCAAGAAAGCAAATAAGCAAATATCTTAAAATGGCTGTGGTATAAACTGATACAACTACTGATCTTTTGTTGCACCTATAGCCACTTGAAAGCTTTGATTCCATAGTATCAACCACACTTCAAACAGACACTGTACAAGGTAGGTGTAAATAAATAAGTAAAACAGATCAGAGTAACATGAACACTCTTTTTACTTCCTCACTCCATCAGTCACAAACCTCGCTTGTGCCGAGCAGTCGCAACAGCTGAGCTCTGAATACAGCCGGAGGGACACCAGGCACCATGGCAACCACCTCTATCAGTCTATGCAGCAGTGCAGCCTGACACAGAGGAGTGAGGAGGTAGGATTCCTCCAGGAGGGAGGACAGGACTGAACGCAACTCCTTACAATCAGGCCCGGTCTGAAGGGTTGGCACTGTACCCATGGGTCCCAAGATAAGAGAAGACAACATGGCTGAGTCTTTGTCATTCTTTTGGCCTAAATCCTGCTCTGCTTCAAATGCAACTAAAGTATTTTCTCCAAGAAGAGCCTTTAGGTGCTCAGCACCAGCTCCGGTTTCCTGGGTGAGCTGATACACGGCATTTCTTAACACCACAGTATGAAGTCCTGCGTAGGCCTGGTGGAGCCGGGAGGCTTCTCGCTGCCGAAGCCCACCTAAAAGCTCAAGGCGCTGGGAGAGAAGGCCAGGAGAGCAGGCCTCCAGCTCCCGCAGGCAGTCACAAGCTGTGGCTCGTAAAGAGCGAAGAGCACCATCACTGTGGAGGTCACTGGTGTCCTGTGCTGTCTGAAGGAGCAGGTCCAGGAAGTCTTGAGATGCACGGGAACGGCTGCACACACAGGAAGTGCAAACTAGCACAGTGGTGAGGGCCAGAAGGAGGTGACAACGAAACTGGATAGACTTAGGAGGACACTGGGCGAACACTGACATGAGCTCCAGGGCTGTCTCCTCACCCACGGAGTCTGAGGGACACAGCAGAGTGGGGTGCTCACATAATGGGGACAGCAGGAGGACCTGTGGGTGAGGAAATTTAGGAGATTAGATTAGATTAGATAGAACTTTATTGATCCCTTTGGAGAGTTCCTCAGGGAAATTGTGGATTTTGTACCTTTATACTGTAAGTGACTCTGTCATCTCGGAGCTCCCGCAGCAGCTCTGCCAGGAAAGCCTCAGCTGTTGTCCCCGAGAGGAAGTGAGACGGACTGCAGGAGAAGGCAGAAATCCTCTCCGTCCAGTTCAAGGCCATTATTGCTCAAATCCCAAACCTTCACGACGAGCAACTTTTCAGCTCAGTGACGCTTCCAACTGTCATTTTTTTACACCGTAAACGGTCATTTAAAAAATTAAACACGAAGCTCTCCACCCATGTCCAGCGCTACACGGTGACAGCACCGGACAGCATTCAGAGGCACACAGCGAACCACCACTGACTTCCGTGTAGAGTCAAGTCAATATTTAAAATTGGCAGTGTGACACTAGCGCCCACTGTTGCTTCGGAGTGTGGACAACGTTGGCTAAATCATTCATTCAACAAAACATTCATTAATCTATTCATTTAAGCTTAGACATTTTTCAGGTTTCACTCTCCTGAAATGATGTGATTAATTTATAAAACTTTTCAAAACTCGATTCAGCTGGATATATACTTAATATGATCAAATAAGATAACTGACCCCACAGCAAGAATTAAATATACCCTGTAGAGACACTAAAAGATCGAAAAAATTGGAAATCAATGAGCAAAAGGCTAATAGAGCTCCTCTGGAATAATCATGCATTTTAGAACTTTATTTTAAGAAAATCGTTACATTTTATAGAAATGACTGTCCCGAAATGAACCAGTTGTTTAATAGCCAGGTAACTGTGCTAGACACAATAAAAAGAGCAACAGAGCAATCTATTTACTTTTCCAATACAAATTGGCGTAGGTTCTGATGGATTATTTGATTTATAATTTTCATAATTAAAATGATTCAAAAGGCTTGTGTTGTCTTTGCAACCGTTGTAAATGTCTACCAATACACAATTAAGTCCAATTTATAATTTATTATAATTTCAGAATAACTAGTCCATATTATAGTACATATATGGGTACTACCCCCTAAAAAATAGTGTAAATGAACACTATCCCACTAAAAAGTAGGTGCTGCTCTTTGTCCAGAAAATCTGATCTTTGTTCCTATGTTTTGCTTTGAGACCTGTTTAGATTCTGTTTAGATCTGTTGGTGCAGTAGAGGGCGCAGGTGAGCACTGCAGCAACTCTATCACAACAGAAGAAGGACAAAGTAACCAATAGGACCCACCACAAAGAAATCAACAAGGAAGTCGTTTTAAGGCGCCAATTTTGTATCTCCCCCGATTTTGGAATTGGCTTTCTGAATTTTGCCTGGATTCAGTTGCCTTTCAAATTTCCAAAATGTCTGAAAATACCTTCCCCATATATCCTGCGGACGCAATAGTGAACTTTTACCGAACAGAAGTTCTGACTGGTCAAGAGGCCAAACACTTTACCAAGAGCGATCTGACTCCATCTCCAAAGGTAACGTAAACTACTGTTAAATGTTGGCAAAGAATTTAATTAACGTTACACTATGATAAAGTGGACATAGAGCCTGACATGTAAGATGGGGAGACGTCAGCCGAGTCCATTCAAAACTGTGAAGTTCTATCGTTAGGAAAAATAAAAACGCTGCAAGACTGTGTATCTCTTGCGAGTCCTTAGATCAGCTAAAGCTTAGATTTAGACCTCTCAAGCGGCAAACGCCGTCAACACAGCAGCAGGATCAGTGACATAAAATAATTGGATTTGAGATGAAATCGTGTGTTATGATCCTAACCCGAACAATCCTGTTTGATATGAGGACAGTTTTTTTTTCGAAAACAAGTTTCATTAGGTAAATGTTCTCTGTCTTATATGCAATTATTGTGAACTGTCCGTATTTTCAGAACGGAGCCCCTGATTGAATGTTTTGCACTTTGTAATCTAAATCTATCTTTAAAAACCGAATGTACTGATTTTGTGAAGTAAGTCTTTAATAATGCTCAAATGTAAGCATCTTGGGATATGTGCAAGCTGGAAACATTCAGACAGCTAGGTAAACTGTACAAGATGCAATAATGCCCTCATTATAGAAACTGTTTGTATTTCAGCTTTAGTCTTCTGTGGTCATATAAACTATAACACAGCGCTCAATCTCTCTCTCTTGTAGCCAGAGACAGTTCAAACTTTGTACATGAGAGTGTTGCATCTCCTGTATCGTTTCAGACCTGAGTGTCACTCCATGGTAAGTACTGAGTTTAACATGTAACATATACCAAGCCTGCATACTAGTTCATAGAACCCCTGAAATTACACTGAGCAATCTCATCATTCCCTTTTGTTTGACTTACTGTTACCATCAACATGTTAATGTTTATGATGCAAATATTATAGAGTCCATACAGCTTGTTTTATCCTTGTTTTATAGCAAAGCTTGATTTTCTTTTTTTTTGTTTGCCCACAGGTTCCACTTTTGGAGAATATTCAGTATCCAGAATATCACGAGGGGGCAACTGCTATAATGAGCGTTTACATACGCATGTGAGTTTTTCACTTGGTCTCCTGGATTTAACACAATATATGTACCAACTACACAGAAGGAAAGCTATGATGATTTCTAATAAGTTTATGGATATTTATTTATAAATATAAGCAAATCATAGAAATTCATATGAACCTAGCACATGGCTGTTTTTGGTAATCTGAGTTCATTACTTACTTCGGTGGTCTCTATAAACAATTTCCCTATGCGTTGCTAAAATAACTTGATGAAACCTGTTCTGTACATCCAGACCAATTGGTACAGTTTTGTGCAACTCAATCCTTAGCTACAGCCATTATCAGCTCTGGAAAAAACAGTGTGTAGAATTCAGAACATTGCTGGTTATGAAAAATTTTTACCATCATCTGAATGCAGTTTGATATGAGTAATAGGTTTGACTCCGTTTTATTATTCTGAAACTAATGTTATATTATGTGTTCAAATTATGCATATATATATATATATAAATATAAATATAAATATAAAGAAAAAGCCCAGCTGAGGTTGATGGAAGTCACTGTTGCACATATAACTTCATCTAGCCAACAATTCTCTGTATATACAGCCACTGTGTTTTAAGGTGGTGCACTCCTCTCCAGTATTGCGCTCATGTTCTCATAGTCCTCCTTGGGTTAGAATAAACTCCTGGTTTGGGCATTCTTCCTGAAAAGGCTTTAGCTCAGTAACCTCGTCTCATGTGATTTTATGTCTGTCTTTCCATCTACAGTACATGTACTTTTGACAACACTGTAATTTTTTTTTTCAGGCGGCAGTTTTTGCCTATGTGTTTGGTGTATGATTTTTCACTGAATGACCTCCTAGCTCCAAGTAAGTATATGCTTTGTTTAATTTTAAGTTTGTGCTTTGGTTTTGGAAGTACTGCTGCTAGGGCTGTATCACAGTTTCACATCTGATGAACTGATAACCCTAGATTCTGGTATTGTTCTTACTTTCTAGGAAAAGAGAAGACTCTGACTGTTCTAAGTGCCATCATGAACTTTCTTCACTTCAGGAAGCAGAGGATGAGCGTGATCTTGGAGAAGCAGGCAAAATTTGTATGTTTGACTGGTCCACACAGGTTTAATAGAGGTTTAGTTATGAGTGCATTTTTATACCATAAGCCTTTTATTTTCAATGCTCTCTTTACATTATCTGATTTGAGTGTACATGCTTCGAGTTGCAGAAATTGTATCAGTTTCACTCTCTGTTCAGAGGGCAGACGTGGACCGGCTGCAGGCTTACACCAAAGGCAATTTAGAGGCAGAGAAGAAGATTGAGATGTTGACGTAGGTGTTGGTTTAAATACTTGTATGTGTGTTTTAGTTGTCTTTGGAATGTTGCTGCTTCCAGCCTCATTGATGTAATGTTTAGCATTTTTTTGCCTTTTCAAAATTATTTTCAATTAAATATATCAGAGATTTAAACCGAAAGAGACATTATTTAGCATTTTCTGAAATTTTATAAAGTAAACAAGTCACATAATGGGCAGATTAACTGATAATCATGTTTTAGTTGCAGCCCTACATTTAAATGAATAATGATTTGTTTTGTGATGCAATGTCATGATCACAAGAAATGATGCATGTACTTCCCTTTGGTGACTCAGAGACAAAAGTAGCACTTTGCTCACTGATAAATGTTTCTCATCCTTGTCCAGCACCATCCCACCGGAGCAGCAGGCCGAGGCCAATGAGCTGGCAGCTGCTCTCTCTGAGTTGCACACCACCACCACACATGTAACCCAGGCAGTGGTAAGTGATGTTCAGACAGTCAAAATATTCAAATCTGTTGCATGTACACTCAAATAAAAAACATGTTTCTCCTTTCAGAGTGCTAAAAAAGACAGTATCGCTGAGTGGAAAACCAACATTGCAGAGAAGACTCAAAAACTGGTATGTCATCATGGTGTAATTACATGATACCAACCTTATATGTCTTTGTGACCAACACTGTGGCATTTTGGTCTAATATCTCAGATATCCTCAGAAAGCTCAGATGATATTCAGTCAGTGAAAGTAGACACTTTCCGTTGAAGGAATTTGCATGCTGTTCCTGACCTTGGTGTCAGGCCACAGGGGTCACTTAGACTGAAAATTTCCCATCACTGACTGTTTTTTTACATAACGAATCCAAGGCTCAATAGTACTTCAGGGTTTTGGTTGTAACATTGAGTGATATACATGCAGCATTGCTAAGAACTACATGTAGACCACCTGTAGTGGACCCTCACTCCAGAGGGGGACACACACACATATAGAGCATTTAAAGATGATTTCTACAATAAACAACATGTTAACATGGTGACAGTTGAATTATTTTTGTAATGAAGAGTTGTAGCACTGGTGCGTGTTGTGTTTAGTGACCACTGCACATGACTCCATTAAATACAAAAGCTTTTAAAAAAAAATGCTTTTTAGTAAACCATTGAAAATTGGGAGGGATTTGGCTTTTTGTGTTCTGATTAATTTGGCATGCAGTTGACACACCAAATTTTTTTTTTAAATAAAAAGTTGTGACATTTGTTTCTGGTGTTCTTCACCACTTTTTCGAGAGAAGAGCACAACATGAATAACAGCAAAACTAGCTTTCATTTAAAGTAATTTGTTTTCTTTTGATATAAATGATAAGCGGTGGATCAAATTACTGCGGATAAAAGGAGTGGTTCGTGTGGGATTCAAAAGTATCAGATAAATATTAATAAGCAAATCTACACTGGCATGTTTCGGTGACCTCTGCTCAGAAACACACAGTTATCTGCTCGGTGTGGTGTGGTTGACATGTAGAGAGAGAAGTCTCTCCATACCCTTATTAATGCATATTTTCTGAGTTTATTCCATGATATTCAGTGATATTATGATTAAGTTGTTTTGAAAATTAAATGCTATTAAAATAGGCTGTCTATCATTTATAATTAAAATATGAAAATAAAAATGATTCTAAGAGATAACGAACCTCTTTACAATCCTGTACGTCAAAGTGATAGACAAGAAATTCTAACACAACCTCCATCAGGCCCAGCTGAAGATGGATGTCAGCAACCAGAAGGAAGACATCAGTAAACTCAAGTCTCAGATTGTGGAGTCTCCAGAGGAGCTGAAGAGTCAGATGGAGAAGATGAGGGAGAATGTAAAGAACATCAAGAGCTCTATTGTGAGTAGATCAGCATGTTTGCCTCAAAAAGCTGCTGTTTTGTTTATAGGTGATGTTACCAGTTATTGTGATTAAGTTGTAAGATACGTTTTTGTTGGCCCTGATTTCAGGAAGAATCAGATGAGCGTTTGGTGGAGCTGCAGAACATGGTGCAAAGTGTGACTCACACTGAGGCTGAGATCCAGCAGATGTACAACCTGCTGCAGGACCTGGAGAGCAGCATGAACAACACCAAGCAGCGGCAGGAGGAGGTACGCATTGAGCACAGCTGCCCTGCATTTACTACTAATTGATCTCTCTTCTAGTCTAGCAGATACATTGGGGTCATTTAGCAGTATGGAGTAGAGGGACAAAATATTGATGCAGTGCTATCTTCCATTGCTTCCTCCTACAAGGATACAAGGATACAAGGAAGTTTATTGGTCGTTAAACCACAAATTGTATAATGAAATTAAAATGTGGTTCCCTCTTGATTGATTAAGATCCTATTATACATTTTCAATATTCTGACAACAAATATCAATGTTTATAATTGATAATACAGATGAAATGACAGATGAAAACAATAACATTCCTCTGCCGTTTTGACTCCCCAGAGTCACTTCTTTATGACAAATATCCAAATTTTTTTGCTTTTTTACATTGGAATGATGGCACACATGCATGTAGATGAGTTTGTGTGTTTGTGCATTAAAAAGGCAGTGAGCTAAGACTCCAAACTTGACTTTGTATATTGTTTCATCTCAGTTTTCAAATCTCTCAATTTTCCTGATCAGGAAGCTGTCACTGGTTGTAGTATTTGGTTTCCAGTATGCATATGAGCAAATTTATTTACTTAAATTCAAGTTAATTATAAATAAGTGAAGGAAGAGCAGTTCTTATTTTGATGCTTTACCCTGTTAAAGAATTAACGTTAATGTTGGTAAATCTGTGAAGCAGAAACGCTAGAGTTAAAAAGATTCTTATGATTTAAAAGATTTAAAGATTCTCTTTGTACAGTCACACATTAATGTATAGTTTTTCTGCATGTGCAGCACCAGGAGCTTACAGCTCAGTATGAAAAGAAGCAAAAGGAGCTGAAGAACCTGATCATTGAGGAAGGCCAGCTGAAACGAGCTCTGGGCATGAAGTTGGACAAAGAGTCCAAACAGAACATTAGGAGACAGAAGAGGAGAGAGATGAAGGAGCAGCATGTTCAAGATGTGTTTGGGTATATCTATCATATAGTCTATCATATATAAATACTGTATATACAACATGAGTCATTGCTGGTCATATCTACAATATGGAATTTGCATAGTTGTTAATTTGATGAACAGAAAGAATTTGACAGTTGTGTTCTAAAAAATGAAAATTTTAAAAACTAAATTTGAACTGTTCTACAGGCAGTGTAACCAAATCCATCAGAAGCGTGAGGAGATGGCTGAAAAAATCCAGGAGATCTCCAGAGAGACGCAGCAGCTGAAGGCCAAGATTAAAAACCTGCGAGAAATCTGCAGCAAAGAGACAGAGAAAGCTCAGGTACGAGCAAAAAGGACAGTTTCCACCTCCTGCACATCTGCCTCACTGCCCACATGTTTTTGTTTGAGACTAATTTGTTTTACTTCACTGTGTGCAGGCTCTGTATAACACCCTGTCAACTTCAATGGAGGATCTGCACAGGAGAATTGAGATGCACGTCGTAGACCTGAAACGTGATGTCACCAAAATGTCTGCCAACTTTTAAATGGATCATTTTACATGTTCATCATTATTATATGTTTGTGTTGTATTACTTCTTTATGTTTTCATTGTACTAACCTCTTACTTACATTTTTTAACTGTACCTTTTTTCTATTAAAAAATAAGAGTTGTATTTAAATGAAAGAAAAAACTCATTTTCACTTAACTAATCTGTTCAATTATGACTGTTTAGCTCAGAGGCTTCACAGTGAGCTAATATGTTGTTCAAAAATGACCAAACAGTATCAAAACCGCCAGTCATTGCTGTGCATCATTGCAGACTAATTTTCTATTTATAGTTTTAACTATTCAGTAACTTTCCAGATTAAACAGTCTCTTGGGGGGTTAATCTGATCAAATTGCAGCTCATTTGTAAACAACCTCTGCTGCTTGATCTACCCCAACGTTGGTCCAATCAACATTAGCTAAGCCTTTTCTGATTTTATGTGAACTATATGACAAGAATTGATCTTTGATCTTGGGTTGAAAAATTAAGACAAATCTCCTGAGAATAATCCACTAGTTAACAGCTTTTTGGGAGTAGTTGACCACTGAAGACTGATACACATGGATGCCTTTCAAAACAGTAGCCATATGAACAATGTGATAGTAGTGTGGTCCATGATATGGTTTGTACATCTGCTCTGAAGAGTCTCCCTAAACCTGTGAAAAGTTATAAACATAGAGCCAGTTAAACAGACACCTATAGAAGCTATATTATTTGCATTTTGTCCCCCTCCCCCCTCACCCCACATGAGCCAGAACAACCTGCCATGCCCTGTACGAACGATGGCATGCACAACCCCCCGTGAGGCACACCAAATGATTTTTTTTTTGTGTGTGTCTGCATGTGTGTTCTTTTGGTAATAGTGTGCCAAATCCAACAAATATCTAGATGGATTAATGTGCAGCAGTGTCATGATTTACGCACTGTCTGTCCATTATATTGCATCTCTGGACAGGGTCCTTTTCAGGTCTGTGCTTGTTTGATTGACAGGACTGTTCAAAAGGGATTGTGGGAGTGTGTTACAAATGACACCCCACCCAGACAATATAGACCAGTTCCTCCCCTCTTGTTCTGTGATAACTAGGGGTAACAAGGAGACTATTTTAAGATCCTGATGTGGTTGGCCACAGTTCCACTGACCACTAGGTAAGTTACAATGGGTGAGATATGCCCCCCCCTGCTTTCTGCAGCCAAGTTATAATGAATGTAACAATGATAATAATGCAATGATCTGCAGGTGGGGGTCATATCAAGTATCCATGGTAAATGAATAAACATCCCCAGTTCAAGAACAATGGGCCTCTTTTACCAAACATTCTTAAAAAGAAATTTCTTCATAAAACCCACTTGTGCACTTCAAACGAAGATTTTGACATTCGTCAATGTTTTCTTTTTTTTGTTCCTAGGTAAAACCAGAATCAAAATAAATGGTTAATGCATTTTCTGCTGTAATAAAGTTATATAATTTTTAAATGAAAATAATATTTTTGTCATTTATAATATTTTTTAATAACAGTTATTTTTCAAGGCCTATGTTTATCTACACTAATTAGGACCCACGAGTGCAAACAGTTTACGAGGAGCTTGGCATTCATCAATTAAAAAACACAGTTGTGCACAATTATGCGATTTAAGAATGAAGCTGATGTAGACTTTTCTTTTTTTCTTACTTTTCTTTCAACTTTCTTGAGAACAACTTAAAGAATTTATGAAAAAAAATAAGGAGACACTGATGAATAAGGGCCAGTGGCTTTAATACGAATCCATTTAATATTTTATCTCTAAAATTCTTCTTGATGGGTATGTCTTAAAAATAAGAAAATAAGGTTTTTTCTGCATATTATTAGATACTGACTCATGAATCCTTGTGCCAATTACCATAGTACTGCTTGACGCTGCTGTTAATATTAGTCCTACTTTTTCTATTATTTTTGTTATATATTTATGCTGACATACTTTTTAGTAATATCACAATTATTGGTCAATTTTCTTTAACTTTCACAGCTACTGCTATGCATATTTCTCTCTGTGTATTCCTCTTTCGACTCAACTAGTCCACACAAATGGCTGCCTATTGCTGATCCAGCTCTAGTTGGAAGTGATCATCCCAAGAAGTTGGTTGTTAAACTGAAGGAACACTACATGTGTTTTCAGTCTTGTGTTTTTTAAATTCTCAGTTGACATCCTCAGGTTTTGGTCGCTCTTTGGGTCCATTCTTTGAGTCAAGACGTGACTTGTTGAATTTCTTTAACGTGGCCAGCTGAGCTTTGTACTCTTTGATCTGAGTCATTGCCAGATGCAGATTCTTACGCAGCTCATTGATTTCTGTAATCAGGGCCAGGTTCTCCTGCAGAGAAGATAAATATTAAGTCTTCAGTAAAACTCTTCTGAGACTCATATCACAAGAAGAAGAAATGCCATAAGCATTAGCCCTATATTGCTTCAATAACTATAAGAAATGGACTGGAATCCATAATGACTGGTTAAAGAAATGTCTGTGCAGTGTTCTGTTTTATAAATTACCTTTATCATCTTGAACTTGGTTTCCTCATGCTCTTTAGTAGATTTGGCCAGCCTGGTCTGCAGTGTGTTCACAGTCTTCTGCAGGTGATCCAGTTGGACACGAAACTCCCTCTGAAAGTCTTTGTCTGCACCGCTTTTATCCATCTTGGAAACAGCACACACAAATGGCTTGCATATTACCTGCTTTTGATGCAGTGTATGTAAAATACAACTCTCAGTTAGTCTGTGAGCATAGAGGATGTAAAATAACCCAGCTGGAACAAAGCCTGCACTTTTAATGTCACTGTTGCTAACCTAAATTTCAGCATTTGCTATACTATATGAACCACTCACCACATCAACCTCTCGTACATACTGAGCATAGATCATCTTCACACTTTCTTTCAGTTTCTTTGGCTCCTGGATGAAGCTCACACAGTTATGGAGGTCTGACTTGAGTCGCTGAAGATTTGTCTCCAAGTCTTTCATCTTACCATGAAAAAGATAAGAAAAGGAAGGTTCATATTTTTTTAGGTCTACTTTCAGCACATATGTTCATTAAAACTGTTATTGCTCATTCTAGTTCCCGCTGAGAGGAAATCTCCTCTTAAAGCAATGCAACATTTTTCATGAAAAAATTCTACAGATCTAAAAGGTGCACAATGGACAGTGTCTATCAGGTTATAATTTGACGAGTAAAGTGAGCATCATCTATAGTTAGTTTTTTTTGTTCTTTCATAACACAGCATTGCCACTTGGAGTTCTTGTCAGTCTGCCATCACTAAGCAAGGAAACACTTTCCATGGAATCACTAAGAGAAGATAAACAAATGATTTGACCAACACACCAGGGGCGCCTCACACTAGTCCACTAGATACTTAATTCTACTTTCAGCTGAACTTGTGAATTTTTACAACAAATTGCTGTTATAGATTTTATTCCCAATCATATTTTTATTACCAGTATGAGCAGGAGGAATAATCACTGTCAGTGGTAAACTGTATAACAGATGTGATGTGAAAAAAATTTGAATTGCCACCAACAATGCTGTTAATACTCTGTGAGTGTAAGATTTTTAATTAACTGTATCTCTCCTATAAGATACTCCAGCCAACATTCAACTTAAGCAAATAACTTTAGATAGCTAATCAAAACTTATTAAAACAGGAATTAGTTATGTGCTCACTTTCTGCATCTCCTTGTGCATTTCCTTATCTTTGGCACTCAGTTTGAGCCTCAGGTCAGAGACAGTGCACTGCAGCTGAGCGTTGCTCTTTTCCGTTTGGTCCAGCCTTTTCTTCAACTGTCAAACAGTAGAAACAAAAACAGAACATAGCACTAAAGCTTAGAATGAGCCTATTCTTAAAAAGACATCGCCATCTGTTACATATATCAGTTTTCTCTTATAATACACCAGTAGTGGAGGTTTTACAAGTACATATCATTGAAGCATTCTTTTCCAATATGTTTCATCACTGTGTTGCAATATAATGATCAAAACAAGGTAAATCCCATTTTAAGGCAGCCTATTATCTTGACATGAATATCTTTGACCTGACTTTGTAAACAAAATAAAATACCTGAAAACACTTCTAATCTAACTATAAAGCAAGGTCTCTGTGTGTCACTTTGTGTGTATGGCGCTCACATATCCAGAGAACTGTTCATCAGATCTACTTCACACTTAGTGTACTGCTGGAAACACAAGGAAGTGCAATGTTGAATTTGGAGCAGTTTGTGAAGCCTAGCGACTGTTTGTATGTTCAGTTTTTGTTCTTTGTATGTTTTTAACAGGACTGTTTTTAGCAAACACTGTACTAGTAACACTAATTTAAGAATTTGTTGAATGTTGATTTTTAGTAATTTTTAAGGAAACTTGACTATAATCTCTACTGTAGAACATTAGAGGTTAGCTTTTAAAACACCTTTTGAGTCTCTCTCTCTCTCTCACACACACACACACACACACACACACACACACACACACACACAGACCTGATGGATATGCTCCTTCTTCTCATTAATATCATCGTGTTGAAGTTCAGTCTGTTTCCTCGACTCATTCAACTGGAAATCAATGACAAACTTAAACTTCTCTAGTTCCTGGTTCTTCTTCTTCAAACTATAGATGGTCTCATCCTGTATGTGTAAAATAAGTTTAGAGGGGGAAAGTATGTTAGTTTCTGTGCTGACTTACTTTTTTGTGACTAACAGTGGCTATTAGTGTCACACTGCTGTCTGTGAATGAGTTATTTTCAAACAGTTAAAGAGTTTTAAACCAAAATATAACTCCGGAGATTAAAGAGGTCAATGTTCCACCGGTGTTTTTTAACTGACATTTCATAAAATGGCAAAATAAAATTTTAACTTATTAAATTGTACTCACTAGCTTCAAGATAAAAAAAAAAAAAGAAAAATGTTTTAAGAGCAAAAATATTGCAAAAATATAAAAAAGACTAAATCTATAGGCTTCCATAAATGAAAAAATTAGACATTGCTAGATATTAATCTTAGCCTTGATTGTAGCCACCTTGTCCTGGTTGGTCTTTTCGTGTCCAGAGATCTGCCTTTTCAGGTCCTCCATGTCGCTTTCCAGGGAGTGGATCAACCCCTGCAGCTTCTGTCGCTCCTGCTTCAGCTTGTTTATGTCTGTGCTCCTGTCATCAGCTTGCCTCTGCAGACTGTATAACTGTGATAATATAATCAACAAGAAGAGACTTGGTAGAGGATTACATGACAGGTAGATAAGAAGAGAGGATTACAAAAAAAGTGTTTGCTCACCTTTTGTGTCATGATACCAGTTTCTCCTCTCAGATTTGTGTTGGTTTTTTGCTGGGTGAGCAGTTGCCTCTCATACTTGATTTTGATGTTATTGATCAACCTCTCCTTAACCTCCTCTTCTTGTCTTATAATTTCTTTAAATTCACTGATCTGCTGCTGTGCATCCTCCTGATACTGCACAAAACAAAAGAGGACAGAGAACTTCACTGGTTTCATGTAGTGCCCCTTCCTTTTTGCTTCGTACTCCACCATGTGCTTCTCCACACTAACCTGAGCCAGGAGCTGAGTCTTCTCCAGCAGCGTGGCCTCGTAGAGTTGCTTCTGCTCTTCCAGGGCTTTTACTCTACTCTCCTCTGCAGCCTTCAGCTGCTTTGCATAGTCTCCCTGCATTTTTTGGTATTTATGCTGAAGATCCTGATACCTCTCGTGCTCCCCATTCAGCCTCTGGCTGTTTGACCTGTCTGTGTATGACAGACAAACAGATCGACAGATCCTACTAGAAACAAAGATCTATGTTATGCTGACAGTGATGCAGTCCTCTTTTTACCTAAATCCTTCAGCTCTTCTAAGTGTCTCTCAGCTTCCACAAGTAAAATCTCCTCATGCATGTGCTTCTGCTTTTCCATCTCAGTCTTCATGGCCTATGAGAATCGACAATAAAGGCCTTGCTATCCATTTAAAAGCAAAAGCAACCTCTTTGTTTGCTTAGTAGCAACATCCTGCAAACTAGGTATCAATGTTATTTTCTTAATTCTATAAAAATTACCATTAGAAAGCAACAAAGTAATCTTTATTCAAAAAATGAGTCAAAGCAATGAAATACAGACATTGTTGGCTTCATTTTGATCTTAAACTATATTTTCATTTTACATTTTCTAATCTTTTGTTTGACTATAGTGCCAGATGGCTACTGTACAGAGTGCTAACCTGCTCACTCAAACACACACACACACATACACACACACACACACACACACACACACACACACACACACACACACACACACACATACACACACACACACACACACACACGTAGGCATACCTTCTTCTCCTCTAGGTATGATTTTGTGACAAGGATCTCTTCACTATGGATGATCTGCCTTTCGCTCTTCAGTCCTTGGTCCTCCTTATCGATGATTCTCCACATCAAAAGGCAGCCATCTTCAGAGGCCGTCAGTAGGAGCTGATCGTCGAACGTGATCACCATCTGTGAACATGCCAAGTTAGCCAGGGAATTCTCCACCACTGTTTATCCTTTGTGGGCTTATTGGGCAGTTAAAACTTGGTGAGAGGTGGGGTACACCCTGAACAGATCGCCTTTTCATCACTGGGCAAACACATAGAGACAAACTATGATCCGTGCCGTGACAGATCATTTTTTGCTCTAAAAAGGTCCTGTTTGCAAATGTCATGTATAATTTAATTATTCCATGCACATTACAATCTGTTCAATCTGTTCATGGTTATCTTAGCCAGCAACTTAATATTTTTTTAGATGGAATCATTTCCTAATGAAATAGTAAAAATACATTGAAAATACAGAATAGGACTGATATTGGTATCTAAGGTAGAGTCTAAGGTAGCTGTCATCATAGAGCCAGTCATTCATCCTTACAAAATATAATAACAATAGCTAGTACTGGGTTAACATTGGATTTGCTGGATGAAAATTTGTGTGCACATCTAGAAAAAGGACTGTGAAAGAGGAAATTTAAGCTAATGGTCAGAGCAAGATGCATGAGAGTGTACACAGTGGGAAACTAACTTTTTCATCACCTTACCAAAACTTCCAAGGGGCAGCACTCACACTGAGAAGTTTTGTTGATCTACCTTGAGAGTCCTGGCAACAGCTGATGTCAATTATCTCAAAATGCCACATGGTTACTTCATCAGTCACTAGTGCATAGTATGCATCAACATTTAGACCAACCTTGGTGACTGGGCCACTGTGAGCTTGGTGCGTGATCCACTCATTCTGGTTTGGTAATGGGTATTTCATGGCTCTGATCGTTCCAGTGGAAGTCCCAGTAAAGACAAACCTCCCAGAGCGAGACACTGCTATAACTGTATCAGCTACCTCATCAGCAGGAAGCTCTCTTAGAACCTGTGGATCCAGCACATCCTCAATCAGAATACTCCAATGAAAAGACCATCATAAATGCACTTTTTTAAAGAGTTTAATTTTTTTATTTTACTTTCAAAAGGTAAAAATTTTCTATTTAATGCAGAATAAAAAAACATGTTATGCTGTTCAAAAAAGATGTGTATGGCTTTTAACTGAATTAGCTTTTTAATGCCATTCTTGTTCCTTCCTGTTTTATAGAAATGGAATCATTTTCATGGTTGCGTAACTGAGTTTTTGTCGTATTCTAATCTCAATATGTGATGTTGCAGCTTTGTTGATTAGAGTATAAATTAATGGTATGAAAATAAGTATGTGAGGTTTTTTTATTATTTGATTTTTTTTTATTATTATTTTAACTGTAAGGTTATGAGACTGAAGTCACCAGTAATTCAACCTTGGCTGGTGATTCTCAAACATTTTGGCTTCTTAGTCTAAGTCAACATCTAACTCTTCACATCTAAAAGATTTAATATTGTTAAAAAAGATTAGATGTGTATTTCCATTAGCTGTGTGAACACATAAGGCAAACAGTCATATTGACCTTCTCAGACTGTGAAAGAAATAAAACTTGAAAAAAAAACTGTTTTGTTTTATTGGTTGCACATTTTATTCTATCTTGCTTTCTACCCACCAGTTTGTTTGTTTTTTACTGACTGTTACTTTTAGTATCTTGCTTTTATTTTTGCCTTGTTTTTAACCAACAGTTTTATTCCTATTTTACTTCATCTTGTTTTTACTTAGGGTTCCCCTTTTCAGTATTGAGCACTGTCGTTACTTTATCCTGTTGGGTCTTGGATGTTGCCAATTGTGTGTAATGAAGGAAACCGACTCAACCACTGTAAACTAAATCCACCTACAGGCATAAGTAAAGTTGCCTTACCTTACCTTAAATATATTTGGTAAAACTATAATATTCCTGCTGCTTATATAGTGTTGCCTTGTTATAAACTGTGCTCCATAAGCAACAGTGGTCAGGTCACTGCTCACACTGTGACTGGCTTTATCTACATTTTTTGCTTGAGGAAGCACATCCATTAAAAACTCCTGTGATACTGTGACATACACACAGATTCGGAAGTGCAGTTTCTGCTAACCTGACCATCTTGGATCTCCTTCAGAGTAAGGTCTGCTGCTACGGCCAGGATGGTCTTGCAGTCTGAAGAGAAGGCAACACCCGTGTAGCTACAGGACTTGAGGACACTCTCAGACTTACACTCGCCGGTGTGTGTGTTCCACTCATACACCGCACCATCCATCCCACATGACACCAGTCGGCTGTCATCCGTACTCCATTCAATGCTACGGACCTGCAAAAGAAGTTTGGACAGCATTTATGCCAAAGCATTTTGTAGAGGCATGGTGACACCGACCCCCCCACCCCGCCAAATGTTTGGAAAATATGACCCCTCGCTCTGATTAGGACACTGCCCTGCAAAAATAACCCTCATAAATAAATAAATACAACACATGCAGATGGTAGCAACACACACGCTTTTTCTACCTGTCTGATACATTCCCTGTCTTACTCACCTTTCCATTGTGGCCATTCAGATTAAAGATGTTCTCAAAAGATGTGAAAGAGTAGATGTGAATGATGTTTTCATTGACAGCTGCAAACATGTGGCCACCATGGCTAAAGGCACACTAAGGTTGGGAAAGAAGGTGATTGAAACAGTAAGAGCTGGAAAGTGCACCATATAGACTGAGTTTAGATATACTAATTGAACAATATCAATAAGCATATGCAGATAGCCCACCTCACTGCAGCCAGGCACACTTAACTCCTTGATTGTGCAGATGTTATCAGCGAGCAGATTCATCAGCCTGAGTTTGTCGGAAAAGCCCACCAGGATAAAGAGGCCAGTGGGGTGCAAAGCCACACTGTGTGCCTCCTCCTGGAACTCCTTGTACAGCTCCAACACT
This sequence comes from Acanthurus lineatus, assembly GCA_029814665.1. NCBI lineage: Eukaryota > Metazoa > Chordata > Actinopteri > Acanthuriformes > Acanthuridae > Acanthurus > Acanthurus lineatus. The sequence goes on from JAPZDV010000012.1 coordinate 26,524,257, forward strand.
CTGATAACAATTTACACAGAGAGACAATGATGAGAAAAAGATGTCCCTAGCATGTCATACTAAGGCCCAGTGTTTACTGCCATTTGTGTTTTGTGAACATACCTGGGGCCGGCTGCACCAACTGGTATCAAGTCTGGTCTTAGCTAAGACTGGTCGTAACTTGGTGTTCTAAGTCTAATCTGGCATTTATGCCAGTTGCACCAACAGGGCTTAAACATTCTTTTGGCCAAGACTGGTCTTAAGTCTTATGAGGAGGCATAAAGTCTGAATATAGGCTGTCACTGCAGCTAAAACATTAGACACCTCTACCTAAAACGGTTAATGATGGTGCTTCTAATTAAAACATTACACAACAAGTGAGCACTTAGATGGGAGAGAGTTGTGAGGGGCAGAAGCAATCCACTGGACATATACAGAGATTATTAGCTGACTAAGATGTTTCAATTCTGCAGGAGAGGCATGTTTGAACTTAATGAAGAACTGTCACCGGACTTGTAATTTGTGTCGGACCACAACCAGCTTTGTCACCTGCAGCAAACGTCACCGATAATACTTAGCTGCATATCCTAGCAACACACACTGCTCAGCATTTGCCATAGTAACGGGCTGTTCATGTGAACGTGCATTGCTAAAACTGGGAATAATTAAGACTAGGCTTAGGACCAGTTGGTGCAACCGACTTAGAATCCACTCTTAAGACTGGTCTTAAGAGTGACTGACTTAGGAGTTATTAGGACCAGTTGGTGCAACCGGCCCCAGGTGTCAACAGAACCTTCAGAAACTGGTCCTGTTTGTTTTGACAGAATACTTCATGGTTATGTGCAGATAGCGTGTGTAAACACTAACTTTCATGTGCAAGTGTTCTATGTTACATTGCTTCATCATCATGCTGCACTGAACTATCTTTTTAGACACCTCAGAATATCACAGTTGTACTCTGTGTCAATAGACTGACTCTTGTGAATGAATTCATGGTGCAAAACTCACCAGTAAATGTCAAAGAAATACACCAGCATGCTCACTGTTACACTCCTGACATGACACGCGCTCATGAGTCTTAAAGACTGTGACCTCTTCCATTGTAAAGACTACTGTTTGTTCTCTTCGTTGTAGCCATAGTCACACCTCTGAACAAAAGTGAAAACATGAAGCCATCCCAAGCCTGCTGAAAGAGATCCTTACAGGCTCTTACATGGTACTGCTTCTGCTCAGGAGTCATTTACCTGCTATATGCACATCACTGTGGAGCACTCTGTTCTTGTGCAAAAGTAGACTATATGTAAACTTTTTCATTGATTATAAGAGGCAGTAGCCCACTTTATTAATATGTGTATGATTGAATGAATTACACTTAAGATATGGTGAATAGATTAAGTATCAAAAGGTCTAGATGTGATTTTGTCTCTTACTTTGTTTCGTAGTTCCAGATGCGGACAGAGTGGTCTAGAGAGCTTGTGGCTACGAGGGGCTTTCGAATGCAGACAGACAAACCAGTGATAGCCTTAGAGTGGAAGGACTGCGACAGGAACTCAAAATTTATGTGTTCCTCCTGATGGACAGAGTTACAAAGTGTACATCTCAGGATCAACATTTGGATCGTAAGGGGAAGTCACTTTGATGTCTAAAACATGAGAGGAAGAAGGACAGTGGTGGAAGACAAGTGGAAGACAGTGTCAGGAAAGCAATGGAAGGGAGAAAAGAGACTAAATCAAAATGAAAGAGCAACTTCAAGCCAGGGTAGTAGTTCTCTGAGGATGTACATTGGAACAAAGGTGCTCCAAAGTCCCTATGAACATAATCAACATGTTTGAAAGTAGGTGCTTAAAGCATTAGTTAGGTGTACATATGTCACTGCCAAATTTTAGGCAGTTGATCCAGTTAAAAAGGTAATCTGACTGACTAAATTAAATCAATTTTTTGAGTAATAGATCTATCAGTATGAGTGATTATTAGCCACCAAAACATTAAACAGCAACAAAAGGCACCAGAAGGATTTTAAAACTTTCCAAATTTGTCCTGGCAATTGCCATTTTTACCTCCTGTGCTCACAATCCCCTTGTAAGTGGTAAAAATACAATGTTAACATCAATGTGGCTCACTCATATTTAATTGAGAGAAACAATCAGATGTCAGATGACATCATACTGTGCTTACCATAAGTTTTTTGTAGGAAGATACCATTCTTTTGCTAGAGCCCAAAGCACTGACAGACTGCAAAGCCAGCACATCGGTCTCATTGAAATGAATGAGGAGGTCGGTAGAGGTGACTGTTGTACCTTGCTCATTTCCAGAGTGGAGAGGCTGATGCTATATAGCTGTCCTCTGTCTGTGCTAACGGCCAGAGTCTCCTCTGCTGGACAAATGCAAATGGTGTCAATCTTCTGGCATCCATCGGGCTTCAGCTCATTGCTGCAGGGATCTGGAGGAATCTGACCGAGAAACAAATTACATAAGATCATAGTGAAACATACACAGAACCTGCAGTACCACTGTTAACTGCATTAACAATTACCTTGACCTCTCTGCCTCTTTTATAACTGTTCTCTTCACTTTTTTCAAAAAGGCAGACTGTACCAGGTCCCAAAGAACATACAAAGCCTTTTGAGTAGGACAGAATGCCTGTGATGCCAGAGCCTTCACTGGGATCCTCATTCGCAGCAGCATCTTTGATCTTTTTCATCTCAACTTGCCTGTGAAGTAAACAAAAGGATAAATCACCCATAGCTGCAGTTAAAAAAAATGATGTTTATAGTATTATGGTTCATGCGATGAGGCAAACAATCCAAAATTCAAAACCATACATAATAAAAACAAGTTGTCATCACATAATTCAAGTCTTTGTCGGATCTTTTTGTTAAACTCTTGTTTTTATTTTTTATGATGAACAATTAAGCTCTAACACTACACTAAAAATAAACACTAAAAAAAAACCCACTAAAAATAACATACCAGACTTTAAGTATACAAACAATACTTGGTAGAGAAAAAAAGTCTTGTTTTGCAAGTCACAACTAGTCTCCCCTAAGCTCTGAGTCAAGTTTATGTCTTTATCCTTTAGTTTTGCCATTTATGATTTGCCACTGTACTTTTTTCAACAGAATAAATTTAAACAAATAATGTTTTTTTTTCATAAATTTAAAGTATAATGACCAGGTGTGCCTTAGGATTAAACTGCTGTGACATGGAACAGCTCTGCACTCTTACCATGGGTACAGTTAAAATCTTTTTTGGCCTATGCTTTACATATACCAATGCAGCCTGTGCATCTGTAAACAATGACTGGATCAACACTGATGGCAAAAAATCAATGTGGGGCAACTTCTGACCTGTCAACCTGCACATTAATCTCTTTTCGCAGTTCTCCAGACTCAAACACCAGCAGCCTTCCTGTATCCGTCCCAGCTATCACACGCTCTTCTGTCATCCAGGTGTGACACAGGAAGTTGATGGACTCCACCTTCAGAAAGCTGCTCTGTTTCAAGGTTCCCTCCGAGTAGCGGAACAGCTTGAACACACCCATTCCACTCACACAGAGCTGCATGTTGTTGTAAGGATTGAAGCTGACCTGAAGGAACATTAATAGGAAAATTTAACATGCTAAGTGCATGCATGCCTGCATGTACAAGAGCTATGGCTGCACTAATTTGGTGTGGACGACTCACCTGGGCAACCAGATTACTTAGATTACTGGTCTTCACTGTTGCCAAGACTTTCTCTTTTTCCCAAAGCCAGAGGATCAGCATCCACTCAGGACCACCCGTTTGGCCTATTAGGTATTTGGAATCAGGAGAAAAAGCTATGCTTACAAATTCTTGAGCAAGCATGTCTTCTGCAGTCAGAACCTTTTTCTTTCTGCCCTGCTCATGTTGCAGTTCAAACACTGTAATGGTGGCTTTCTCTCCACACTCTGAAACTGCAAGGTAACGCCGGCTGGCACTGATAGCCAGAGCACGCATGCCCTGGCTTTTCGCTGAGCCTGCATAGAAAACATATGGCGATAAGTGACGAGAGAAATCTTTGGAATTTTACAGGACAAACAGCACATGGTATAAACAAGAACCCTAGTAGAAACAATGGTACTGGGGCCTACTCTACCTCCTGAGCCACATCAGCCCTAGGTAAAGTATCTCTGAGGACTGAATACCAATGGCTGCAAAAAAAAAGACCTTTCCCCATAAAAGTAAGCCAATTTTGTTGAGACTTTATTTAAACAGAATTAAATAAAGATGTGTGGAAAGGTATGTTACTATTTCTTTTAATGAAATCCAGAGACAATCTGACAAAGTTAAAGTTTTAATTAGAAAATAAAACAGGTTCAGAAACATCAGTAACCCCTTACACATGCCACTGCTTTTAGAATCTGACGTTTATTTTTTCTTTTAGAAAAATTGCAGCATCATTTGCACACTCAAATAGCCATAAGATGATGTGTAAACATTATGCATGAATTAAAGTAGGTAGCAAGGGAAAAGTTTAACATGAAATTCACGATTGACTGTGTAATAGTCTTGCAAAAATCAATAAAGAAACTAAAACTTTCAAATGGTATTAGATTATTAATTTTGCCTGATGTGCCATGCACATCTGTCCTTTCATTGTTTTAAGCTTTTCCCATAGGCTACTGTCATCAATACTGACCTAAGTCTCCTCTGCATCAAGCAAGATTACTCTTCATCCAGTAACTTACTTAAACATTGTTTTAGTCTTTAGACTTAAAAACATAAAAAACACGTTTCAACATATCTCTCAGCCTACCTGGAATGAAGCTCTGATATTTTAGGATGGTGTTGTGGCACACACAGTTGTTTCCAGCAGGAAAAACGACAGTTTGCTCATCGAGAAAACACAAATTGTTACTCACACCTGCCCGTACACCGAAGATGAAATGGGGCTGTGCAACAAGAGTAGCCATTTTCAACGGAGTTTAAAGTTTTCTAGACGAGAGCCGGCGTAAGGAAATAGTGAAACCTAAAAAGACTCTCTACACATATCGAATACTTCCGCCAACATACATTAATTCAGATGTAAAAGCTAGAAAGGAGCGCACACGACACACAAGTAGCTTAATGGTACAGGATTTGAGTCCCGTCTCTAGGCAACCCAGGAAATTCCGCGAGAACCTGAGAACTTGTTTCCTTCGGACTTTGCGTTCTTCTCATTTCGTTTCTGTACTGTTTCCTCGTATGTTAAAGCACATTTGTTTAGGCTACCCACTAACTTATAAAGTATGACACGGAGCTGGGTGTTAGCAGGGTGTTAGTCTTTGATGATTACAAGTGTCTCGAGGGATTTCGGGGGTTGCCTAGCGACCCATGTATACACTGAGCAGAAACGACATTTTAGCTGAGGACTTAACTTGATCTAACTTAGTGGCGGAATGCAAAGCAGCCTACTCAAGGACTGTGCAACTTAATCATTCTAAAGGCCAGTTTACACCAAAGATTTGTAACGAGACGACGTGACACTCGTAACTACTTGCAAAGCGCCACAGTGCAACATTTTAAAACCTGTCAGTTCACACCGCTGCGACTACATGAGACAGCGTACCGTTTCCATAGCAACGACGTTGCTTATGTCGACTTTTAGGGGGGGGCGGATTTCATATGCCTTGCAGATAACAAGCTTTGTGGCATAACGCAAGCTTGAAAGGAGACACTCAAACCACCAATTTATTCTTTCTCAATTGTACTAATAAAAGCTACACAGTCTGGCAAAAAGATGGTGCTGCAGTTACAGTGAGGTTCAGAAACAGCTTTTGCTTACTGTTACTGTTACAGCTGTTTGAATTTTACTTTTGGCTGAACTAGTTAGTGCAGACGTGTGCAGTTAGTACATACGTCACAAACAAGTTCTCCCCCTCTTCTGGGCACTAACCATGATGTATTACAAGAGCATAGCACTAACTCATGCACACACACATGTGACTATAGGCATATACAAATAGGCTTATGCAAACAAAGTAAATAAATTAAGTTACTGTTCTGCCAGATTCAGGTGTTTCAATTATTTTTTTCATCAGTCTAGAAGGCTGGTCTGCTGCTCTGCTTGATCTCCTGTATTTTAAAAGACCAGTAATGTTACACAGGTTTGTTTTAACTAAAAACTGTCTATTTAGGAATTTAGAGAGTCAGAAGTCAAAATCAAAATATTGCACCACTACTCACCCCATAATATAACAGCACACTGGGAGCATTGTTTGACAGGGGATATTGGTCAAGATTGGCTGCCCCCGATCTCAATCAAAGATGTTATGATGGAGTATCAAAATATGCTTCCCTTAATCTTACAGTGCAAATGGGATGAGTACTGGCTAACTTTCACCCAGAGGAAACGCTCTGTGTGTCTGTTCCCATCAAAACTCTTTTTTTTTCACACAGTTTCATTAAATGTCAATCTAATCAAATTCATAACTAATTTATAACTAGGTTAGTACTACCATGTGTTTTCTCATTATGTCGGAGAGATGGACAAATAAATCAGGTGTAAAGTAATTCAGCTGACACTAGCTGTTGAATCCACTTTGGTTTGGACTTAGACAGTAGCACGTTAGCACATGGTGGCTCTTTCTGCTGTGCCATCACAATCTGAAATGTTTCAGGCTTCAGCCTGTTACAAAAGGCTTTTCACACCCTCTTTTAGCTCTTGAGTAACTCCTCATACATTCATTTTGAGTCTTGACCAGACCATGGTCTGACCCTCAATCCCAAAGAAGAGAATTTAGGTGTCATCATTTGTTGTTTGAGTTCAGCTGCTTCCTACTTAATTTTTAACACTTGTGTCCTTCATTTCCCCATGTCCTGTCAAGTTTTCTCCTGTGATTACCTGCCCCACCCTAATGTGTTTCACCCGTGTTGATTACTCCACCTGTTTCTTATTACTCCCTGTGTGTGTATGGTGTTTTTTCTTTGTCTTTGTCATTTTCCATTCATTGGGTTATATTTTGCTTTAGCAAAGCATTGTTGCATTTTTGGTTCCTCCTGGCCCCTGTTGTGTAGAGATACCAGTGATGCTCAGGGCAGTTTTACTCACCTGCTTTAGAGCCTTCCTATCCTGGCTGTGTACATGCAAGGCCAGTTTGTGATATTTCCAGTAAAAACGCTTTCCACCCCTCCTCTATGGAAGTTCACAAGAACCAGTTAGCTCTTGTACTTTTTTTTTAAGGAATGAAGTTGTTTCTTTTTCTTTCAGGGTGGAGATGTATGAAGTTCATGGTTGTTGTAAGAATTATGCCCAGCAAATCCATCTCCTAACCTTCTTAATCTAACCTTCTAATTAAACGTTTCCTTTTATTGGTGTAAAAATCAGTTACAGCAATAATGTCACATATGTCAAAGGCTTTAATGGCATGATTCAACAACAGTGGTTATGAAACGCTCAGCCCTGACAACCAACTGGTATAAGCATATTTTGTGTCTCAAAAGGAGCCTTCTACTGAAGGACAATCTGTTTTACATATATATATATATATATATATATATATATATATATATATAGACAAACAAGTTTGAGATGGTAACTGAAGCTTCATTCAGACACCACTATTAACAATGTAATGGACCAAACCAATGACACATTTGGAAATCCTTGTCCACTTTTATGCTAAACATTTCCAACTTTAGCACCAAGAAATCAGCTGTAAGAAGCAGACAAACTAGTAAATACCATTAGTGTCTGTAAAAAGTCCTATAAGTTTACAGTATGAGATTAACATTCATACTCTACATACCATGCAGCAAGTGTAGCAAGTTAATGATGAGTATACTGTATTCAAAAAACCTGTAGTTAACAAGTTCATGATGCCAACAGATGGACAGTGGTCGACAAAATAATCTCTACTTAATTACTTGTTGTGAAGTTTTGACCATATCATAAGGTCTTTTCAGTAGATGAATTTTCCTCAGTTATAATGGAAACTTGGGTTTTTTCATTTCATTATTCTTATTATCATAGTATAAAAGACAAATTTATTAAAAACTCCACTTGCTTGCTGTTGAAGATCTCGTGGTATGGTCAAATGCTTTGGATAAAATTAGTAGGTTGACATTTAGCAGTAATGGTTTTGTAAAAAAAAAAAAAAAAAAAAAACAGGTTGAAGTCTGGCAGTTTATTTTTTATTTTGCAGGGGATTGGTCTAAGCCATGTCGTGCATATATCACTGACAACCGAGCACCTGAGTGTAAAAACTCACTTAATCCACCATGAATCAGCACTGAGGAATTTTGAGGGTAGCAATGTACACAAGAACTGATTTTTCCGCATTTGGTCAAACATAGTGTGCACATGATGATACCTTTGATCTTAGAATGCAGACTGAGATGAATGAAGCACATAAAATGAGATGCACTTTCCATTTAAATGAAAAAATAAGGGATGTTGTTGACTTGTTGACTGAAGGAAGTCAATACCTTTCATAGACTACTTCATGCCCCTTTAAAGTGTAGCTTATTTCAACATTTTCACATTCAGAACTTTGTTGTTGGGGAAAAAATCCATATTGGATCATGAAAGAGTTATGTACAAAAAAAGGTCTAAGTATGTTCTTTATATATAATGAACACCTTTGCTAAACTAATTCATATTCGAGGCTAATATCCCTTTATAGATAATAGGATTTTAGGAGTATATAAGCTACAATATATTACACTATACACATCAATCAGCTTGTTTCATGACCTGATGTTAAGCTTTTTAGTGTCCTCTGGAAAGGCTGTTGGAACGTTACTAGCCCAGCAGGAGGCAGTCTTGATTAGCAAGAGATGATGAGGGCATTCAAAGACTGTTGACTCTGTGTTCGCTCCAAAGGTCCACCGGTAGAAAGGATCTCACAGGCAGACAGTTCATGATAGAGAGCGTTGAGCACCTCCAGAATGTGGGCTTTCCCTGTGCAAAAACAGAACCGATGTGACCACTGAGGGAATCGTGTTACAGACAACCTGACCTGAGAGTTTAATTCAATTCCCAGCCGTGGGTAACTGTAAATTTTCATTGCCTGAACTTGTGTTGATTTTACTGGCAGTGTGAGCCCTACTAACCATGCTGCGGGTCGCTGCAAGACTCCAAAGTGCTGAGCAAGATTTTCCCAAGAGACCTCCGCGAGACATTCTGAAACAAGACGGAGCTATTCATAGATGGCTATCAGGCAATTAACAGGCACTTTAACAGGCAATCTGAGTCTTGTAACTGCAGAGGCTCTGACATATGTTTAACAAGTAAAATTAAATTAATACACACACAGATCGATAATCTGAGTCTCCAACTGTGATGGTTAGATCATGAAGATTGGACAAAACCCCATATTATTCCTGTGACAGTTAGGACATCTGTTTGCTGATTCAACAGGTCAAAGTGGGATTTTAATTTCAAAGCATCAGTGAGTAAATGTCCATATGGAGGTTTGTCCTTGAACAATGCTAGTGAATACTTTTATTGTGCTTTTCCTCTAATGTCTGACTAGAGAAAAGTATTCCAGTTAAGTGTGGGTGGATTTCTCGTAACTGCCAAACCAGCTAAATGATTTTCAACACTTGGAGCTTGAGTAAAGAGTTTGAGTTCACATGATGGTCCAGCTGCTGTTTGCAAAATTTGCACTGTGCTTAAAATCAAATCATTATGTTCTGAAATAAGACTTATAAAAGCATGTTGAATGAGGTAACTAGCAGTTTTGATCACTTCAGATTCAGCAGTGCAGGTTACACTGTACTAGAGCCAACTAACCAGGTCTCTGAGCTGCTGGAGTAGCTGCAGGATGTCCACGAGTTTCTCCTCCACTAGCGACAGACGAACCCTCTCTGTTTCCAGCATCTGAAGCTCCATCTGAAGCAGCTCAGTCTCCTCTGCCTTCTGCTGCAGCTCCTGCATCAGAGAGTCCTTCATCTGGAAGACACAACACAAACCAGTAACCTCTTTCTGCCTGACTTGGGGTCAGGTGTTCTGTTTGGTGGTCTCATTTTCATTACATAAAAAAATGCCACCATTGTTTTTGTTGTGCATTACAACATAGAAACACTGTTCAACAGTGGTGTCATAATTTAAAAAAAGTTCTTGCGCAGACAGGGACAAGTGTGTAGGATCAAAAACTATTTGTTCACCTCTGTTTCTAGATTTTCTTATGGATGACAGATCCAAGAAAAGACTAAAGCCAACAATGTTTTAGACCACATCTCAATACTCTTCAACTTCACTATCTGCTTGTAGTGCGCTTACCTACTGGTTCCTACAAAGGATGGAAATCCTTTAAAAAGGTTCAAAAAAGGAGTAATTATTATATAAGTCTCATATAAATTCTGAAAAAGCTGGACATTGTAGTTTTGAATTTAAAGTTTACTTAAATAGTTCATTTGTGTATTGTGGTTGTGGACTGATACAGACTGGGTTCTCTAGTGAGTAATTTTAGGAGCAGGATGTTGTACAAGTGATGGAGTCAGAGTAAACCACAGGGTGAGTGCTCATATAGTGAAGGTACATGGCACTTACTGCACTAGTGTGGTTCATTTATATGTTTTTACCAGTTTTTGGACAACAATGGATCTCAGAGAGAGAAGCACTTTATCATCCAAGGTCTTCAGACACTGAATAAATACTGAATACTGCTTTGTCACGCCTGTCTCATATTTACACACAAGGTAGGGAAAAATCAATGTGTGATCATTGTTGTAAACCGTCACAGTTCACTTTTGGTTTTGTGTGGCACACAAACTATTCTGCTGGATGGAAGTCCCTTGTGTAAAACACTTTCTACCCTGTATTCCTCTGCTCTGGGAACTTTCTCACTATATCTACTGGCATCTAATGGCGATGCAAATGCTAAAGGGTACCTTTTTCTACAAGACAATGTGAGGCGAGCCAAAGCATCTGCATTAGACAAGTTGGGATGAGACCACACTGGATTCAGATACATTAGGTTGTAATACACACAATACTTGTTGGTAGGATATATTCATTGTTGGCTCTGGACTTTAATGGGATTTCTTAGAAGTATGAAAAATAGTACTACCTTATCCTTTACGTTATCCAAACACAGATTAGCAACTTGTTACAAATGCAGCTGATTATTTCACTCTCAGAAGTGTCACATTTTTACCCTGTATGCCTGCTAAAGACCTCAATACAGTGTTAATAAACAAATATTGAGTTTTAAGTGAGATTAAGTATGCCTGCCGAAAATGTGTGGAAATCCCTGCAGTGCACCTTTACGTCACGGCATATTGAAGGACAAAGGTCTCACCCCACACATCCTGCACATAAACAAAGCCTCACACACAGGACTTTGTTTAGTTTCAACTTTTCCTGTTCCAGTGTTGAGACGTTCTGGGAACACATTACATCACGGGTCCCCTTCGGCCTGTCTTCCTGTGTTGTGAAAATACTACTTGACTGTAACAGGAGAGCTTTAATTTATGATATTCCTGAATGGCGTGCAGTACAAGGGGGGAGTGTTTCTGTGGTTAGCTCCAGTAAGAAACAGCTGCAAACACACCCACGCACACACAGAGGGAGGCTCTGGAGCCACTGCTGGTGGTTTGGTTAGGTGGAAGCTGCAGGATCATGCCGCTAGCTGTGGTTTTGCCTTTGAAGCCCTCCACTTTCATAACAACCTTTAACAGTCCTCTTTAATCGACTTTAACACCATACACACAGCCACAAATTGACTTACGACGATGATAAATAATGATAAAACCCTTCAGAACATTTTCCAGAGAGAACAGTTTCATATAAATGGATCCAGTGGGCCAGGGCAGAGGATATTGCAGATACCACCCTGGTGGTGCAATGGAGGTCAGTGGTGGTTAGTACCTGGTCCATGTCTATCTCTGCTTGGCTCTCCTTCAGCTCCAGCTGCTTATGCAACCTGGTCACCCTCTCCAGGAGCTCCACCACAGCGCTGCAGCTCTCCTCGCTCCTCGAACTCCCGAAATTAGACATCAGCTTCTTGAATGCTTTGTCATCGCACCTTATCAACATACAGAGGACAGGAATTCAATCCTAGCTGTCAAATAAGAGGAGTTTGGCAAAAAATGGGGGGATGTATCTCACTACTGTGTGGAAAAAGTAATGTCTGAACCACAGTAGGCAGCTCTTACTCTGCATGTAGCTTTCATTTAAATTCTGTGTTACATCAAACCTACATAACAACATTTCAGTGTGCAAGAATAAACTAGCATGGGTCTTTGTTCTAAAATAAGCATCTTTCCATGTCTCAAATGTTTTCCAAGTGTGTTTAGTGGCCAGTTCTTATAAGTAGTGTATTTGATATTTAATTTGCCTGTAGGTGTGAATCCGAGTGATTGACATGTCATTTGTTTGTACTGGCCTTGTCTATCTCAGTCATGACAGAAACAGGAAAGCACAATATTCATGCTGGTGAGTATGTGCTTTTTTAACCCTACGCTTTCGTACACTTGTTGTTAGCAATGTGGAGAAAACCCTCTGTAAGCATTATTAAACAAAACCCACAAGCAGCTTGTTTTTGTCCCATTGCAAAAGCAATTCATCCCAGTGCTTCCTAACACCCTGCAAGGCTTTTTAGATGGAAAAAACATTGGCACTAACTATACACTGTCCCACAGCAAACATAGACAGAGCTAGCAAACATCATTAAGCTAGTTGATAAAGAAAGCCAAATATAGCAGTTTAAAACAAAATGTAAATCATACTAGGGACCAAATAAAGCCAGGAAAGAGAGAGATTACTGGACTTGCATTCATCTGGTAACTGGGAATGTGACCCCAAATAAATGGCAAATGCTTATATTGCCATGTACCTGGACATGTACGGGCAATTGTTTGCTAATACATTACAACTTTGTAAGGCCAGTGTGTCAGCACAGGACTGTGTGTCAGTCAGATTGTTTTGGGCACCTTCTGCCCTCAAAATTGGCCAAACAGAATAATGCAGCTTTAAAAAAATAAATATGTTTTAATTAGTTTAATATTCTTGCTAAAATGTACATTAATGTTTGTGGGACAAGAAGCACTAATCTATTCTGAGGTCTGCTGTGCTGGCCATCTATCGTACACATTTAACTGTTATATACCTGGGAACAGTATCAAGTTGGCCAGTTACTTAACTTGCTTTAAGCTTGTGCCCTGCTTTCAGACTCAGTAATGGTATGAAAGTCAGTACCTTTCCCCACAGCAGGACAGCCTGGTCAAGATCCTCTTCACCTCATCCACCTGCTTCTGCTGATCTCCCGTCCACTTGTCTTCCTCCTCATCAGAGGCTGCCTGGCCCTCCACTGAGCGAAACAGCTGCTCCTCCACTAGACACCACAACACACATCATTAATCAAAGGTAAGTCAGTCTACTGTGTTCACACCTGTAACCGTACCTTGCCTCTCACTGTTCTCTAAAGCAAGCAGTAGTATTGTTGTAGTAAGCAGATACTAGGTGTACAGTGTTTTATTAGAAAGGTGTAAGTGTTCCTTTGACTTTTTTCTTTTCTAAATATGAGTATTGAGATTTGTTAGCACTGCATTGTGTGCTTTCAGGGAGCATATCTTACTCTTGTCTGGAGTTGTCACAGCGCGCCCTGTTGGAGAGCAGCGGTCATGTTGGGAGTCAGAGCAACACCGCTGGCCCGACCTGCTGCCAGCACTCAGCTGCCGCTCTGCCCTGATGCTGCTTGGGAGTCGTAGTTTTGACACCTCTGACCTGAAAAAGAGTACTACAAGCTCAATACAGATGCTTGACTGCATGTTCATGATCCTTATCTGTTGCTGTGAATGTTTCTGCACATACACTAATACTGACCAAGAGGCTAAAACTGCTCTTCAGATTTGTTCAGATGAGAAAAGTTCATTCCAAACCAATTGAAAGCATCAAAGAGAACATATCATGTAGCACAAGGCAGTGTGTATTAAGCCACATCTACAACTGCCATGATAATTTTATAGAGGCCTGTGATGTTGTATGCCAAATCTGGGTGGGGTAATTGAAGCCAGACATTGTATCTTTGAGGCATTTTTGCAGTAAAGTGGGTCACTGGTAGAATTGTGCCGTTACAGTGCAGGAGTTAGCTTGGAAGAAGTCAGGCAAAAGCACACTGACAAAAATTTTATGCACATGAACAGTTTTCTAAGCTCTGTTACAGATGTTTTCATCTGCACATGAAAAATACATTACACTTGTATTCTATATGTCATGTTTCCCTTTTCTCAAAGACACATTCGCACATGTGTTCCTGAGCAAAAGACTGAGACTGCAGTTTGCACGATCAATCGTTTAGTAATGGTTTGTATTTTCTAGGTTTCTCCTGCTGTCTGCTCTTTTGTGTTGGGAGAAATCCGATAGGGGGCCTTCGTGGATCACAGAATAAGTGTTTCCAGATGATGATGTCTTGCTGGAAAAAAAAGAGAAAATCTCGAAAAAGGTTTGACACAGCCCTACTCTCTAAAAAAGCAAAACCAAAAAAAAAATTAAATAAAAAATAAGTCAGTCATAAGGCACTCGTGCTTATATCCTGTTGGCACCATGCGCACTGTGCTGTAACACAACATTATGCTCTGCATCTGTGTACTCCTTAAGATTCCTTTGTGCAAGATCTAGGAGAACAGACTGACTTCGCTGAAGGTCAATAATTGCAGCATGATTTGAGGTAATCAATCAGAGGGTAGTGTTTGAGTTAGTGGAGGCCAGGGTGGAGGAAAGAAGCAGTTAGTTCAAAAGGCCAGCAGCTGCAGTCAGACCAACATGAAACTGGTGCATGGACGTGAACAAACACAAAACTTTGCTGGTTGCTGTGGAGACGCTCAGACTCTGGAATGAACTAGTGGAAGGCTTTTTCAAATGCAGGCTTTGGTGTGACTAATTGCACTTTAATTGACAGTGGTTTGAGGAAGGCTGCAGCCTGTGTCCAGTGAATACTGTAGCAAGGCCACAGATTCTGGCTCCAGTTTTTGACATGCATAGAGGTTCAAAAATGGCTTTGTGTCTAAAGATACAAAGAAGGACTCGAGCTTATACACCCTCACTTTTGAGAGCCCCACACCTTCAACTGTCACATGTAAACTGTTTCTAATTTGTCTTTTACTGTTCTTGAGATTTAAACCGTTTAGGGAGGGTTTCTTGTCACATAGTTTGACAGTGATGAGGTACTCTGAAGTGTTTGGTGATGGTGCTGAATATGTGAATTCCAGCTGAATGAAAATAGACACCTGAAAGTAGTCCAGACAGACACTATCCTGGATAATATGCAGATTATGGGATGCAGCAGACAAAGTTGATCAGCATTTCATTGGACAGGCATCATGGCTCTTGCCAATGGACAAAAATAAAAGCAGCATGTGTGGGTTTGACCTGCCAGAATGAAAATATCCATGAATTTTCTTATTTTGCTAAGACAGAGACAGTAAAATCTCTGCACACTTTTATGTGTAATATGAGTGGAGAAGTCTTGTCAAAAACTGTCTCTATATTTATAATACACACTTACTAACATGTCTTACATTTCTTACAAGTAGTTGGAAAAAAATCTTCACATTTTGTGCACAAAAGCAATTAAAAAGTGCACCAATCAATAGTGTTATATCAAGGAAAAGGTAAAGGAAGTTGTTAATAATGACAAGCAAGACAGCATCATCTCCTGATTTTGAACTTTGCTTTAGCACGAACATATTTCAACCAATTGTTTTTGATATCCAACTTTAGAGTTTGGTTTGGTCGCAGTGTTTCATTTTCCATGTGTCCTTATTTTAATGTTTAGTTTGTTTTGTACAAATATACAGAATAGATCAGTTACAGTGCTGTCAATAATGCAGTTTCCAGCAACAAGAAAGCTTTTCTCCTGATACAGCAACTGTATGCTACCTGCTCAGCACCATACAGTCAGCAGACAAAGTTGGAGTTGTGCATATTAAGACAGTCTATTGCTTAACACAGAGTACCAGAATTTTTCTTAGGAGTATCGTTATAAATTTGAAAACAGAGGAAAATAAAGCTAACTTTCTCTGTCATAAATCAGCTCAATAATTCAGTGAGAATTTACATACTTCATAGTTATCATGGAAGTGCTCAACAAATACACTTGACCATGTCTTGATCTGCCTGTATTGCTTTTTTTCAGCTACCTCTTATCTGCAGCCAAAATACAATTAAGATTCGGAATGACTGTAGTGTTTCAAAGAAACACAAAACCTGAAAGGAAATACAAGGCAGTATGCTACAGTTTCACTGCTGCGTGTCACTGTTACATTATTCTTCACAACAAAAAGCTATCCCATTTACAATAGGCAGAGGCAAAGGCTGACAAAATAGCCTAGTGGTATGGTTAAATATAATGAAGCAATTTGTAGCATATTTAGGCCCAAGTTTTACTACACAACCCCTACACACAGGAGCAAAATTATACATAAAAAGCTGTACTGTGCCACGTCAGTGCATTTCTAATTAAAAGGATCCTGTATTCTGCTCTATTAGCAAATATCTGGAGCCATTCCTCTGGCCTGTGGTGGGTAGTCCAGCTGTTTGTTGTTAGAGCCAGGACACCAAGAGTTCTCTCTGTGTTTATCACAGAGCTGCGCTGAACTGAACTTTCCTTCAACACACCACCCATCAGTGTTCCCCCTCCTCCACTCCCTGAAGAGCAGTTTCCTCTTTCAGTTGTCATCGGTCAATGACAGTCTCCTTTCTCTGCAGAGTTAAAAATGAGAGCATGCTGTAAACCTGAGCTTGAACTTGAAGTCTAGCGCTTGTTGGTGCCCTGCGGCACGACAGAGAGCAGTAAAGGGTTATGTTTACTTAGCTGACGGTTATTAATCAAGTCCTCTTGGGTCACACCCATACGATGGCTTGGTTTCTGGGATACAAATAAAGCAGCTTCAGAGATGTGATTATTGTTTAGCACTAGCTGAGGACTTAATCCCAAAACCAATGGCTGTGAAATTTACAGAGGGTATTTAAGCTTTCCTTAGCAGGCAAGGTGCAAAGAAAGCCCCAAAAGACAAACGAATGAGGATATTAAAAGTAAAGGGAAATATAAAGGGGGACAAGTCCAACATGGGTGGGTTGCATAAGTTTATAGGATATTTTGGGTGTGTTGTATTTCTGCTGATGACAGCATACCTCTAAACCAGAGAGAGGGAGAGCAGGGCAGCGGTTCAATGTGAAAATGAGCCCACTTGGCTGTGTGAGTTTTTGAAGGCTGTTCAAGAACAACAGTTAGACATGAGCAGCAGAATGCCACGGGTCCCACACATCCCTCAAGTGTGTCCTTTCCACATTATTTAAAGGGGAGGAATGCCGTGGCAGCACCTGCTCCACACAATGCTGCAGCTCTTGTGCGGAGGCAGAGAAATGGTCTGCAGGACCCTACTCTCCCCTCAGCTCTCAGGCGCCATGCCGAGAGCATGAAAAGGCTGGGAGATTATGTCTCCCCTGGGCCCTGCTTTTAGAGGACTAGAGGTTAGAGGCATACAGAGAAGAAGTCTGCAGGCATGTGGATAAAACGAAAAGTGAGTTTTAAACTTGCACACCTTAGACACGTGCATTGGCATGCTCTCTAGAAAATCCCTGCATGATACAAAATAAGAGCATTTAATCAAAAATAACAAAACTGAAGAATATCAGGATGAAAGATGACCAATGTTCATTATTGTTTCTCCACCCTACATCTTTTCTGTGAGTACAAAAAGAAGATGGAAAGCTGAATGAAGCAATTTCTCTCTTGTAGGCTTTCAAAACAGGTCTGTCATTTCATGAACAGACAGCTGAGTGTTTGCTTTTTACTCCAGATGGTAGACTCTCCACCCCCTCATTTCTTTTTGTTCTTCTCGCCGTGCTTCCTATTGTCTAATCCCCTGGCCCTTAGAAGCCTATAGGCTGCAGTGACTGATTTATACTCCCTTTACATTATAAATGGAACTTGAAGTTTCACTTTTAGACAGTCTCAGTATACAAAGACTTAAGTGTGCTAATGAAATGTGTGGTTCTCATCTGACTCTCAGCATCTGCTGTGTGCTAGCATACAATCCAAAAAAATCACAGACATATTATGCAACAACACATACCGATGACCGCACTTTTTGAACTAACTTCTGCTGGGATGTCGATGGAAAGTTGAAAGGGGATTTTCAAGATGAGAAAACTGCACATCAACAAATGCTAAAAACACACTAAAAATGGAAACAAATGAACACACATTACCTCAACCTGTAGTTCTGACACCTCGTTTTATGGACTAAGTAAATAAACAAGATATGAAGTTTTGATTAGTGGGTTTTAAAAGTGCAGGTAAACTGATTTTGTCTGGCTTTATTCTCTTCACCTGTTTCTAATATGCCTGTAGTTTCGTACTTAGTGGCAAACATGAGAATGCTTTCAATCTACTCTAACACACATATTTCCCAAAATGTCCAGCTATTCCTTTAAATGTTCAGGATATAAAATATATTCTCAGGGATGCATTGATGCCAGGTGAACCAGCTGCTTTAACAGCATATGGATGCACAATCTTTCTCTATCCTTATCCTCCTAATGATCACTTTTTAGAAGAATCCACAGGACAGAAGCGAAGCCAGCTGTCACTCACCCTCCAGCTCTGTAACTCTGTATCTCTTGGATCCAGCAGCATCAAGTTAATCTCATTACTTGTCACAGCAGTTTAGAAATAAGCCGCAGGGATAACGTTACGGTCGATCATTTCAACAGACCCCTTGAAACACTACTGCATCTCCAAACCCACCACATATGATCAGAGACACTGAGACAGCACGTTGAAAGATTAATGACTTAATTTGGAGTAACTCAGAGTCACACAGTTTCTAAATGAGATGTAAAGGAGGGCAATTGCATCTTGCTGAAATCTCAAAACACGACGCCTCAACTGGCACCTTTCTCTCTAACAGTGTCCTTGGATAAGATGTGACTGAGCAAGCATTGAGGCTTTTAGTAGGAATATTCATGGAGCTTGGTTGCTAAGATCCATAGGATGGGGGTGCCTATGTGGTATTGTTCATTTGGAAGCAGAGTGAAAGAAGTGAGCAGAGATTGATGAGAATGGCCAGTCTGTTGAGGTTCTCACTCAATGGAGCTTTCTTTTGACAAGTCAGAGCCTTTGTGAGGTTGAATTATTTGTCATTAGGGTATCAATGGAGGGGCAATGAAAAGACTTTGGAACATAGTCTGCATAGATTAGTGGAGTTTAGGGTTAAAGTAAGGGTATTCCGGTTGCAAAATTAGTCATTTAAAATCATAACAAGGCAAGTAGTAGCCAGAACTTCAGTCCTATGCATCTAGCTGTGTGTGATGTGGGTTTGATTTCTTAAAAACAGCATTGGGTAGATGTTCCAACCATTTAGACATCTGCTACCTAAGAGAGCCAGACCTGCAGACACTGATTATATGGTTGGAGCAGAGACAACAGACACCGAGATAAACATTAAACCAATGGCTTTGTACTTTAAAAGTCCAATTACACCCTTACTTCTACCAAAATGAATAGTTCTCAACGGTAGCAGAGCTCAAGCAAGACCAACCTGCCACACACGATGCCTGTTAAATCAACTAAAACACAACAAGGCTGAAAATTGGACTAGTAAACCACATCAAGCCTCCTTAAGTAGCATGGCAGAGGTTTCCAGGCTGGAAGCCAGGAGTAAACAAAGTCATTTTATTCTAGAAGGAATAATAAGTCATTATGGTTCAATCTAGCCACAAAGGCCTCTGTAAAGCCATTACCTACTGAAAACAAGCCCTTCATTCTCATGACATGATGAACAGCTGCTTGTTTTGCTCAGAGTTTGACAGCTTGCATTGGACCTAATGGAGAGGTGAAAATGTCTTTCACTAGTCTATGCACTCTCTAAATGACCTTGGGACAGTATTTTTTTTAAATGCATCAACATGACACACATGTAAAGTTGAAAAAAGTCTTTATTATTAATATTCCTATTATTATTATTATTATTGTTAAAACGCCTTTATTTCTGTATGAATATGTCTAAGATGAATTAAGATCAAAATGTCAGTAACAGAAATGTTTTGCAACTGTAGCAATCTCTTTTTGTGGTTGGGTAGTAGCCAGGATTTTAGAGATTTTGAGTTCAAGATAGCAACCCTAAGCTACATCACTGCCCCCCTCAAAATCCCCAAAATACAGCTGAAATTCTACCCTCTACACTCATTTGTGAATTGTATTTTAATATTTTATAGTCACTCAATTTTCTTCAATCTTACTGTAAATTATTTCTATAGTGCTCGGAGACATTAAGAGTTCATGACCTCAGTAATCTCAACGGTCCAGCCTTCCAGTTTATTCCCTTAATATGCATCAGTCAAGCTAAAATTTAGAGCTAGTGCTTATTGACAAATTAATGTTTATTACAGTATCAATTATATGAGCAAATTGTGGAGCAGTAATATATTCTATGAAATTATTAAAACTCAACTAATTATTCTAAAATGTTATTGTATAGATTTATGTAGACCTTTCCTTTATTGTTTTGTAAAACCCTTTTTCATCTTCTTAGTGGCTTGTTTTCACTCATGCCACTTTTTACTTCATGATATCTCTTTTCATAATGTCACTTCTCATGATAGTGGTGTTGTCACAACTGTCTCACCTGTTAGCCAATTGCATCTTTTCTGCCTCTTAAGTGAGCAAACTCAAAGACTGCTACCAAAATTAGCCATTTAGCACCACTTGGCTGGAGAAACAACAACAGACAGAACCCTAATTCTGAATCAACTGACTGCTGCTTTAAATAACAGAAAATGTACCATACAGATGTAAATTTATTTTTGATTTAGCTTGAATGGCTACCTGCTTATTTCTGTTGCTAGTTTCCCACTAGCTATTCTTCTGACTGACAGCCTGTGGCAGGAGGTTAATATGACAACATGCAAACATGGGTAGTGAAGAATAAGACTGCAAGCAAACATGGATGTGATGAATGTGATATTTAAAACCAGTAAAAAAAACCCTCTAAGCTTTGCAAATATTTAATGAAGAATAAAATGCCAACAATCATAAGACATCATATAGGCTTAGGCTAAACATTGTGTTTTGCTTAGAAACACTGAGCAAAAATGTAACTTTTGCTAATTTACAAGAAAACTCTACAGGGTACCCACATACATTAACCACTTCTGGCAACAACTACAAAACTGTAAACTGGCTAACCTAAAGGTTTGGCCCCATTCCAATGCCCACACTCACAGACTCATAGGCTCTGGATGCCAGCCTGATGCTGAATAAAGTAAAGCAAAATGGCAAATCACACTGATTGTCAGGCTAACATAGCAAAACACTTGCAGAATTTGACATGACATCAACTCCATGATTATTTTTAATGACTGCTGTGTCAAGAAAAGTCCAGCGTTTTTTTGTTTTTTATAAGATCGGGCTAAATTATAAGCTGTGGCTACGGTTTTAGAATAAACAGTACAGTTTTTTTGCTTAAGTGCTACATGTGACACAGTTTTACCATTGCTTTACCTGTAGTAGAGGAGTTCTGATTCCAGCTGGAGGATGTGTCTCTGCAGCACCGGCACATGACTGGCCTTAGTTTCCAGTTCCTTCACCTTGCCCAGGCCATTGAGCAGTGCCTGCCTGGCCTCCTCCACCTTCCTTCTCATGCCCACCTGCTCCCTCTTTAGGGCTTGGTTGCAATCCTCCAGTGCAGTCACAGTCTCTTTAGCGCTCCACAGTTCCTGCTCCAGTCTCTGGTTACACAACATGGCTTCCTCCACCTGTCGGTCTCTGGAGCTCCGCAGCAGCTCAATCTCATGGATAATGTTCTGCAGGCTCTTCAGGTTGCTGTATGTGCCACTTTTTGGGCTGGTATTGCTCATACTTTTCTGGGCAGCTTGCTGCTGATGGGCTATAAAACAGCCTTCCTCTGGTTTATGTTTGGAGTGACTTTTCCACAGTCCTACCTAAACAGAAGCGCAAAAGGTGACTGAGGAGGACCAGATATTCCCTGAAACCAATAGTGCACCTGCTTATAATTTGCACTGAAGAGGTCCAATTTTGGTTCCTCCTTCTAAAATAATTGAGATTTTTTTTTTTAAATATGTAAGTTACCTTTAAAATCTTTATATATGTCCATTCTCTTCTAATAAGTTATCGAGTCAAAAGTGCAGTTGCAAGATAAGACATGCCTTAGTGGTTTCTATATTTTAACCAACACTGAATTACTGGTTAATATGTCATTAAATTATGCCTTATAAAATCATAAATCCGTAGAAGTTTGTATGCTGTGGAAATGTAAATAATAATATAATGCAACCATTTACTTACTACTAATGTCTATCAAGTATATTTTAACAAAGTGTTCCTGACCCTATGTAGTGCAAACTTGATTCAATGATGTCTGGACATTGTGAAAACAGTAAAGTAAAACAGAGTGTGATCCTTTGCTTATTCTTTGCTGATTATTTTTGACATACTCAATTTAAAAACATTCGAAAACAGTGCAAAGACAATGTGTTTAATTTTTCATTTAATGTTTTAAATTTAATATTTGATTTTATGAAGCATAAACTTATCCTTATTTTTATACCAGCAACATGTTTTTGTTCACAGGTAAGGATGGGAAGAGGTTTAGCACTTTGTGAAATACATGATTGTATAAAGGATATTACTATATGAGCCTGGGCACAGTAAAACTGTTGTAGATGAACACAGTTGTTTTGTAAATGGTTGCATTCTGTTTTGGTTAGGTTCCACAAAAGTCCCAGCTTTTTTTAATTCAGTGTTGGATTATCCTTTTAAAGTCAAAGTGGTAGACCTCACCACATGCTTATGACCAACTGAACCTTTCAAAAGTGCCTCTTCCATACCCAATCATAACACTATCAAGTGCGACCAATGGACATGTTTACCTGTGGAATGTTTCACAGAGGGTTTTTTAACCCCTATAACTTTGCAAGTCTCTTGTTGCTTTTATTCCTGTCATCAAATTCAGAATAAGCACAAAGTTAGTTTACAAAAGCCAAATAGGTTGATGAAGTAAAATATATTGTCTTTCTACTGTTTTCAGTTGAGTCAGTGTCAAAAGGATTGGCAAATGACCACATTCTGTTAAGCCTCTCAGCTGTTTTTGGTAATCAGAGTTGTAAATCAGTGGCATCAAATTAACAAAAGTATCTAGAGGAGCAAAAACTTGGGTTGTTGTTTAAAATCTCTTGCTGGTTAGTCATTAAAACCAAAGTTGTCAATGAGATCATCAATATAAAACACATGAAATTCTAACTTTTGGATGAGCAATCATGTCTGCAGTTGTAGGTATTAGTAAGTGGTCGATAAAGGGTAAAGTTTTGTTAATAAATAAAAAGTGTTTTAAAATGTGGTCTATAAGTTGTAATAATGCTTTTATTAATAATTTAAGTCCTTACAAATGCTGTAAGTTATAGGTTGCCAAGTTGTGGAAAATCCCTCTAGGTATTGTTTACCTTCTTCCAGAATGACAATTCCCTGTGGGCTTTAGTTCAACATCCATCCAGTGGACTGTTCAGTGACTTGTGGGGCCACACAGAACCAAAATCCATTATTAACATCTTATTAAGGCTAAAATCAAGAACGGTAAACCTAGCTGATTTTTACAACCATTCATTTACGTTTTAAAAGCATTTAATTGCACGTTATCTGTTGCAAATATGTTATATAGCACCCTTAATGGCAACCTCAAAGTGTAGGTGGTTGTCTTGGGGTGCAACACAGCCCCTGTTCTCTAAGGTACAAGGTTCATTTATAGCTCTTACTACAATACAGAGTTGTGTAATAAAATTCTACTCACCAATCGAAGAAACAAACAAAATATAATGAATGAGTCAATAAATGGGCATACAAGTAAAAATAAATAAATAAACTGGGCCTATTTTTACAGTAGAATGCATGGGATAAATGGAGGAGTGCAGGTCAAAGGGCCTCATGATATGGCATTCACAGAGGTTCCTATGATCCAACTTCCAATTAGTTGTAGGCTATTGAGCAGAAATTCTGAAAATGCATGGACAGCACTGTGTTCAACATGTTGGAAAGGTTTTCTGAGACTTTTATGCAACTTAAGTATGACAAGAACTCTCACCTGCAGAGCCAAACAGCGGGCATCACTGCTCTGAAGAGCCGCTCGCATGTCCTCAATCAACTCCCTCAAACTTGCATTCTCGTCTTCCAGTTTTGATATTCGGTCCTCTGCTTCCTCCAGCGCCACTATCTCCTCATAACACTCTTTGGTGCAGGATCCAAGCCTGCAGCCGGAGGCGTGCCGTCCCTCTGAGAGGGGACAGGAACCGCCGCTCACACCCACGGTGAGCAGCTTCTCTCGCCGCCTCAAAGGGCTTCTCAGGCGGATCTGAGTCTCTATGTGCTCGCTTTCTTTCCCAACCAGCAGTCGACCGTTCTCATACTGACACCCTGCTTTGGTGCTGAAGTATCCGCACAGTTTAGCGTGGAAGTGTCGGAAGGTGAGCTCGCTGGGTAAATGGTCCAAAACGCCGGCGCATTCTGTGTCCTCCGAGTCTTTGTTCAGTCCCAAAACTTCACATAGGATGTTAAAGTCCTCCACAGAGATTTTGCCCCCACCTTGATAGTCCATATGATGGAAAATTTCCTGTAAATACTGATCCAGTCCCGTAGCCAGAACTATAATTTCGTTCTCCACTCCCCGGTCCAGTCCGTAATGGTAAGCAAGAGTACTGACTATCCATTGTGTCCTGCGCGCTGGTCGGCTGTACGGATCAATGGAGTCGATTGCATCCATCATTTCTAATAAGCAACATCATATTTCCTCACACTTAAACTGTTAATTCATTTCTTCCAACATCGCCCCGTGTGTGTATCTCATGATCATCCCCTCAGCAGAAACTCCAAGGCAGACTGACGGAACAGAAATGAGGCGTGTGTTAAACAGAGCAGATTTGAATATAGCACTGCCCCCCAAATCCAAAACCAGGGGTCCCAGTAACGTACACATAGGCTACAATAACGGCCTCATACTGCCGTTTCCCCGACTATAATTGCCACCAGGTGTGTAAACTTTTGTCATTCAACAGAGTTAGACATTTTTGGCCAGGATGCCCAAGGGACCAATATAGACTATGTGGAGCAGAGGTATATTGTCTTTTTTAACTTCACAGTTCTCACACATCATGTATTTTACGCAGCCAACTGGGCAAATCAGACCTTTTTGCGAAATTTAGACATCGCTTCTACTTCTTATGTAGCCTGTGCGAGCTAGTTTTTACAATTTGTTAATGTAATGTTCATCTTGCGACGCAGTTCACTGTAGAGGTTTTTCTTAAAACCATATGTTTAGTGTTCACATATCATAATCTGCATAATACAATGTAAATCGATCGTTTCCAGATTTAAGGAGTATTTTTCCTGTGAGTTCATATTTTATTAAAATTCATAGGCTACCTTGTCTTTGCGGACCATCTATCAATGTAAAACCTAACATGACTGTTGCAATAGTCTAGGCTTAACTGTAACTGCTTCATCGCGTGGTTTTTGTCAATACTTTCTTTCATTCTTTCATGAAGACAACTTTTTATAAAGTTAAGAGAAGAAAAGTAACTTGTCCCTTTTCTAGTCCTTACCGCACGTGGGGGCAACACCTCACTTCCTTCTGTGGTTGTCATGGCGACACATTGCACTCAGAAATCAAAAAACGAGGTTAAAGTTTGAGATAAAGCCTTAACTGTTTTAGTACTTGGCTACGGAACATGAGACTATTTCTGATAAAATAACACGAGATGGCAGCGTGACAGATGACAGAGGGAGGCAGAGGTGGGCTGTGTTTGGTCGACTGACATGAACTCTGGCTGTTTCACCATGAACTCTTCAAGAAGACTGTAACGATAAACAGCGTTAGCTAAAACTTGAACATTTCACAGTCTCTGTATAAGGACTAACAGGAGCTGAGGTGAGAAAACAAGGTAAGAAATATTAAGCGTTGTCTAAATATTAAATAATTGCTACGAGGCTAAAAAAATACAATTGTTAGAAAGACATTAAAGCTACCATTTTTTTTCTTCTTCATCTTCTTCTTTTTTTAAATTTTTAGAATGGGCTTGCTCATTTCGTTGATGGTAAACCAGGCTGTTGCAAGATAAAATGTAACGTAGCGTATGAGTTCACCATGAAACTGAATGCTTGACATTTTATTTCCAAATTGTTTGCTGCCTAGTCCTTTGTTAATAGTCTTATTTAAATAATACATAAATATTTAAATTACAACAACTTACAATGTTAGTATTTCCCTCCCAAAAAATATTCAACATCCCAAATACAAGCTGATGCCTCAATATGCAAACCTGTATCAACTGGGAAGAGGTAACTAAACTAAAAATTTTTGGTTAACTGATGGATAACCTCAAAAACTAATTTGTTTTTGTTTCGTTTTTTTACTATTTGAAATTAATATCCTGCTTCCATGGCCAATGTTTCAGTGTTTGATTCGTTTTCAGGGGTAAACAAAAGATTGATCAATATTATATCATATTGTTGTTTAATAGTAACTAGACAGCATGTGAATTATAAATCTCTTCCTCTTACTGATTAGAAATGAAACATTATCTTAAAAATGCCTCTGATGTCCTGTTTTCATTTTATTACATTTCTTTTACAGTGTTTCTCATGGAAAATATTACAGTGGAATCAGACCCTGTGGTGAACATGCCAGAAACTGGCCTCTGTAGTTCACAGCCAGACTTTGATGATGGGGAAGTTGCAAATGAAAGGCAGGAAGATGTCCTTGAGATGAATTTGTTGTCCACAAACCATGGTGTGGAAAATAGGTCAGGTTCAACAGAGGATATTACAGAACACATAGATGATGGCTCATATTACATCACGTGGACAGTTTACATTGCTCTCGCTGTCTGGAGAGGTGAGTTTTTCAGAGTATATAAACAGTTTATATTGGCTTTGCAGGGACATTGAAAAGGTCTCAAACCGAAAGTCAAGGCAGATGAATGTATATGGGGATCTTAAATGTCCTGAAAATGTGATACAAAACTGCCATAATGTCAGAAACAAAAATACAGATTAATATCATCTTTGCTCTAATTTATAATCCTTTACTTGTTTTTAGGGGAAGAAGTTGATGTCCTTGAAGGTTCTGAAAAGGCCAAAAAAACCAACAAAGATTCTGCTGTTGTCCCGAAAGTCTATAAAGCTCAGAGCTGTTATCATATTGAATACAAGCTGCCAGGTGATACAGAGGCAGTCAAAGTTGACCTAGTAGTGTTTGGGCCAGTAGCAAAAATGTATGAGGGAAATGAGTTCAAGGTAAACATGACCTCATACATGCGTGTGCCTATCTATGTTGTGTCTCCTTAATGCATGATTTATGAATATCCTGAATGAACTACAATAAAGCAGCTACATTGTCTAGAGTTACAGTCAATGACCCATCACAGTAGTTGCTATTGTCATTACAGGAATGATGATCTTCCAAACATCCTTCTGTTAAATACAATTTTGAGAATGAATTGCCTTTGATGCAAATAAAAATGTTTAAATTTTGTAGGAAATTCTGAGAACATGGAATGAAGGAGACCAGACATGGGTTGGTTGGACTCAGAATTTCGACATCAGAATCAGCAGGGACTTGTTGATCAGTCTGCCCTCTCATAAGATCAAACTTCAGATATGGAACAGTAAAGACAAATTATCCAGCCAGGCCCGCTATGACAGACTAAAAGCCTTTAGACTACTACAGGATCAGCCTGAAGATGCATCAGATATGGGCGGTGAGCATCGATTTGAATTTGCCACAAAATGACCCAACCATATTACTACAAAATTATAATATGAATATTATATATTTACTGTCAGGTTGTGTCAAGACAATGGTAAACAACCTGAGAACCAAAATTGGGAGGAAGTCAAACACATTCAAAAAGAACAAAAGTGATGCACTGTTGAATAAAAATTTAAAGGCTGGCTCTGAAACGGGTAAGTTTGCATGTTTTTACCATAGATATTATGGAATCGTAATGTTAAACAGTGACTCTGCACTGATGTCTAACTGTATACCTTTGCCTAATGTCTTGCTAATATACTTTCATGTAAGCTATGATAGATTTATTTTTCATAACATTCTATGGGCAATGATTTTTCTCTTCTCACCAAAGCAGGATTTAAGATACCCACAGATGATACTTTCAACCTTGAGGATATCAACAAAAATGGCACTGCCTCAGTCCAAATCAGTCCCAGTCGTTTGTTAGCAGGTGAATCCACCTTTTACTTTTCCCTGACTCGTCTCTAAAACAGCCTCTGCTGAGCTTTGTGGTTTGGGATGCTATGAAACAAAATAATGTCTACTTGCGAACTCACAATGTAAATCTAATGTCTCCTTGTTCTGACCAGGTAAACTACTGGTACAAAGGTCCCCTTTGTCTTTATTCTATTATTGCACTTAAGTGGCCAGAACAGGTAAAATTCTACATTAGAGAAAAGGCATATAAGAGGAAAGATTAAAACAATAAACATAATTATTTTTGTACCAGAAAATGAATTACGTTTAAACCCCTCAAATTCCCACTGTACAGGAGAAAATGTCTTGAATTATAGTTATATTATGGCCAAAACATGAAGCAGTATATTTACTAGACAAGAAATATCCTAAAACTCTTTTAAGGTGTCAAAGAATAAATTAGAAACAAGTCTTTACAGTCTCAAGCCATGTTAGCAACCCTGCATCTGCTAGGCTTAAATTAAGCACATTGATGCTTTGAACTAAATGCATATCAGTATGTTCACACACTTACAATGACAACGTTAACACACTAATGTCAGATGTTACAATATTCACCATCTTAATTGTTGGCATGATAACAAAGTACAGTTTATTCTGATGGGGTTGTCACAACAAATCATCCTGTGGAGGAAATCAATGCCTGTTCTACATTTCTGGCAATCCCAATAGTTGTTGAGACATTTCACTCAAAGCTAAACATGTAAATGGCAGTAAAGTAAAATTATCACCAAAGTAATTTGAATTCATCCTTTTGTGACTATCTCTGCCAAATTAATTGAAATCTATTTGGTATTTTTTAATATATTTCTTTCTTGACCGAAGTGGCAGACCATACTGCCACCCTTGAAGCCCTGCCACTGGCAAGGCTAAAAAGAAAGTAAGATTTAAGTTTCAGACACAGTGTCAATCATGAGAGGCAACACTTTTTTTTTTCCAACTTCTAGGTGAGACCTCATTGACTGAAAGCTTCCCAGTCAGTTCATCTGGTGTATTTGAGTTAATCTGCAACATCTCTCTGGACAGACCATTAATATCAGACCAACTGAAGACTGACCTCAATCCACTGGTTATCACAATTTTGTCAGCCACTTCGATGCCTTCATCCCCAGTCCCATTCCACATTCTACAGGTCTGACTTACATCCAAGCTAATGTTCAGTAACAAGATCCTAGTGTGTGTTGAATATCTCTCCTTATTTTTACTCTCCTTATACTCCTATTGAGTTTCCATAAGATGATGAAATTTGATCCTCCAGCTTTGACATTTAACGATAAGCTCTGGTATTTTAAATTTCATTTTCCCAGGAAAAATGTGCACCAGTATATTGCCAGTACAAATTCCATAACTTGAGCATGCACAGAACAAACTCTCACAAGCATGGCTCCAACATCTACTTCAGAGATGTGAATGTGATCCTGACTGGCTTGATTTGTCCTGAAGAGCTCAGGGAGTTCCTCTCTGGTCCAACACTGGAGATAGAGGTTCATGATCGTGACAGAAAGTTGGAAGATACAGCAAAACCTCCAGCAATGTTTGCCACAGGATCAGATCATGATGCCCAGTGTGGTGCAGCACTACTGAAAAAACAAAAGATGACTGTCTTTAACTCTCATGGTATTGCTAGCCTCAAGCTCTCTGAGCTGCTACTTGGGAAGAAAAGCCTAAATATGTTCTTGCCAATTAAATGCTGCCCTCTTCCTCCTCTACTGGACAGGGAACAAAGTGCATCTAACAGTGAGATGACAGAACAAGGTCCCATGCAACAAGGCTGTTATTTGGAATACAATTCTCAACTCAAAGTCAAGGTTGAGTTAGCTTGTCCACTCAATGCTATGAGTGACAACTGTGAATTGGTGCCCTTTAATGGTCCCTTTGGGCGTGTCATCTACCTCTTTGATTACAACAACTTCTCTGTGATGACAAAGCTGAGGTCAGAGATCCTTCGAATCAATGCATCAGCCTTCCATATTGGATCATGCTCACTGGACAATATAGAGAAAGCTCTGTCCAATTACAAAATTAATTTTAAACATGATGAGAGCAAGGATCTGGATATTGTTACAGGATTCCACGTGCTAGACAAGAGGACACACATCTTTGTTCTTGAAGGGCTGAAACATAAAGCAATTAAGAGACTTTGGGAGGCTGTTCCTATGAAGTAAGCCCATGAACACTATCTTGCCTTAACAACCTGTGCTAACAGTTTTCAGCTGTGCTGTCTTTTTGGATGTTTGAATTCCAGTGAGAATCCTGAACTCTGTGTGACATTTTGCAGGCTAAGTGGGAGTGAGAAGGAGCAGGTGATAGTCCTCTACAACTCAAGCCTTGGTTTCTTCAAGCGCATCTATGACTCATTAGATGTTGGCCTGAGACCTATCCATCTATGTGAGTCACTGGAGACCATCATGAGACAGCCTCTGGTCTACATTAGAGGCATGGTCCCCCAGCCCTGCTTCCAAGCGTTGTCAAGGTGCCCGTTCAGTGATATTACAGTGACCTTAACTAAAATTTGGTGTTTTACTATATTCACTGCAAATTCTGAAGGCAGTACAGTTCATGCTGATGTGTTTAAATTAGCATTAATTGGTTGCTTTTTGGCCACTTAAGGGAAGTGGAACAAGTTGTAAACACAACATTAACATATTATCACTGTAGAAATTGTTACATGTGTTAGCAACCATTGCATGGTTACACTGCATAATTGAAGTTAAGGTAATGCGGGTAATAAGTATGACTTTGATCAAGATTTTTTTATAAAATAAACTAAACTGAAGTTGTGTTTTACAAGTCAGGAAACTAAAGGAGGACTTGCCTGTGGTTGAGTCTGTAAAACTTTAAAAACACTGGTGTAATCCTCCAAACACATGAATCTACTGAAAGTTGACTATATAAATGACAATGCAATTTATGTGTGGATAAGATGTACAAAAAATGACATACTGGAGCTAAGCATGGTAAATGTTTATCAACTAATGAGAAGTACTTCTGTTTTGTCAAGGTTAAGGCAGCTTGGTCAAGCAAGGCAACTTGGAGATGTGGTGCGTTACAACCTCTTTCCTTCAGCTGACATGGTTCTCAGCATGAGCAAGAAGTATGGTACACGTGCTGAGCTGTGGGAGCAAAAATCTAGAGCAGCCACTGATGTTAACATGCCTTTACCGACTGTCCGGATTAAAAGACAAGCACCGCTTGACTCACACAACAGAGAGTACTTGAAGCAGTTGTCGCTCAAACAGTGCAGAGACTTCATTGAGGTTTGTACTTAAAGTAACCAGCGTAGAATCTGACTTGTAAACAGATTGACTTATGTGTTAGGAATTTTTTCCAGGACAATATTAAGAAGGTTCAAGAGGAAAGTGAATGGTTACAGAAGCCAGAGGCTGCTGTATTTAGGATGGAACAGTCTGCACCCTGGCCTGCACACAAT
This sequence comes from Acanthurus lineatus, assembly GCA_029814665.1. Lineage (NCBI taxonomy): Eukaryota > Metazoa > Chordata > Actinopteri > Acanthuriformes > Acanthuridae > Acanthurus > Acanthurus lineatus. The sequence goes on from JAPZDV010000012.1 coordinate 26,555,889, forward strand.
TACAGCACCCAGACCTTCAACTCATATGAGCAAGCCAAGGAGCTTCTCCGCAAAGAGATGGCCAAGGTTTGATTACTGTAATAGATGCAATATTGTTTTTACAGATATTTATGTCTAGGTAGGACGAGTTGCCTTAAAGACAGGGCCACAAATCATAATTTTACATCACAACTAACTTTGTTAACCACTGCTGTCTTTTTGGAATTCAACATTGTAAACTCAGCTGCATTATCAATTATTACAGCGTAGCTACATACTGGTCTTACTCCAGAGCTGAAGAATCAGCAACAAACATCAGGGTGGTATGAACGATGTCACATTTACGACTATACACTGATGCTGCCACCTATCTTGAAAAAAATGAACATACTTGTCAGGAGCATTAAACTCAAGTGGATGAAGCAGTTTTAATCAGCAAAGTAGTTTATAATTCACATCTTGAATCCATACTTTTTAAATGTATCTGCTGATGCCAATCAGTATCTGCTAAATGTGATTGCTACTATGTTGGCAATAAGAGCTTAAAAAGGTTGTTGCACTGTTCTCAGTTAATGCTGCAACATGTACAAACATTAAAAAGGACATGCTCATTGTGATGGATTACATTGCTTAGAAAAGCTTCAAGAGACTACTAAAGAAGTAAATGTTTGTCCAAGACAGAAACTGATGTAAACAAATGTCCACCTGCAACTGATCTAAACCAGTCTTTAAATAAGGGAGTTAAACTGTGAAGTCTCAATGATGAAGTGATTGTGTATTGTGCTATAAAGAATGAGGCTAGTGTTTTTTTGTGGGATCTGTGACAAAGAGAGGAAATGTCAAGTAAAGACAATTTAAATTTAATTTGCTTTCTCCACTGATAACATCAGGTGCCGGGGCGGAGGTTCACCTATAGTCAGCAGTATCACAGTGCTACAGTGGAGTCAGAGGATGTACCCTCTAAAAAAGATTCTGCTGCTGCTACAATCTGGTTCACTACTGTGAGCAACAACAAGCCAAAAGTGCACCCTAAACACCCAGATGAGGCTCGTGTTGAGGAGCTGAGGAAGGTGATGTCACTCTTCATTCTCCATAAGTTTGGGGGTTTCACTGGAATGCTTAGTTTATTGGAATTCCAATGAATCTTAGTGTAGTGATAAAAATTTTTATGGCTGTTTATGTACTCAGTCCTCTTTTTCTATGAAAGTGGGGCTACAATATGACATGACTGATAATATTAACTTTGCAGTTCTCTTCTGAGCTATCTAGTAAAAGGGCTGTGCATTTAATGAAGGGTGAAGTTCATATTACTACTGTTTACTGTCTAGCCGTGGAGAGAGAACATCCTACATGCGAACATATTACAGCCCACTCTTTCACGAGACACATGGGCTTCGAGCCAGCGCCACGAGGACTTTCAGCTGTACAGCAAACCTCCCCCTTTCTTCAGCCCACCTCCTGTCACCATTCGCCTCACTGGTAGGCTGTGTTTCGTCAGTGTACTGTTGAACAATTTTAACCTGTTAAAGTGAGACACTTTCATGTATTGGCTCATTTTGTTGTGTGACAGTGTGTTTTTATTTCCTGAGAATAACTTGCCAAATATTAACAACCAGGTGTGACACTGAGAGAGTTCCCTTACAGCGATCTAAAAGACATGTTGTCAGTCCATGGTGTTACAATGACACACTCACCAGTTTATACTGAAGTTAAGCAGACTAACACTAAGAGATCATCACAGAAGAAATAGCGGTTTCCTGACAAGCAGCTGCCTCAACATAATATAAGGTCCTACAGCCACATGGTGTCACTGACCGCTAGGCTGTGGGGCATTTCAGCTGTATGTGTTTTCCAAGGTAGTAACTTGCATTGGTGAAAAAGCCAAATTATTAAGGAATTTTACTTCAAAACATAATTACAAGAGTTGAAGTGGAAAGGGACCTTTTTACATATATTCTTTTTTATGTTTAAGTCTCGTAGGTATTGAGATCTTTTTAGCCATAGTTACATGAGTTACTTCCCGAAAGTGATGTAGACACAATAGATCCTGTGGATGATGTATCCCAGCATTAACAGCTAGCTGTCAGACAGAAATGAGCAGCAGCAAATAGAGCCAGTTAACAACAACCACAACACAGCACTTAAAAAAGCTTTTAAACTTTCACAACATAGGGCAACATCTTTATTCTCTTTTAAATACTTCTTCAGACTTTAACAACATAATAAAAATATTGCTGCGAGGGAGCTGATTCAAAGTGCAAATGTAAAGTATTGATGTATTTGTTAGTGTTTGAAATAGGAGAAAGAAGGGGATTGGAGGTAAGCCATAGCAATTTGTTACATATTGTGAGTTTAGTTTATATGTTGTGCTTAAATTAGGTCGTTTTCAGAACTGTAGTCTTGTAGGTAAAAAGTTTAAAGTCAGTATTGTTAATCTGCAATTACTGCTGTGGAGAGCTTGGTGTGTTCTTGTTGAGAACAACATGTCAAAGACACAAGGACGAGGTGACAAGTATCAACTCTGCATTCACATCCTTTCCAAAATAATGACTGACTGAAGTATAGATATCAGGTAAGGCAGAGTATCAAACCACTGTTTTCTAGGTTCAGTGTTACCAGTTCAGCCTACCTTTCAACAGTTCATGTTGGGCAAGTTGCAATCTCCATTCTTTTCTTGCTGCTGGGACATGTGGTACAACTGTGTAACCTTATTTTTCGTATGTACATGGTAATAGCCAGCCATCTGGCACAACCTGACCCTGTTGATTATCCTGTTAGTTGATTTAAATTATACCTTATAACAAGTTTTCTTTGTTTAAAAATCAGATTCTATGAAACATAGAGAATGTGTGATGGCTGTGAGAAATTAGGCTGTAGCTAACATTTAGCACTGGACTAAATTAAACAGCCAAAAGTATCCAAGAGTAGATTTTTCCTGTAACTGTCTGGGCTGTAAGCTTTTTCTCAGTATTGAAGGCCAATATTGATATGTTTTGATTGAAGCCCCAGATGGTGTCTGTTTGAGCCGGTATTTGTTTTTGCTGCTGAGTAAAAGACTCCCACACCACACTGGAGAATAGATTACGTCAGGAAAGAACATCAATGATCTCAGTGGTGAACAAAATTGATCTATTTAGGTCTGATCCGTTGAGTTTGTCTAGCCATCCTGTGAAGTGAAGCCAGTGCTTGCCTGCATAGTGTATCAGTTATATGAGCATAAAAGCATAAGATCTACTTAGTTTTAAGTCCACAGAATTAAGTGAGTGTGCTGGTGATCCTCAGGTGACCATCTGCAGCAGGAACAGCTAGAGGCAGCCAGAGGCAGCACCAATCCACCAGGCAGCACCCCCCTCCCAGAGTTTAAGTGTCACATGAGAAGAAACTCAGACAGAATACAGCATATACTGAAAGATGAGCCTAAGAAGTATTCACTAAGGAAACCAGGCATGATGCTACAGGTACGGTATTTTAGTTACCGAGGTGACTTGGTTTAAACAGAACACAAAGTCCCAGGGAGATCTGTACAGCAGCACATTTTGTGATGCTTTAATTCTGCATTATCATTGAAAATCATAATCCAACACTCCTCAAGACAAATTCAGGATATAAGTGGGTGAAAAAATCTGTATTACCTCAAGACTCAATGAATTTTGAGAACTAGTTGTATAAAATGGTGAAAAGGTACATCTAGAGATTCACTTTGGCCTGCAGCACATAAAAAATGTAGCCCTTTCTTTAAATGATAGATCACATAATCCTGTCATGTGTTTGCTCTCTTTTTCATTAATTCCAAAGATACTCTGTTTATCCTAAGGCCATAAGGTATTGTCTTTTGTCTTTTGTACTCTGATAGTGTTTATAGTATGCTGCATAAGTCTATTTGTTGCTTCTTGATATCTTTCATCTGTTTTTAAAGGAAATGTAGAACCTTGTTGGATGAGACTCTCAAAACTTGCTGTGGACAGTGAAATATCCGTCAACTGTTTATTTGACTAGGGAAGACTCCAAATCTTATTTACTTGTATTTACTGAAAAAAAGAGCTCGGCTACTGTTGTTTAAGTGTAACCTGAATTCTAGATAGTGACATGTAAGGGCTATAATGCTGCAACTACTTGAATCTAATGGGATTGTCTTACTGATGGTCCTGATGTCAAAATCCTGTTAAAAGACCTTTATTGTTTTAATTCTATGCTAACATTTTTATATTGCTTCATTTATCAGTTTAATCGAACTACCACACACTAAATTTTTGGGTTGTGTTATAATCTGATGTAAACTTTAATACTACAGTAAAATTGTAAGATAAAAGGGTGTAAATGGGGCCCTTAGCAGCTAATTTTTTACTATTAACCTGTACCAGGTTAATACACCCATCAAATGGTTGATTTGTTTTTAAAACATATCTTAAGATATCTGAAATCTGTAATAACTGATTTTTGGGCCTTTTGGGACAGAGGAAACAGTTATAACACAACACTGACAACATTTACAGTAAGCTGGTAACACAGACTTGTTAGCAAATGGTTGCTAAATTACACATTGATTTTGAGACATGTTTCTGTCCAGCTGATGAATGTAAGTTCAGTGTTCACTTCTTTTTAGCTCTGTGTTTGGTCTTTTACTAACTGCTCTATGAGAGGTGTGAATAAAGCAAGACAGTAAAGTTGTGGGTTAAATGACTACACTATGAGCTGAAATTCACTAAAAATCTGTAACAGAAAGTAAAGCTGAGGTGGCCTGCAGTCACTCTGTAGGTTCAACACTTCAGGCGACCCCTGGTACATTGTAAGACATTGCCAGTGGCAACTTTGCCTCTATATAAATATCAGTAATGTCTACAATGTTTGCTTTAGTTTACTGATTTTTTCAGTTTTTATGGTATGTTTTCAGTTCATATTTATAACCTTTAATTTGTAAGCTATCAGAAAATTTTCTGTGTTGCAGCCATTACCTCAGTTGTCTGTGATGAACTTGGGTGATGACAAAACAGAGGAAAAGAAGAGCGTGGCTCTGGCTCCAGGCCTCTGCATGAACTGCAGCCTCAGCAGCAAAAACAACGCCATCCCCAGACACATCTCTCTTTACAACAAGTACCACTATAAGTCAGTTTAAACTTTTAGTTTTTATTTCAAAAGACAAAAGAAAAACTTGATGACATACCAGAGAAAATAGCAAGAGTTTTTGTGTTCATGGGTTATGTTCTGTTGTTTTTTACAGTGGGCTCATTAGACAGCATTCATTCCTGTACAAGCGGACCGCCCAGCCTCTGACAGAGGAGGAGAAGAGCATCTTCACTTTTCAAAAGTCTGCATGAGGACATGATTCTCAGGTGTTCAGCCGGTCAGAAATATTGTAGAAGCTGAACCCACAACAACTGTATCCTGTTTACCAAATAGATCCTTAAGCATTATAACTAGTATCTTCTTCAGTAATTAATTATCACGCTTGCAGAGCACTACTGGTTAAACTTTGTATCAGTCATCAGCAGACAGCCATCGTTATCCAAAGATCCCAGGTGTTACCTTTAAAGTCATGTTCACTGAAATACAGTAACTAAAATCATAAATCTCTTAAATTATAATCAAGTTTACAAATACTTTCAAGCAGAGCTCCAAAAAAAAAGGAAAGGGCAATCATCAGGACTGTGAACTGAACTCGTCCATAGTGCCCAGTCAGAGCAGAGGAAACAAGGTTTCATGGTCACATGGTAGAGCTCAGAATGTTCTTTCTAAGGGGTGAGAGCAGATGTAGGCTCTGTTCTCCAACACGGCTCTGGCAATCTTCTTGATGTTGGCATCATTGTTCTCAGGAGAGTCTGGAATAGATTTAGACAGGAATTACAAAACATGCCGCTTTCATTGGTTAAATAAAAAACACAACCTTCTCCTCTGTCTGGATCATGTCACAGAATAACTCTGGATTACATATAGGCCATTAAAAAACGCGCACAGTGTGAAAATGAAAAGCAGCGGGGGGTTCGAGTGTTGGTATGTGGGGTCTGGTTGGGAAATTCCGCAACACATGCAAGTCTTTTGTATTTGAGATGCAGCGAAAAAACTAGAGGCTGTTCTCAATTACCATTTTGTGTTGTACTTACGTTTTTGCATCTGAGTCATCATGTAGTTGTTCTTGATGAAAGCTTCGCTACAGAACGTGTTTGCGAGCAGCACCTAGAAAAATGAAAAACAGCACTCATTCATCAAACCTGCAGACACATTTCCCAACTAGAAAAACAAAGGGATGTAAACTAACAAGAATGCAGGAAGAGGTTCAAAGAACAAAAGTTAAAGAATGTAATTAAATGTGAAGTGAGACAATTTTTAACATCATGTTAATTTATTTTTGTGACATAATGCACACACTTGATTGTTGATTTGTTTGCTAAAATATAAAAATTAAAACAGACTAGCCATTTTCTATTCATTGCAAAAATCAGTCTTTACCAAAATGGTGGAATAACCTACATACTTGCTTTTAAATTTATTCAGAACTTTGTTTGAATCTGGTTACTTCCTTAGGCAAAAACATTTTACAACTAAAAATGACACAAATTAATAGCTTAGGAATGGAATTTAGTTTGCCAGAACCACTACATCCAGTAGACATTTTTTTTACTTAAAATACAAAGTTGAGCCACTGCATGTTGGCTGAAATTTATCCCTGTAGCTACAATGGAGAGATGGGCACAGGACTGCTCATCTGGTATAAAAGAAGAGTGTTGCAAAAGAGGATAATACACAGCATTGACTGCTGAAAATTATTTTTCTCCTCCTTGTTCTACATCCCTGTTTCTAATTACACTCAAGACCATCCTTTAGTTAGTGTTTATACTCTGCCATCCTGTGTCTTTCTCCACCTCGGTCACCCTTGAAAAAAACCTGTTTCTCCATGAAGGTGGAGCAGCCACTACACCTCTATACAATAGTAAAGTTTAAATAACAGCTACACTATAGTAGATGATTTTACTGATTTTAAGTCAGAGCACCTGCAGATGACAAAGGTAATTAAACATGTTTGCAGCAAAAAAGAAAAAAAAAAGAATCACGAAATTAAGAGGTGACAGCACGTTGTGACATGCTGCTGCGGCTGTTTTAATTGCTTTCAGTTGACTACAGCCTGCTGCAGTCGCTGCAAACAGCTTAATCTAATTAGATAACAATGTGTGTTTTATTAAGCCTGATACCTTAACTGATCTCATTAAGATTGGACCTGCTGTCTGGATAATTACATTGTAATTGAATGCAACAATTTAACTGTTGTGTATCCTTTTAGCAAGATGTGACTGCAATGCATGTTCAAGATACATGTAGGGTAGTGGGGCTTCTTTTAAAGACTTATCAACAATCCAACCAGGAAATACAAATCAGGCAGCTGGTGGAAGGATCATATCATGAGATATCTATAATAAAGATTAAAGGGAAACAAAAAGCCAAATTAAGATTTCATTTATTGAAGGGGCTTAGTAAATGTTGTCAGATGGGCCAAACTGTGGAGAGCAAAAAACTGCAGACAGCTAAAGACAGACCACTCTCATCCAGACAGATCCAACAGATTGTTTAACTTTTTTTTAACTTTTCCATCTGCCCTAACTTCAAAGCTAGATCAAGTAATTTTTAAATACGGAAATCATTCAACTGTCTTAATTAAAAATAACTTTCCAAATAATGAGAGTAACTAAACCACACCCACCATCAGCTATATAAAATAATAAAGCTGTTTGGCTGTTTAAGGCTGACATATTAACAAACAAGGCAATATAAAAATAAAAATCATAAAGAGAATAAGTCTTGCATATTAACAGTGCTAAAAACAATAGATAGAAGATAGTAAGGCAGCTGTTTACTGTCAGTTTAAAACAAAATACATATATAGAGGAACTGATGTGTGTATCAATCTGGTGAGGTCAATGGAAATCTGCTTACACTGAGAAAAATTGAGAAATGAATTCAGTTTTGAATTCAAGGCCTGTAAGAGGCTTATTGCCTTGAACAATGTGACCATGGACACACATTCCCTACTCTCTGACTCAACTGCTTTAAAGTGTTAACAAATGATTCAAGGTAAATGGAGATTTCTTCTCACCTCGTGGTCATGATTCCTAAGGCCGATGCTGATGGAGCGACTGGTTCTAGACAGGACAGCTGTCATGGCGTAGAGGTTGATCAGCACATCTGCTACTTTCTTCAGGATGAGCTGTTCATCCACTATGGTCTGACAACATAATGGATAAAAACAAGGACTTTTTGATTAGCATTGCAATCTTAGAAAAATGTTTCCTCATTAGTGTGATGCAGTATCTGTGATGCAGAGGGAAAAAGTAACTGTTTTGTAGTTTATCAGCCAATCTAATCACTTTGCATAATGGAAGACTGATCTTCATTTGTTGTGTATTGGTGGTTGTGGTCCAGATTTTTCAAGGATAGAACACTTGCGAGCTGCTGCTTAGAAAACTGTTTGGATTTTGCTCTTAAGTTTTGATTAATTACTTCCTGTGTTTGGAGAATTTCTGACAGAGACCATACAGGCACATCTGGGTTAGTTTGCAATACCTGTAATGTTTAAGTTAGTGAGACTGGGATGTTCTTCCCTTGTCAGATTAAATCTTTGTGAGGTCCTTAGTGGGAGGGGTTTTGAAGTCCCATGTCACAATATACAGAGTGGCCCTGAATCCCATAGTTGACACAAAGGACACTCAAGTAACACAGAGTCACCTCTTATCACTTCTGGCCACTAACACTAGTATTGAAAGTGATTAAAGCTTATTACTGCTTGTTTTAATTTGGGTCCCACTGCAGTTCACAGTCTGACTTCCTGATTCACTGTTAAACTGTTTTCCTGTGCCATGAAAGAACCATTACCAACGTTTCCATCAGTCCGATCATAAGACTGTTTGCACTTCTTTGTACTGATGTTGCAGCATTCGCAGATCTAAGCAATCATTTTGGTGAGTACGATGTTATCATTAGATAATGACAAACTCAAAGTGTGAAAGCAAGCCCCAAATTTTAAACCACCTCCACAGTTTAACAATTAATGGCCCACATGCTCTGGAGGTAGGTACTGTTGTCTCTAGTGAGTCCAGCTTTCTCAGTAGTTGTGCCAAAAATTATCAAAATATCTGTTCCAGGACTGATCTAGTTAAACACCAGTAAAGAGGTAGAAAAAAAAAACTTCCTCAAGTTGTTGACCATTAAAATTCGAGGCATTATATGCAGAGTTTTCCTTAAAATAAATGCATAGACCCATAAAAAAGTAAATTCTCTCAACTGTCACTTAAGAACCACTAAAAGTGCTTGAGGTCTGTATCTGCAGAGATCCTTCTTTCTTCTTTTTCATTTTCTTAACTCGCTGAGTATAAGAAGTTTGTGGGAGTCACACTTTGGCTACATGCTGTAAGGCCAGAGCTCTGTACTAAGGTAGCGACAAGGTTACAGCACTGTCTCTGAATGTCTCTCAAGCCACAAACAGCTATGTGTCTGTTTGGCCAAGGGCACACACATGCACGCGCACACACACAGCAGAGAGGCAAAGATTGTGGGGGAAAATTTACTTGCAAATATACTTGTGTAAGAAAATAATACTTTTATTATGTTCATCATTATCATTCATTCTCATATGTATCCTGATGTCTCCTCCTTTAATTGCAGTTTGTCATCATATGCCTTTGCAGTTACAGTGTAATCATCCTGTTATTGTCAATGAGAGGCCCTTATGGCCTACAAAAATGAGTAGAAGTTAAAACACATAACCAAGAAAAACATCCTCTCATGTTAGAGGTGCATGTCTGTGTTTGAATAAGGTCAGATTTCAGTAACTTTACAGTTGCTTGCTCGTCTATCTCTCTCGCTGAAGGTGTGTTTTTCTGAATCACAACCCATAAAGGCGATTGTATTTTGATTATTCTTCAGCTGCTCAGTAAACCAACTCAGATCTTTGTTCCTCCGCATTCCTCGTCTTCTGAAGTTATGTTTTCAATAACACGCTGAAGAGGACAATGCCTGTGTTTCAACAGGTTTTGCAGAGGTGTGGGTATGGCTTTTTAGTGCTTTTAAATATAACTGCTGTGAAACAATCACAAAATAATGTTTTTATATGGCAAAAATGAGAAAACAAAAACAAACAAAATAACACAAACGGACTAGTGACGAAAAGTCAACAACTACCACAGCAGTGGCAAATCAGCTGATCGATCAGAGCCAACCTAGCCATGAAAGAGCACAAAGGCTTCATTTGCATTTCCAAAGGGGCCGACACTCCCACACATTAACCTGCAGTGATCACTGCAATGCCTAATTTGGTTTAACACAGCCCTGGATCCACTCCTGCTGTTCATTTACTTTGTAACTTTGCTCAACCACTACTGCTCTCTGCACAGTTTCTACGTATTATACCTTTAAAGGACTTTATTACTTTGATTTAAACAATATGATTTTGAATTTTCAGTGCTCTGTTCTTGCACTGCGATGAAAGTCTTCTTCAGGACATTTCTCATGCACTTGATCAAAATAGAGGCAAATAGTACAGGAAGTAGGAATATGGAAAGCTGAATAGTTTCCAGGAGTTATAAAGTCTCTTTGGGAAAGCTGTGATTATAAAAACACAGTCATGGAATAAAGAGAGAACACAGTCATAAAGTCTTAAATACTGATTGGAAGATATGTACAGATCTTTGCTGTCGTTAAGAAACGTCCTACATTTGAGGAATTAGAATTGGAAATATTTGATTTGGAAAATCCCACAGCTGTTTTCCAGATGCAAACATAATCAAATGTTACCTTTCCATATCTGTACAGCAGGCTCTCCACAGTTGATCCAAACAGGCTGACATTTTCTTCAAACTTCTTTGCACTTTCCTGGAAACAGAAAAATCCTAAGCCTTTGAAAAAAAAACAATTACATGTAAGGCTGGCAGAAAAGTTATCCTTTAAAATTCTTACTGTTAAGCTGGGATGCACAACCCCATCTTTTCCTGTCAGTCCGAGGTCCACTGAACCACCAAATGAGGCCCTGAGTTTCTTGCCGACCATGCCCAGAGCCATACCTATATTTCCTTTCTTCATTTCCCTGCAGGCAGATCAGAGGAAAGGCTGAGTGACTAAAGACTGGCCATAGACTCTTCTGGAAGTTTTAATGAGACAACCTTGTGGTTGTATTTTAGTGAGGATTTTCATCCCACAGAAAATCAATAATGTAGTTATCAAGACTTCACAGATTCACAGGTTATTTTTCTGAGGTATCAAAAATCTATCACCGTAAATTACAAATGTTTAGGTTTAAGTTTTGGTTTTCAGTAGCTGAAAAGAGATATTCTTGCCTGAGGTTGATGGAAACAAAAAAGAAGAAAGGCTCAAAAAGAGATGAAATGATTCACTTTAATCAGATGGTTAGAGACTCTATGCCAATAAATACTAATATTGCTGCTAAGTTATTGTTCGTTACTGCGTGAGCAAACATGTATGTGATATTCAGATTATTAAGGTCCGTCCTGAAGTGGCCCAAAAAAAGAAAAAAAAAAACTTCCAACTTTCAAGGGTATACTACACTAACCAAAATCTGTCTGTCTCTTCCCATATGTCATCCTATTATATATCAAACGTGACTACATTTCCCGGAAATATTCTTACTTTATTTTCCCTGTGAGAATTTTGCCGGCATACTGCATCCCAGTGAGAGCGACGTACATTCTCAGGATTTCATTGGTGCCCTAAAAATAGACAAAAGATTTTAAAAACCTTTATAAGTCGCTATCAATTTCCCATTTAAGTATGGAATGCACCCTAAGAAGAACAAAACATACAAGATGACATGAGTGGGTAGCAGGTGGAAGTACAGTTGAACATGAGGTACCCAACTACATTTTTATATTTGTGAGAGCCATATTGTTTTATCAACAAAAGCATTAGATGGTCTAAATACATGGAGGATCTTATATAAAAATTATGAAATGTAAATAACTTCATAAAGATCTGATAAAAATAATAAGTTATGATGGATCATTAAATTGTTATACATATTTAGGATGTATGTTTACCAGATGAGCTGCAAGTCTGCTTAGTAACAATCAATTTTGAAACTAAACACTAAAACACAATAGTCCTAAATTCCGAATCCCAACCGTAGAGTTCCACCGAACTGAGAAATCTTTCAGTTGTCAACAACCAAAATCTATTAGCAATTTTATTATGCTGTTTTGAAAACTTCAACATTTAGTTTTAGAGCTTTCTCAGAGCACCCTATAGGATTTATTTCATTTTGTTGCCTGATTTAAGAGAATTTGTTCAAAAAATACTAGAACAAAGTTTTTAAGAGAAAAAAGTAAAATGAGGGTAGTAAAAGAATAAAAGCTACTTCTCATGTCTTGTCCCAGAATTATGACAGCGCATGTATCCCTTGCTGTCTTCAGAGGTAAATAGGCCCTGATTTTAATGACTGAAATATTATTGAGCAACCTCAAAGATGGGCAGGATGCGGCAGTCCCTGACGTAGCGCTCGTAGGGGTAGTTCTTTGTATAACCCAGACCTCCAAGGACCTGAAGAGCCTCACTGACACAAATCCAGCCTCCCTCTGAGCTGAACACCTGAACAAAAGATAGACAATACATATAATGAGACATTTTTGTTTTGTATAAACAACCTTTATTACAAAATTAACCAACCTTGACCATGGCGGCCTCTAGAGAACAGTCTGGAAGCCCCGGTCTGTCCATCATCCCTGCTGTCAGGTACGCCATGCTCTCCATCACAAAGGCATTAAGAGCCATTAATGCAAACTTCTCCTAATAAATCAAGGTAAACACACACATAATTTACCACTGAACAGACCGAGGAGAAGAAATTATTCAGATTCCAATGAGGAGAAAGTTGGCTGCACCTGAATCATCCCAAATTCAGCTAGGCTTTTGTCAAACTGCTTTCTGGTTGCAGCATACTCAGAGGACATTTCTACAGAGAACCAGAAAGAGATGATGTTGAACTGATGACCTTTTTTAAACCAACATATTTAAGTTCTCATTCAGATATTGTAATTTACAGGTTGAACCTTGGGGTTGGGCAGATTTTGGGTAAGTGTACTGAAAATATCATGCATCCAGGGGGGATGGTCATAAAAGTGACACAGCAATGTGCCGGGTGAGTTATTTATAACTTATTTATGACTTCATAACTTATTTTTAACTTTATACTTTATTTTGACCTATTCAAGACCAATTCGGAACCCTATTTGAAAGAGCATTGTTTGAATAAATTCATCTGTTTATTTAGTAAAGGTCTTCACACTGCTGTGGGCAGGGGGAGACAGGAAGCACTCTGCACAGCTCCCTAGCAGCACCTTGGGGCCATCTGTGTCACTGGAAGTGTGGGTCAGATCCAGGATAACAATTAATGCATATTTTGAAGGTTGGGCAGTGTATATTGGCTTGCATAAAGGTGCATAAAGGTCTGGGTGGCTGTGAGCATTAAAAAGCCTTGACTCCACATTACTTTTAGTCATGGTCATTACCGATAAGTTTTTTGATCATTCCAGCTGAAGAGCTGCCCATACTGAACCTCCCTGAGTTCAGGATGTTCATGGCAATCTGTCAAACACAAAGCAAAAGTTTAGTGCACTAATCAACAAAATCTTACAGGACAAAGCAAACAGGACAAAGCTTACCTTGAATCCACCACCTACTTCTCCTATTACATTCTCCACTGGCACTGGGACATTGTCAAAGGACACTTCACAAGCTGAAAAAGTCAAATAATAACAAATGAAAAGTGGGAACAGACTTGACCAGGACCACTCTCAAGTGTTCATCCTTTTCTACAAAACTCAGACTTACTGTTGGAGCCCCGGATGCCCAGTTTGTCCTCAGGCTTGCCGCTGGTGATGCCCCCAAAGGCCCTCTCCACAATAAACGCAGTAATCTTATCTTTCTTCACACCATCTACAACCACATCAGTCCTCGCAAAGACTGTCATAATATCCGCCATGCCTCCATTTGAAATCCAAAACTGATAATACAAACAGGAAGAAACAGGACCTTTAGAGTTTAGGGCCAAAGGAATAATGCTTAAGGATTTCAGGATGGAAAATGACAGCAAACAGAGCTTGACCTCTCACCTTAGAGCCGTTAAGCAGATAATGTTTTCCGTCTTCTGAGAGAGTTGCACGAGTCTGAATGGAGGCTGCATCACTTCCACTGAAATGAGCAAACTAGTGTAAGTAAGGCAAGTAAAATAAATATAGTGAGGCAAAAAAAAAATAGATGCTGCCAAATATTGGTATATGACTTTTGAAATCTTACAAGTGGATTCCTTGGACTTAGTCTGATCAACATTTAAACACTGCTCTCCATCACTGCATAAGGCACAGGGCCTCTAGAGGGTGATCATTCCATTGGAAATTTTCATGTTCATTGTCTTTAAACACTAACAAAATTATATTCAATGATCATTAGAAATAGACCCTTTCATTTGCAAGGGCCAACAGATCTCCAAAATTCAAATTTTGCCTAAATATTCATCTCCTGTAAGTCAGTATTTAGTGAATGCATCTATATTACTATCAGTTCCAGGACAGACTTCGTGCAATAGACACAACAGTTTACTGCAGTTTACACTCAGTAATTCATTTAAGCTTTCTATTTTTTGTTGATCTTTTGACATTATGCATATTACTTTCATGCTGTGCATGTTCAGCAAACAGTTAAATGACAACAGAGCTCCCGAGTTACAATTGGTGAAGGTTCTGTTGCTGCTTGAGGGATGAATTGTCAGGCCTCAGCAAAAGATGCCCCCTAAAACACAGCTATTAAATACATGAAGCAGCCAATCAGCCTGTGGCATGAGCAGACAGTGTGCTGTCAGTGATACTAAAGAGTGCTGACCGCACCAGCATCTAAATGGACTAAAGTGAGTATAAATTTTACAGGCTGTTTAGTGTGCTGCATATGAGCGGTACTGCTCTTCCGCCTAGTGAATGTTTGTTCAGTGGCTTGTTTAAGTGTTACACAGAAAGGTCCAGGCTAAGATCAGTGCATGTGTCATGTATAAGTTGCATGTTATGAAAGGAAAATTAATTAAGAAATAATTGGGGAAAAAATGCGACTTAATTTTAGGTTGACATTTAGATATTATTAATAAAAATACATTTGAAAAGAGCAAAAGAGAAAGAAAATGAATTTAGCAAATTTGTATGATCTGAAGGATGCACACAAGTGTTTCTGTGAGTAACAATGAATGTGAACATACTTTGTTGATAAGCAAAATCCACAGGGATGTTTTAACTCCTGAAAAACCAATTGAACCATATGTTAATATGCTGAATGAACGCTTCTATTTTTGTCAGTGTCTAATTATTTAATAGTGGCATTACACTGTAATGCAAAGGCTCTCAATTTTTTCTTAAACAGAACCCTTTGAAAGTCCAAAAAGTTATCACCCCATATGAATTGTTTACAGAGATCAGGTAAGGAACTGATAAAAAAGGTTATATTTGAATGAAATAAAGGCCAAAGCAATAGCATGAGCAAACTCTTGCTTATATTTCTTACTTATTATCATATTCATTCAACTCACAACTTGCCCACCCTTACATGTTGTTATCAAAACATAGCCTTTTCTATATGTTTTTCATCCACACACTAAGTTTTATGTCACTAAAAAAACATCTCTTGGAAAACTCTGGTTATAAGAACATATTCACAAACTCAGTCTACTGGATTTGTTGTTGTTTGAAGCAGTTTTTTGTGCGAACTAGGCATTTGTTTCACTTTATATTTTTTTCCAGGTCATCCATGCCCCACCTGCAATGGCTCCATGCCCCACCAGTTGAACTGACCCCAAAGTTTGAGGACTAGTGCTCCAAGGTGTACTGATATAAATAATCAAGACTCAGCAGAGGATTCATCACCATTAATACTTTCCCTCTACCCCCCTCCATGATATTTCTGTTCAGCAGAACACCTTGTTGTGTCTCATAAAACATACAGGACTGTCTAGTTTACTCATATCCAAACAGAAGTGCAGCTGCGGAGGGACACTGTAAACAAGATGTAAGTGAGATTTCAGAGTCTTTACCTTCCAGGCTCTGTCAGACAGAAAGCTGCGACATATTCTCCTGAGGCCAGTTTGGGCAGATACTTCTGCTTCTGGGCTTCGGTCCCTGCAATCAGAATTCCCTGAAATACCAAACAGCTATTAGCAAATAATACACAGGAATCCCATCAAAATCTCATTCACTGTGTGTGCAGGAAACTACACATGGTATTTCACTTTTCCCTCCAGTTTCCTAACACAGCAGATATGAAAATGATGAATTAAGAGATGAGATGAGCTTTTTCTACCACAACACAAAGGTTCATGTCCAGCTCTGTTAAACTATTTTAGCTTTACCTTTAGTCCAATGGCTTGATGTGCAGCCAGTGTTACAGCAATAGAGCCATCTAATGAAGTGATCTCTGCCAGCCGTGCATACATTGTGTTGGACAATCCAAGACCCCCTTGGATGAAAAACACAATGCCTTAAATTTCTGCTAGTTAGACATGGTGGCACTATAACTGTTATCTTTACATATAAAAAAGCTGATATTGTTGACATCTCTCAAGAGGTGTTTTTATATTTGAGCATGTATGACCTACGTGGAGTGTTTTTTTTCTTTTTTTTACTCCCAAAACCTTTGGTAAGAACTGTTTGTCATCTGGATTCATGGGTCAAATCACCAGTTTTTCTGTAAATATGATGCGATTCAATCAACTTATAGGCAATTATAAAAAGCTGCACTATCATATTAAATTTTCTTTATGGCAATTTTACATCAATTTTTAAGGTGTACCGTAAGCTTAAAGTGATACCATTGATGCTGAGTAAACAAATCATCTCCAAATATGTAAACTTTTGTATTTGTCCCCTGAGAAAGCTCCACAAGCACCAGTTCATATGTGCTGTCAGCACAGACCACATGTGGGACCCTGGCACTGATGCCAGAGAGGCTTAACTCTGGAGCTGGTTTGTTACCCTAAAGTTTATATGTGTAAAACAAAGCCTGTTGGTTGATGTGCAAGACACCCAAGTTAACTGAATAGAAATACTTGATGACTTTCTCTGTAAATTATCATGATAACTTGTGAAAACTGCTACCGCATCTAAATATGGTACATCATCCAGAGGGATATACAGTACATTTGGAATAAGAAAGCAAGTCAGCTGTGCACTCATACATCCTAACTCTATCAATCTGATAAGAATATGATACAAAACAAAAATGAGTTGAGACTTCTTGGGAATTAAACAAAGTCTTTTTACATTTTTCTCAAGATATATGCAGCATTTAAATGACTCAGTTTGGACTTACAAACTCCTTTTGCAACGGGCTCCAGGTAACAGTTATCTTACCATACTCCTCAGGAACCATGATTCCAAACAACCCAAGCTCCTTCAAACCATTTAAAGTCTCAGGGGGAATTTTGGCCTCTCGGTCAATCTTTGCTGAGTCAACTGAAATCACAATTAAAAAACAGGGATAAATTTAGTCAGTTTAGCTGATTGTACAGGAAAACAGTTTACAAAAACATGAATGCTGCAGGCTGTTACATGCGTTCATGCATTCATTAGATCTTTCCCCTTGCCTTCTTCATTAAAGAATTTTTCCACCGGTGCAACGAACTGGTTGATCTCGTCCAGTTCTTCATTTCCAATTTCTGGATAAGGGAAGACCTCAGCCTGAAAGAGAGACATTTAAACATTTCACAAACTACTAGAATTACCAGGCTGTGGTTTCATGCCTATGTAAACAAGTGAAGTTACATTTTTATCCATGTCTGTTGATACTCATTCAGTATGATTCCAATGAATCCTAGCCAAGTCAGTGGTCTGTCCCATAGACGTATACATGTCCATGGCCTGTCCACTGATCATGGGTCCTAAAACAGATCACTGGTTTCTACCACTTACAGGCACTGACACTGGTGGTACAGATCAGTTAGTAACTGGTCTATGAGTTCAACTTTAGCATGGAGAGACAGTCTCATGTCTTTCAGTCAACATTCATGACACTGCCATATACTCTTGGACTTCCATAGCTCAGGTGCAACCAGAAATCAACCCTATACATACAGTAAACTACTGATTTTATATAGAACTGTACTGTAGCTGAACCTTAGTTGAACCAGCTCTGACTGGAGTCTGACAACTAGGTGGCTGTGGTCCTTGGGCTCTCATGCAATCCCCTCCATTTCAGGTTGTTTTTGTAAATTATGGGAATACTGCGGACCATTCTGTCTGCTTCTTTCCACTTTTGTTTCCAAAAAATTGACAATATTTCACCAGCAAGTGCAGACACTAACAGTATGGACTCCTTGCTAATTTTGACAGCTTGACATAACTCGGCAGAGGGGCGGGGATTATCGAAGTGTCAGTTAGTTCAACAGTGTTATTTGTGGCATCTGTATACATTAAAAGGTAACATCTTTGTTTCTTGGACTTTTATTGTCTACAGAAACAAAAACAAACAGAATCAGGTGGGTTTCAACCATGTGCTGTTGTCCCGGTTAAAAGAAGTTTCGTCTCTGTGTTTGGGTTTAGGTTAAGTTAAGCACAGATATGGCTGAACTAAGCTTGGTCCAGGTCGAACACTGCAGAAGACAAATGGTTTGGGATACAAGTTGTTCAAGGTTTAGGCAAGGAGGACACATTACATAGGGACACAGCCAGTGTGAAGGAAAGTTCGGAGCTTCATAAGGCTTCATTCGCACATAATTAGTACATACGTTTTGAGTCCGTTACGTCCGTTAAGTCAGTTATGTTACATACCTTGTTTACCTTGCCGAGGAACAAATCCTTGGCATAAGCGAGGTTTCTGGAATGAGTCTTAATTGACCTCCGATGCTGGAAATGCAGCACTTCTTTCCCGGTATGCTTCACATTACAGGCAAGCAGACGCTTTCCGAGTTGAACAGATTTAGACAAGACGACTAATCTATTTACATTCATCTTTATTCTGGCAAAGACCTCTGCCTTATGTATTCTTACTAGATACGACAAGAACCACGAAACCTTTTACCCGTTTCTGTCTCATACTGATGACGTACACCAATGGTTAGATAATATCTTCAATGACCCTCGGAAATAGAAGCTTTCGTCCTTCAACGTTTTAGAGAGAGCCTATCAGTTTGACAACATATTTTGTATTATTTTATGTATATATTTTAGAAGACAAAATGTCTACGGAAATTTCATACAGTTAATGCAAAAAATAACCACTTGATTTGCAAGACTTTCCATCTTCAACATGCAGGGCTTGTCTATTGGTCTAATGTAAAATTTAAGCCAATCGAAAAAAATAGCATAACCACCCAAAATAAAGTCTCTGTATTTCTGCAGATTATTATTTTTATTTATTTTTTACACTGTCTGCTTTTAAAATATTATAATGTCAGAGTTTTATTTCTCAACTTCAAGCAAAACAGCATATGGATTTTATTTAAAGTCTTCTAAATACTAATGGATAAATGCATATATACTCACCAAGATCTATAAAACGTATTCAATAATAATAATAAACATATAATATAATAAATTATATATATGTAATAAGTATATTTTTCAAAACAAAACAAAACAAAAAATATGGAAACATTATATAAAACGTCAGTCTCTACATAAGCCCTTTCAGAATATTAGGGATCATAAAAATCGCTGGTTTCCTTGCAGTCAATGCCGGTACATCATTATAGCCTGTGATTTTGACATATCCGACAGAACATGAATACAGCAAAAGAGCACAATAAGTTGGCGAGAAAACCACTTGGTGGCGCAGTGTACAAAGAAACAATTAGTCAACTATGGAGGCAAAATAAAAAAATGAGAAAGAGAAGGAACTTGTTTTAAAACTGGTTCATCGTTACATATAGGCTAATTTCATCCATCCCCTAAAACAAAGCCATAAAAAAAACTGTTAATATAATGTCATGCTGTCAATAAACAGAAATTAAATATCTATGTATATATGAACAGCTGGTCTGAATAGTATGACTAAGTGTACAGTTCTTATTGCAAATCGTTCTTTGCTGGCAGAGAAAGTCATGCCCTTTGATCGGCCCCTCCCAGCTGCATGATGACATAGTCCTGCTAACACTTATGATGTGGCCCTCGAAGCTGAGATCTATTTTTAGCTCCAACCTCAAGGGCCAGACAGACAAACAGGGCGAATTGTCGCTCAGACCACCTGTCACAGTCAGGCAGGCAGCCAGGCATGGTGGTTGCTAAACTGAGAAAAAAATTTGCGTTGTGCTGTTTAGACTGTCACCAATAATAACTACTTCCAGAGGATTTTGCTTGAGTTCCTACAGATGTCGTTACATCATTTTCATCAAAATCCTCCCATAATTAAAGGAGGAGTGAAACACAAACATGTTTGTATCCCCGTTGCATAGGGCTGTAAAACTATTAGAAGGACATTACATTATAAGGAACCTGGTCTGCAGTATTGTTTCTTGGAATGTGGTGGGACCCCTCCAGTTTCACTTGTACAGGTTAGGTTACTTGTCGTGGCCATAGGCAGAACCACTCACCATGTGACAGTAGTTCCTTGGTGTCTTTTGTGGTCTTGGAAGGAAACTTGTAAAGTCAGAGAAAGTAAAAATTCCACATGACAATATTATTAGAATTACCTGAGCTTGATGTGGGAAACTACACAAGACCCAGGGAGGAGTTTCTATTCTAAAATTTATACAAATTACAAACCACTGATTGCTTGTACAAACACATACATTTGTAAAAAAAAATGTGTAAAGTTTTCAAGCTTTTGTTTTGGTGTCAAAAATGCATCTTGTTGAGTGAGGTTGGATGGTGCTAAGGAACCTCTGATTCAGTGTTTAAAATATTCTGCCTGATGCCTTGCTTTTTGGCTTATTTTTACATTAGTTCATTTGAGGATTATCCTGATTCTAATTACTGTACTATATTATCCCCTAAAAGTTAACTGAGAAGGAGACAGACAGTACTGTAGATTTTGATGGCAGTGCAAGTTATCACTATAATGAGAACATAGAGGACTGTTAGAGAGACGAGATTCATCACAAAGTGCAACATCAATCACCTGAAGGCCAATATCAGCAAAATCAGTACTACAATACCGTTATGTTTTAAATATGGATGTCACTGCAAAGAAGATACAAGTTCTAAAATGTTCCACATACATCTTCAACATGACAGCACAGAGGAACTCTACAATCAGTACAGTTTTAAGGTGGGCCATCCAGAATAGTGTCATCAATTTAGTATCTATATAAAATATAGCACACTCTCCTCTTCTGTTCCTAAATTTTGACATTGAATAATGGACAGAAAGGTGCTGAAGTACATAGTGATGTCACATTGAAGTTAATCACCTCATCATTTTTTTCCCTAATGGACACTTTTGGGAAATTGTGTCATTAATAGTGTAATAAGCAATGACAAAAATGTAATTTTTAAGATAACAGTGACACTGACTTTTGACCATCAGAATCTAATAAGTTAATTCCTTGGACTCAGTTCCATCAGTTTAGTCCAAGGCTAAATTTAAAAAAAAATCCCTCATTGCATTCCTGAGATATGGCATTCATGACAATGGGAGGGACGCATGGGCGGATGGACAGCCCAAACAAAATACCCAGCCACTGATGTCAACGGTGACAAGGCATAAAAAGTAAGTGTCAGTGCAGTTAAAATGACTTTCAGATAGGAGCCTGCTATGGGTGTATTACAAGAATGCTTGCACCACATCATGATACAGAAAAAAACAGAAACAGTGTTTCCCAAAAATACAGAATTATTCAACTGGGAACAAGAAATTGCACACTTTGACAAAATAGAGTAGAAGAAGCTCAGGTTTTACAGTATATCGCTTTATTTTGCGTTCTCAACATCGTCACAGTACTAGTTTTACATCAATGGTGTTTTGTCTACTTAGAAACAAAATGCATAATAAAATAAGAGCACTCCTCCCTTCCCTTTGACTTCAAAAGTGGGCTATGAGTGTGAGAGAACAGGAGTTTCTCAGGAAATAAGTCAGAAGCAGTGTTAACTGTGTAACAGTTGGCTGTTCATCTCTAGATCCTATGATAATTCAGTCCTGTCGGAGGCAGAGAGAAGCAGTTGATGATTATGTAAATATCAGAGGGGAGCAGGAATGCAGCTTCAATGTAACTGCAGACATTGAGTAGTAGTTATAGTATTAATAATTATAATAATAATAATTTACAGACTATTTACATATGTTTTTCTCAATCTTACTACCCACCCTTAAAATGTTTCCTCCCTTTCAACCCCTCCTCATCAAGTTACATTGGGTTTACCCAAATAAATTTGCTATTTACACTCAGCAGGATGCTGCCATGTCTTTGTACTGTACACTGGAAATAAAGGTGAAATGCATGCCGGAGGAGAATGACAACCATAAATCAAAGACACACAAGTAGGCCAGAGAAATCTAAATGTAAACAAGCATCAGTCAGACAAATCAAAGCTACACTGAAAGTTTAGGGTCTAGTCAAGCCTGCTGCTCAATAACACATTAAAAAAAAACAAAGAAAAGGAAAAGACAGGAAAAAAGAAATGGTAGGCATCAATGGCATGCAACAAAGCACCTCACATGAAATCTGGACATTTTTTTTTACAATAAATCAGTCATCAGAAGAAAGTGAAGGATGGTGACTAAAAATATTCTGTTTAATATTTATTGTTCAATTGAGCTAGCTTTTTTTCTTGTCTGGTACCTGCAACATTATTCCTTAACAAGTAAGTTCTAATCAGACTCAGTTTTGAAGATAGAAGTAATCGGTCATCTGCAGTGGAGAGGTGGGCTGGCTAAGTTTGGTCCCCAGTTGACTTGGTACTGAATTAACATGTAGTGACTGTGCTATATTGGCACTTTTCTGACTCCACAGTCCTAAACTAAACTGGATTGCATTTTAACAGAGTAGAGAACAATTTTAGATTTTAGAGTAAACTTCAGTACATAAGCATGTAAAATACATTTTTAAAGTATCTGAGTTCATTTTTAAACATTACCTTTTAATAGAGTACTTAGCGGTCGTGACCAATGGCTTCATTAAATGCCAATAATTCTTTGTTAATGCTTTATAGATCAGTAATAAGTAGTTAATGAGAAAAATATTTGAACTGCCAGGTCATGAAAATTCTTTTTGGCAGTTGTGTATCCTCAAGCCACTTGATCCTGATGCAAACCTTGCGATGAATGTAGCAAATAAAGGAATTTAATGTGTTGTTCATTGGGAGTGGCCCCTCTCCACTTGAAAACACTGTGAGAAACCCTGCCTCACATAACAGCTGCTCTGTCTCCATGGCTAGCCCTTCAGTTAACTGTGAACACTGTTGACCACTTTGACCAGTTATGTTTACATTCAGTGTTTCTCATTTAATGCACTCTGTATTTATGAGGTAAAACAAGTATGAGTGCATGAGTGCAATTTCTTTCTAATAAAACATTAACAAAGCTGATTTTTCAAGGCTTAAAATGTTTATGTTTATGGTGCATGGATTGCCACCACCAATCAGCTGTTGTGCTGATAGACTGCAAATGTGAAGCTCAAGGATAAGTTGTACTTATGAATAGCTTTTTGCTGATGTATAAAGCATTAGTTTTGACCCATTGTCTATTAATAAAGTTAACTATTAGTTAACCTTTTTAATCAGTTCAATTAGTTACAACTTATAACCCTTAATTAAGGGTGCCATGTTGAAAATTTGTACCTTAAAAACTCAAACTTGAGAAAATATGTAATGTGTGAGTCATTCACAGAGACAGATGGCAAATACAAAGATAAAAGAGTTTCATTCATTTTACTCATAGCTGTCTTATTCCCTCTGTTTGCCACACAACAAAGAACATCCTTTATTGTGGCTGCTCCATGTGTCCTCTTAGTTTTGACTACTGTTGCACACTAAAGAGCCAGATAAGAACTGTATGTGGATCAGAAAAAGATATAGATTTGGTTATCCTCTGGAGTGACACAAATACATAGCTGACTTCAGTTAGCTTTAATTGAAGAAGTCAAAACTATTCTACCATTCATTTTTAACAACTGTCAACTGTAACACTGATATACTTTGGGAATACACAATAGTTAGAAAATAGCCATGAAATACATTGTTACATGCAATCACTTTCTCTGACATTCTTTATCAGTGTAGATGGTCCAGTCCCTCCAAATCCATGTGGATACTTGCACTTCACTAAAACACTGAGGAAGAGATGACTAAAGACAATTGGGAAATCAGAACTAACAAAATAAAATTAAAAAACAAAAACAAACAAACAACCAAATTGCAATTGCTCTCAGAGAAAAAAAGTAAATACATATTGCACATACAAGTAAAAAAAAACCCATCTCATAGCCTTTAAGCAGATACAGACTAACTTCTGCCCTTGATATTAACTAAGTAAAACAAGTGCTCTGTCTATTACTTTCAACAGAAAATATGCTCCAGCACACCAGCCCCATGCTTCCACTCTGCACACAACACAGATAGTGTGCACGGGATGGCTGGGATCCCATAATATGTCAGAGAGATGATTGATATTCAACTGCCTTTAGTAGTGATGGAAGCGTAAGAGTGCTGTCACGGTCACAGAATGATAATTATTGATTTTTGTACTGTGGTGTCCGTGTGGTTCTGAGGAAAAGTCCGATCGAGGGAGCAAACAGCACTGCAACAACACGCTCGCTGCTAAAGAGATGCACATAAAAACCAAAGAGGGACAGGGCACACTCAGCCAGCTGAGAGCTTCCACGTCAGGAGAGACACTTAAAGAGACATGTTGCCATTTCCCTGCTACACAGTCTGCACATACTCCTTCAGTCTCCAATAAAAAACCCCAAACACCTCCTCCTTCTCCTGCAGAATGGGCTTGAGAAATCCTACCAGGTTGCAGTACAACATATAGAGCATTTCATATTGTTTATTGGACTCTAAAAAAATATTTAGAAAAATAAAATGATGGCAGACAAGCAGCCAGTACTGAAGGGCGGACATTCAGATAAGTCTGTTTGCTCAACAGCTCACTGTGGCTTCTTTTGTCAGAAGCAGGAGAGACGACCAAAGACAAGTGCAGTGGGTGAGACTGTATGCAGGCCAGTGTGCAAGTCTGCACCAGCCCTCAACAATCCTCACAGAGTCCTAACTCAAAGGCAACCATGTACAGTAGTGTTCCAGCTCACTGAACTGCCTAACTATTAAAAACTTAGATTGTTTTCTTAACTGTGAAACTACGCCCTCTATGTGCGAGTATAATACTGAGAGTTTTAATTGATGTTGTTTGTTCTGTAATAATAATAATTATTATAATAACAGTTGATATTATTTTACAAAATACTATGCACAATATACATAAAGCATTTTTTTATGACTAAATTAGTAAATGCTTCAATAATTGGCACATTTATCACTGCTAACAGAGATATCACAGTGCACTGTGAGCTATCGCTACATTAAGTACTCGTACAGCTACTGCTGAGGATGACTGTCTGTCTGTTTAGCTAAACCACCCTCACACTAGATTAAATCACTTTGTAGACATTAAAGTCAAGATTACTATTTACTTTGTCTGTAAAATACTAGTAGGCAAGATATTTGATCATGTTCTTTTAATTTACTGAGGTGAAACAGTAGTTGTGGTCTTTGTGCATGCTCTTGTCTTGTTGTCTGTAGCTCCTGAAGCAGGCAGACATGATTTATGACCTGAAATGAAATGAAAGGAGAAACCAGAAAAGAAATGTTGTTTCTATTGAATAAACTGCTCCTGTGACTAGCATTACAAAAATGCTGAAGGAGGCACAGGATCTTGTCTGGCTTCACATCCCCAGACCAAAGATACACAGTGCTTCCGTCTTGTCACCAAGAGTCTTGGAGTAAAATCGAAGTTCAGTCAGAGAGCCCAGAGAGCTCGTGTGTGCCTCAGACCACCGTACTGATGCCGCTGTGCTTGGGCTTGGTGCTGCTGGTTCCCTGGGAGGGTGCCGGCTGAGGGCCATGGTGGTGGGAGCTGTGGGAGGGGTGGGAGGAGAGTGCCGGGTGGCTCCCATGGCCGTGCTGTGTGTGAGGTGGGTAGGGCTGCTGCTGGCCGTGGGAAGAGGGTGGGTGGTACTGGTGAGGAGGGTGCTGCAAGTGGGCTGGCGGGTGATAGTGGTGGTGGTGGTGGTAAGGCGGAGGGTTCTGGGTCATGTGGCAGAACTGGGCGTGATGCATGGGGACTGGCGTATCTGTCTCCACCCGAGCTGTGTGGTGCAGGTTGGCAGGGTGAGGGGTGTGGGAGATGAGGGTGGGATGCAGAGGCTGCGGGGTTGGGCTGGGGGACTTCACCCGCCTGGTGCCAAACAAAGATCCAAGCAGTGAAGAAGAGTTGGGCAGGGACTGGCCGCTGTGGCGGGATGGGCAGTCTCGGCTGGAGGGGGTTCTCCGCCGCATGTGAGGACTGCTAATGATGGACCCCTGCAAGAGAGAGGAGGGTCAGATCACAACAGAGACACAAGAGAAAGTCCAGTGGGAAACAGCAGAAAAGTGAAGGTGCACTTGCTGCGGATTTGAATTTCTTTATTTTTAATCATCAGAAGACATTTTAGTGGAAAGAAAAACACATCCACCTGGTGTTTTGGCTTGCAGTTTGCTTGTCCAAATCTCTTTGGAGCAGGACCAACTGCATGAGCAGCTTCAGCTGATCTCAAATCTCACACGATTGCTTGTGTGCCTTGTGGAAAAGCCTCTCCATTTCCTTTTCCGGTTCACTGCCTTTGTTTGTCTATCCATGCTAACATCTCACGGTTGACTCTCTCTCGGTGGGCTGGAGGCTCAGTTTGCTGAGCTTGTCAGGGCCTGTGGTATCTGCACTGTCATGAGCGGACAAACTGTATCTAATTCCTGAACTCTCTCTGACTGCTGATGCTGTTGTAGGTTTCTGTCACTATTATACCTGGTTTCCAAGGTTACAGTCACCTCTTTAATTTTCATATGCCCTCACTGCAGAGCCTTTCTAGAACAGTCTAAAGCTGCAACCTTTGTACAGTACACACATTAGTGTGTGGCACCATTTTCAATTGTACAGTTCAAGTGCAATTCTGAGTTAATGGATGTGTTTTGATGTGTGTAAATTCCCACTCAGCAGGAAAAACAAAAAAACACCCTTTTTTATAAGGGCACAGCTAAACAGAACAACAAGATCAAGACAGAACAATCAAAACAATCAAAACAAAGGTTCACATTAAGGAAATCAAGCAGAGCTTTCCGGGCCATGCATGACATGCAAACTACACTATTTGCCAGTGACTTGGTAGATCCATATGATGTGCTCATCTGTTTTCATAAATCAGTACTTTGTGTATGTGAGTGTATGTGAGTGAAGTGATCAGGAAAACCTGATTCTTGCAATGATTTGTTTAAAAATTTCAATATGAATAACTTTGTGAATACAATATACATACATCATACATGTCTTAAAGGTGGAAACAATGGGCTTTAAAAAGTTAAATGGGGGACGACTTCATACTTGGCTACACTAATTCAAGTTAACACACAGACAGCTAACTTCTTTAAATTATGGAAATTATAATAATATTGAAGATGCATCAATAACCTTGCTATTTTTAGACCTTTTTTTTACTTTAAGGGCTGCTTTTAGTTACTTTTAGGGAGCTTTAGGGTAAATGCCACAAACAGTGTGAACAGTATTAGGAGTTGGACTTGTGGCTTTTAATCTTTTCATGCAATTTGTTGACAATGACGATCTTATCCTTAAGGGCCCTGTCAGTAGCAGCTCCAGATTCAAACTTGCACTAAAAAATCATCAATGATTAAAACAAGCTAAATTGACAAGTCACTTGCTCAGGTCAAACAGATCGTCTTGCATATGAGTTAACATCAGTAGTTTGATAGTTTATCTGTTTGTCTAGCATTGGATTCTGTCACTGTTATACGTGGCAATAAAAGGGAAAAGGAAAAACTTATCGAGGTTGAAGGTCACTGAAAGGAAGCAGTGAGAGTGACTTCAAACTGTGTGGCATGCAGTAGCAGGAACTGACAAAGCACAGCCGTGTTCACTTACAGTAAACAAAAACAGGACAAAACTAAGGAGATAACTAAAAATCTAACCCACTACACAAGAGAGGATCACCCAAGGATGAGAGTCTAACACCAACAAAGAGCAGCCCTAATAAGAGTCAAGAGCAATATTAGTTGAGTCATGCTGTGTACGTCAAGGGTTAACGTGTGTCAGCCACAGTGGATCTTTCCGCTCAGCCCAATGCATGCACAGTGACCAAAGTGCTCACAACAAAAAACACCACCACAACAAAAGAAAAACTCAAACTAATAAGAAACAAATAAACAGGTCAGAGGACAGCTCAGCATCAGTTGCATCCTACTTACTTCCATATTGCTGTCTAGTGATCCTGCACTGCTGCGTCTCCCACGCTTGCCTGCCCAGAACATGTAACATGAGATTAGAAACGCCTGGTAAACACATGAAGGTGCAAATATCCCACCTGACTAGTACAGTGGCAGTCTAGTAAGGTGACAAAAGCTAGGTAGCAGCAGATTGTCAGTAAGGAAGAGCGAGGCGAATAAGGACTTAAAGGAAAGGGAAGAAGCAAGTCACTACGATAACTCCACAACAAGGATAGCCTGTGGGTTCACTGGAGCTCGAGGATTTCTCTACATGTCTACACAACAACTTGAGGCACAGCTGGCAGTAGACCTTCTCATCAGTAGCAGACTTGCAATCTAAATGCATTGTTTTACTCCAACATTTTACATTTCAACCCATTAAGTGACAAGACGAGAAAGACACTGATTCAAAAAAAGTGTTTGCTATCAGAGCAGCACAGACTGTCCTGAATTTTATCTTGGTTTGGTGTGAGTCACAATCCGAACATCCTAAATTCAATATTTCCCATAATGCAACCAAGAAAATCTTTTTTTACTGGACCCTCCCCATCTGGTTAATGTCCATGGATTTCATATTTAATGTCTCCAGCCTCTATCTGAGGCTTTCTGGTAAAATACGAAGACTTCAAGCCCAAACTGAGATTACCCTGATGAGATTATCTGGCTTCTACTGACTTCCAGAGACACAGAGGACATCATACTACTGTTTTCACAGGATGAGTCGTACTCTCCATGACTGACCTTGCAAAAAAAAAATCTGTAAACGTGAGGATCCTGTTGAGGGTAGAAGAAGCTGAATTAATGAGTCACTTTGTAATAACACAAAATAACTGAACCTAAAATATATTAAATGTAACTGAGTGATGACCAGAAATCTCCTGTTGGTTGGGCTCCATAAAGGCTGGCACTAAAATGTATTGTTTTTCATTGAAAAAGTATCAAAAGCACTTGTCACGAACAAACCACTCACTTCACTCTTTGATGTTGCTGCACTCATATGAACCCTGTGCTGAGGCCACTGAGTGTGTTAATGCAGGGCAGCTCTGTAGTGTGCAGGCCACTGTCTGCATCTCTGACATCAACTGCACAACATTAATTCCTCTTACCGCTAAGACGCTCAAATTGATCACAGTGGCCTACATAGCGCTGCCTCCTCCCTCTCGGGGTTACACAGGATTATTAGTTGATAGCCTCTAGTAAATTACACCTGGGCCCATTAGCAAACACACCCATCTCTATCCCCTTGCTTTCTTGGCTTAATGGCTCAGGGAGTTCTTACTCTACATTGGCAGGTCAGTAACAGTCCCAGCTGAATCAAAACCGTACAGGAACAGGAACTCTGCTTCTTCCAAATTTCCACATCAATTAACATCCAAAAGAGGTGAATAGCTCCATGCCAGCACCCAGCTTGTCTGTACAATCTACTTTGTCTAGTTGGGGGATTAAGACATGAGATAGTGTGTTACCATGACAACCCCAGATTTTACCTGCATCAGAGAGGTCACGTAGGGAGCTGCTGAGGGCGCTTCTCTTCAAACCTTCACTGATGGCGTAGCTGTCGTCGAGGCTTGCTCGGCTCAGGTTGCCGTTGCCTGTTTCTTTCTTTAACCCTGAACTCTGGGACATGCTGGGCCTCACCACCCCCTTCTGTTTTTCTAGCTCAGCTGTGCAAGAGACACATATGCAGTACAGTAAACCAGACTCCTTTATATTTTTAAATTACTGACCTAAGAGTATAAATTGGTTAAAATATATAGTTCTCTTGAGCTTGGATATCTGGAGATAAATAAAGCTTTTACTCACATTCTATCCGGTATTTTTCCATCTCTTGTACTTCAGCGATAGATTCTCGCAAATCGTCAGTAAACTTTTTGCGGTCCTGAGGGTTGGGTGCATTGAAGTTGATTAGAACTTTGATGTCAGCTCCAGGAATGGCTGAGGTCAGACGAACTCCATTGGGATAATCTAAACAGTGACAATAACAATATTTAAAACATTGTCCATGAGATACAGTACACAGATCACTGGAGGTTTGCCTCAATGAAAGAGAATACTTCTTCTACCATTAAGATGTCAGTATCCTTCAAACACACTGCTTGTAAGATTGTCAGACACTTTTTAGAACCTTACACACCTCTCTGACACCTTTCTGAGTATTCATCCTACCTTGGAGTGCAGCCATCCACAACAACCATTCACAACGTAAAATGTGTTCTTTGTTTAAAGTAGTTTGTTTGAAGCATACTGACGCCTTTAGAAAGAGCTTATGCAAGAGTCTCTACAGCACTTACACTGATTCTCAAAGAGCAGCACTTGCATTCCATAGAGTGAGAAGGACTGCCGAAAGCTGTACGTCACAGAGTTCTTCTTTTTTTGAAAAATTTTAGTAACCTGTAAATAAAGCATAACATATACTGTGGTTTAGACTCTTTCAGTGGGATGCTTGTGTTTTCAATTTGCTGGAAGAATTATTGTTGCCATACCACTAGCAGGTCATTAAAGAGGAAGATCTCCCTTTGGTGCAGGCCCAACTTTTGTGGTTTGTTTGGGTCGGGCACTTCAAAAAGTCTGCAGTAACAGACCAGTCTCCTGTGGGGTAGGGATAGTACCTGCACACACAATACAGCATTGTTTCTGAGTTGGTTTCTCTTTCTCCACAGGAGGTTTTCAATATAGATTGGTAACAATTTACTTTAAATACCACAAAGTTTATATCTGCTCTATAAAGCCTTTTTTTTTTTTTTTTTTACCAAAATGTCCACTTTGGCCTAAAACGTATAATATATGACAAGAAGAATAATACTTACACAGCCCAGACCATGGTGTAATGAGCCAATCTATATGATTGAGAGACACATACAAGAATTATTGAACATGGATCAGTGAACACATATGGGAACTTTTAAATTCACAATACATCAAAGCAAAGACATTCCATGTTATTTTCAAAGAAATTGTGGGCCAAGTTTAAAATAAGGAAAACTAGTTTTATGGATCATATAGCAAACATCTGAGTCCCTCTCTATCGCTCTTACAATATGTTTCATTTTGGTTTGTGTCAGACTTTATGATCATAACATTGTCAAGGTCCCTTGGACTTCTGCTGATGTGTGTCACTAAAGTGGAGTTATTTTGATGAAGAGGACATTGATGGACCGAAGGGAAGGGTTTCAAGTAAACACCTTCAAGAAACTGTTATTACAGAGCTTGCCAGATGGCACTTTTCTTGGCCGGCACTTGGGGCAAAAGAGATATTACAGTCACACAGCATGGAGGTCTGCGACCCAGAAAAAATGATGTGTCAGTAAGCAAAGAGAGAAAGTTCAGGTGAAGAATGCTCTTTCATTTCTGTTCATTTTTAGAGGACGTTGGTCATGAATAAGCTAGTGCTCTCTGTGACAGCTCACAAGTACATTGGATAATTTGGTCCTACATGCTCCTGCTAGATTCAGCTCTTGAATGGAGGGGAAGATTAAAGTGGTCACACTCTATGTGCAACAGCCCAAGGGCGAACTCAAACTTACTGGCTTTTTTCCAACAATGAGTTTTTCCACTTTCTGAACTTGAGACACATGGTCTTCATTAGTCTTGAGCTCTCGTTTGCGAATCCGCTCATATATCCCTACCAACATCTCTCGAGGGATGTCCTCCCCATCATCCACTCCTGTCAGGATGAGAGGAAAAGGGAGAAGAAAGAGGAGGATTAATGATTAATTCAAAGAATTACGAGAACTGATGAACCCCTGAATTTACTTACACACTGCTGTGCTGCACATATTTTTCACAGTGCAGATAGAAATGTCCTTCAGAACCCTCTGAGGACAAGTATTTCTCCTCTACTCAGTACTGTACATTAATTACTGACAGTCCAATAGACAGAGAAATGAGGTAGGCATGCCACAAAGCCCTTGCTAATACCCTTAAAATCTGTTGAGGGTAACTAAAAACTGCTTTGCCTCAATTTTTATGCCATGACTAGCATAAAAAATTACCATATTGACACAGTCATTAATGAAGGCAAAATGCATGCACAAAAACTCAATTAGAGCTGACTATTTATCCTTGGAGTTGCACAGTAGCAACTGAGGATAGTATTGACCTTGTGACAGTAAGCTGGATGTGGTGCAGGAAGGGAGAACAAAGTACCTCGAAGGT
>JAPZDV010000012.1:26595306-26623997 GCA_029814665.1 Acanthurus lineatus
GGGTGGAATCTGAAATAATTTTTTGTGCCTGTATGACCATGGTTTGTTGAAAAGTGTCCTGTACTGGGTGCTGAGAGACTCTCATAATCTTCCTAGCTGTCTATGGGAGTCTGTTGATTTTAGCCTTTGACTGAACTGTCAGGTTACCAAACCAAGCAGGGATCCCATAGCGCAGGAGGCTTTTCACTGTAGCATGAGAGAAAAGGAGCTCCACATCCTGGGTAACATCAAAGGTTCTCAGCCATCTCAGGTGGTGCAGCCTCTGCTGTCCTTTAGAACAAATGAGTTCTCTATGGGTCTTCCACATCAGGTTTCTGTCTATGTGGATGCCTAGGTACCTGCAGGAGTACACTTACGATATGGTTTGGTCATGGATGACCACTAGGGAACAATCACCCAAGGACTTGGGGTCAAACACCATCTCCTCTGTTTTCCTGGTGTTGGGGATGAGATGGTGTTTATCACACAAGTTGTGAATAGCAAACTGTACCTCTGAATACAAGAATCAGTTTGCATGAGTCCTAGAGTGGCAGTGTTGTCAGATGGGTGAACAAACACGCCCCTGGGGTTATTCAGTGCTGATGGTTGTGAGTTCAGACATAATTCTGTTCACTTTGACTTACTGGGAGCAGTTAGTGAGAAATTAAGGATACCACCTAGTGACTAGCAGGTTGACACTGAGCTTATTTAATGTGTTGAGTAAGATGTGTGGCTGCATGGTGTTGAAAGTAAAGCTTTCAATCAATCAATCAAATTTTATTTGGATACCTATTTACAATAACCAAAAGGTACCCAAAGTGCTTTACAACAAAGCCATAAAACAGTACATAAAAGCAATACATAAAACACAGGTTTTAGACTGTGGTCTAAAACCTGATCGGAATTGAACGGCAATCTAAAAAAGTGGGTCTCCAGCTTAGATTTAAAAAGGCCGAGGTCAGTAGCGGTACGAATGTTGGGGGTAGTTTGTTCCACAGTCTAGGAGCAGCAACAGCAAAAGATCGATCCCCCCACTGTTTATATCTCGACCTTGGGACTTCTAACAGAAGCTGACCTGAAAAAAGCAGGGCCCTGCCACAATCACGGATAGTTAAAATCTCAGATAAGTAGGAGGGAGCCAGGCCATTGATGGCATTAAAAACAAACAACAAAAGTTTAAAATCAATTCTAAAATGAACTGGAAGCCAGTGAAGTGACAATAGCGCTGGGGTAATGTGTTCACATCTGGATGTGCTTGTTAAAAATCGGGCAGCAGAAGACTTGCTGAGGCCAACGTAAAGGGCATTACAATAGTATTACAGTAGTCCAGTCTTGAGCTAATGAAAGCATGGATTGCCTTCTCGAGATCTTGCCGACTGAGAAACGGCTTCACTTTGGCCAGGAGAAAGAGGTAAAAACAGTTTGTTCTAACAACAGAACTAATCTGTTTATCAAATTTAAGCCTGCTGTCGAACGTTACCCCAAGGTTTTTTACAATTGGTTTAAAGGGGGCCAGAGTACCAGAGTTTGTTTTAAAAACATTCGACACAGGTGGCGTACCAAACAGGATACATTCCGTTTTGCTGTCGTTCAGGTGCAAAAAGTTCTGTGCCAGCCACTGCTTTACACCAGTAATGCAATCAAACAGCTTAGTAAGTGCAGTATTTTCATTGGGTCTCATGGGCAAATATATCTGCAGATCATCTACATAAAAGTGAAAAGACAGATTGTGTTTTTTTATAATTGATCCCAGAGGTAGGATATACAGTGAAAACACAATAGGGCTGAGGATAGATCCCTGTGGCACCCCATAAGGGAGGGAAGCATTTGAAGAGCAGAGGTCACCAATCATTACAGAGAAGTTCCTTTTTGCCAGGTATGACCTGAACCACTGGAGAGCAGTGCCACGGATACCAACATACTGCTCTAGGCGAGATACAAGGACTGCATCAAAAGCCGCTGGGAGGTCCAGCAGCACCAGCACAGCAGGATTCCCAGCATCAACAGACAGGACAATATCATTGTGCACCCTTAGCAGTGCTGACTTAGTGCTATGTGGGGATCTGAAACCAGACTGGAATTGATTAAGAACAGAATTTGTCTCTAAAATGTCTGCAATTGAATAAAAACAACTTTTTCTAAAACCTTTGAAAGAAAAGGCAAATGGGAGACAGGCCTAAAATTGAACAGCACAGAGGGATCAAGATGTGGTTTTTTAAGGAGGGGCCTAACCACAGCATGTTTGAAGGCAGCTGGGACAGACCCTGAACTAAGACAAGTATTTATAAAAACAAGCAGACTTGATCTAACAGAATTAAAAACCTCCTTCAAAGCAGATGACTTATTTTATCATTTGCACCACAAATAACATGACAGAGTGGTCACTGGCCTCAAATCTCAGCATGTGTGTTTAGAGAATAGAACACAGAATACGTCAATTTCTAATAGTTCCTATATCGTTTGTAAACATTATTTTCTTTTTCTTTTTTTCTTTTCTTTTTTCTTTTTTGCTATAAACCCTCTTAAGTCTAAACTACTGACTGAACTTCTGGGCCATTACCCGCGTCTCTGAACTAGCTTACAGTACAAGGAATAACAAGTAAACACAAACCACTTTATAGGCTAAAACATGATAATTTTGTCAATAATAACAACTGCCTGAAGAGTCATCAGGAATAATCTCAGTTTAATTGTAAAAAGTGTATACAATTATTTATTTCCATAAATTTTGTAGGATTTTCCAGGCAGCAAACTCACCTGCAGTGAAGGTAGTTGAGGGCCAGCCAACATTGGCCACTGAAGACATAACAATAGGACATAACTCCAAAAAACTTGCCTCAGAGTCTTGTCGAGATCATTTTTCCAGTAGTGCTCGATGTGTTCCTCAAAAGTCTTGAAGACCATACTAAATAAGTAATAAATGTACTGTTGAAAGCTAAGTTAGTAAGCTAAGTTAAGCTAAAATTATTTTTATCAAACAAAATTACAAATATGCAAAGTAATCCGGCAGAAAGCTCTTAATTAGCTGACGACATACTCGTGCGCAGTTCAGACCGTAAGCAAATTAACCGGAAATGAAGGTTGAAAAACAAAGTCACAATAATTGTTTTTTGTTAAAAATATTAATTAATTAATTAACAAATAATAATAATAATAATAATAATAATAATAATAATAATAATAATAATAATAATAATAATAATAATAATAACACCCTGCACCATGTGACTGGATTCTTCCACTCCATGACAGCAGGTCTCACTCTTACAGTCTACAACTAAAAGCTAAACTAGAGCGCTAGTGTCCTTCCCACATGGATGCAGCTGACATGGCCACAAGGCCAAACCAGAATACCATTAAATGACTTTTATTTGACCACTATGAGAAGCAGATGGACAACAGCTTACACAACCCTAACCCTCAACATACTGTAAAGATGTAATAACACATAAAAAAACAGAGTACTATTTTTTAACCTTACTTGGGTTGACCTCATTTTGGATCAAGAATAATTATTCTCTGATATATTTGGATCTGATCCAAATGTCCATGTGTCATTCTTGGATCTGGTTCAAAATATTGGACCCAAGAAGACCTCTACTTTGCAGCTTCTTTTTAAAAAAAGCTATATCCAAACAAGAGAAAGCAAGATATGTTTTGAGTTTAGTTAACGTCACAAAGGCTTTATTCATAGCTAGCTGAGTAGGCTGAAGACACTTTTAATAGAGCAACTGATTTTGATCAGAAACATGTATCCACTGGAGAAAAAAATCCTCTAAAACCAAGACATCAAAACAGTAATGTACCATGTTTCTTCTCTGTAAATTGAAAACACAAAGACTGTTTTATACACACTTGGAGCCACTAAGAAAATAGGACCTAAACCAACATGCTTGTCTTTTTAGCCCATAATTTCCCTTTGTCTACAGTGTTGTTAACCTCAGCCTGCAGCTCATTTTGTTCTGATATTTTTTTAAATATGCTGTGTCAAAATTTTTAGGAGTATCAGCACTGAAAAGAAAAGTGTCCATGCTGTTTGTTAGGTTTGTTAGGACATCGGGATATCTTTTTTTATACAGACACAAGGTCTAAAACTTTTCAATGGATTTATAGTAATTAGATGAGATGTTTTGCCTTCACACAACTTGATAAGATGCAGATCAAACATTTTTTGATTTTTAATTTAATGTCTTGGTTCTTATCAGATTCTCCTGGTTTTACTTTTATTGTAATTTCACCTAGGTTCCTCAGTCCATCTGTGCAGCTCAAGTACAGAGTGAGGAAGGCTTCAACCATGTGACTCGATAACAGAATTAGTAAGCAAACCATATACAGTAAAGTATATAAACCACACTGAGTGGTGGCAATAATAGCAAAGTGATCAAGCGATAACAGGATAAACTATGTTAACTGGACCTCTATTAAGGCAGTCGGCAACTGTCGATCTCAAAATGATGATGATCTCAAATATAAACAGTGAACAATATATTAGGTTGTGGCTTCGCATTGCTAAAACTGTGATTCATCAATACAACACCTTATCAAGTTTTAGTCAATATTCTTGTTTCATTATATTGTATTATGAATTTAACAAAATTATGTCATTTAAAATAAAGCCATAACAATAGATACTAAATAAATAAACACAACAACATATTGTCACTTTACAAAGACAAACAATTTCACCAATGCTGACACACCCAGCAGACAAACATTAACTTTGATAATGTGTTGTGTTTCAGGTGACCTGACATGTGAAGTCCAGTTCCCTTCATTTTGTGATGTTATGTGATGTTATTTCAATGTTATGATTATGGCATTCATCTTTGCAATAGTGGACTTTTGGGCTTTAAAATAAAAAGATTGGTCTTACTTAATGATTGATATGATCTATAAACCATGTAATTTTTAAAGTTTCACTTAAATTTCTCAAATAGTGATTTTTACTTTCACTTTCCAATTACTTTTTCTTACTGGTTATCTTTAAGTTATTTTCATGGAGGTAACTGAACTTTTACTTGACTATAGATTGTCAGTAACCACCCCCCACTGTGCCCCCTCCCTCACCTGCTTGTCCTGTAGGTCTGATGAGAGCTCATAGCTCTCTGACAGCGAGCGGGAGCGCTTTATAGCCTCCTCCTCTGCCTGCTTTCGGAGGATAGACTGGGAGTGCTGAAGCTTAGGTCGGCGGGGCCGTGGGTGGCCAGGCAGGAAGATGTGTCCGTAGAGCTGGCTGTCCAGGTGGTCGGGACCGAGCCCGCCGCTGTGGGTCACTGGGACACAACTGTAGCCGCTGCTGGGGTCCACAGAGGGGCCCACCTCGCTGCCTGGAGCATCACCTTCCACACTGCAACACACACACAGAGAACTCTGGGTTAGCTTGCTGAGTCATTTTCCTGAGGGCATGCACTTCTTTTTTTTTTTCTGCAAAAGCACGTGACGGTGAGAATAAGTGAACTTTGATACTCAGGCAGGGTATTAATACAAGTGAGAGAATTTATAGCAGCAGTCTGTGTGCTACCTGCTTTCACAACACATTCCCTTCATGAAGCAGAAAATATCCCCAGTCATCATAAGCAACTGTATTCTGCCCCACTGTAATCTAATTAGAAGAAATTAATAAAAGATCAAATAAATTACAAACAAAAGGATTAAAGAAAGGACAACAAACGCTGAAATCCCTGTAACATTATAATTAGATCAATCCTTCAGTACAAACAAGGATACTCAATGTC
Organism: Acanthurus lineatus; assembly: GCA_029814665.1. Lineage (NCBI taxonomy): Eukaryota > Metazoa > Chordata > Actinopteri > Acanthuriformes > Acanthuridae > Acanthurus > Acanthurus lineatus. The sequence continues at coordinate 26,601,021 of JAPZDV010000012.1, forward strand.
ATAAGTGACAGAGCATGTGAAGCAGCACTGAGGATCAATAAGGATCTTTGCTCACAGCAGCACCAACCTAAGCAATGACTGCCATGCTGCAGCCTGCAGCAACTAAATGTCAACCACAGATCTGTTCACTTCCTCCACACCTCTAAGACTGTTAGGATCACCTGAGAGGGCTAAATGAACTGTACTTTGGAGCCTGAACACAGCTCAATAACTAATGCTTAGAAGAATCAAAGCAGAGCCCTTTTTGAATGTATAAAAACAACAAGCTGTCTCTTCACAAATGGAGGGTTAAGCTTCTTTCTTTACATGAAGGCAGAACTGGATCTCAATAACCAAATGCTGTATATTTTAATTTTATGCATTTATAGTAAATTTAGCAAAGAGGAATTGCTGACAGGAGAACAAAGAAGATATCTGGATATGTAGAAAAAATGCTAATATTTTGTATGTTAATTGTCCACTGAAGACACAAATTTCAAGCACACAGCCAAAGAGATAACACAACTGTGATAGCTGTGAATCATTAGTAAAATGCTAAAATTACTTTCTTAAGTTAATACAAATAACACTTTCGACCAAAGCACATGTTAATGTCATACTTACAGTAACTCTGCGGATGTGATGAGCAATGATAGCAGAATGAGAGCAGTCACGCTCTGGGCTCAAAGTCTACATGCGGAATCAACTGTGATGAACTAGCTTTCTCTAGAAAGGGACCATAAACTTTACGTGGCAGGTTTTTTATGGTGAGTGTGAATAAAACATACTGCACTTTAGTTATTGATAAGTTTCATGCAGCAGTAGCAAACAATGCCACTATCAGCAAGCAGAATGCAATAAATTTATGTTAGAGAAAAAAGGCTATTGCCTGTGTATCATCTGACCTTGTGTCAAAAGCCCAGTCAATCGAGCTGAAAGAGAGAAATGTCTCCAATTTATCAAACAAAGCTAGGTGACACTATTTCTAAATGTAGTTATGGGGCCTAGACTTGAAAAACCACAGCTTATTTCCTGAGCTTCACCTCGCCAGTTAAAATCTATGGTGGAAATGTGAGCTTTTCTACCTTGAAGCAACCTTTAAGGTAGAAAACACAATCAATATCATTTTGTTTTGTTTGTCATAAGCTGATGGATGAAGTGGAAAGGCTCAGAACAAGGACGCGCATCTCGAGGCATCTATCACTGCATCACCCTGTCAAAATACTCGATCTCTGTGGGAGAATGCGTCAAGGTTAGATAATAAAGGCCAGAATAAAAGCTTTAATAGGAAAAAGATTTGATGTCCAAAGTGGACTGAGAGCCTTAAATATGCAGTACGTGCAAGGTGAAATGAGTAATAATAAATGACGCCTGTCATTAGGCTGTGCAAACAAAATACCAGAGGGTGCCGTGTAAGTTTACACTTAGTGTATATCATTCATGCACAGTTGATTCAAGTAAATCACTGAAACTACAGATGCAGCCTTTCATTTAAGAGTTTTTGTAGGCATTATCTTGTTTTGTTCAGGCAGAGTTTAAACTTAAGAGAGAGCTAGGCTAGCTGCTCAAGGTTTTTTATTGCCAGGTTAAACACATCATTTTTCCAACATTGTCAACGTATTTCTTTCTTAGCCACAACTTTAACATTTTAAACCATATCTAATCAAGTTTTGCGCCTAAAAGTAAATTACCTCACCCACAGTGGCAGAAGATCAGAAAAAGGTCAAAGTAATTATTTTTCTAGCAGTCATTTAGCACAGATTTGGAGTGCACTGACAAACAATCTGCCTACATGACTTATTTTGCATGGACATGAAATATTTATTCTTGAGGATTTGTTGTCTTTCAGCCAAGTCTCAGTGAGGCTGAGGGCTCTCAGTCATTGGATAACATCTCTCATTAGAGAAAATGTCTTCTCACTCCAAGGTGGACGCTCATTGCTCATTTATAAAAAACAGGAAAAAACTGCGTCTCTCTTCTCCTCCCCATGCATCTTTAACACATTCTTAATTCTAAAAGGAACAAATCTAATCAAACAAAGACAGCCCTTTAATTAGACTGCAGTGTGGGATGCAATACGTCTGCTCCAGCAGAGGATGTCTTATTGGAAATATCCATTTATATGGAAGAGAGGCTGGCGTGCTTGAATTGTTGCACAGAGCTTGAAGCAAGAATTTGCAGATGCCTCTAGAACTGACACTGAAAGCATGACAGCACCCATGGCATGTTCATGTCTTCACTTAGCTGGTTTTGTTGCTTTAGAGTCACTGAACATGATGTTCTGGTCTTGGTTGCATAGTAAGAACCATGCAATGTGTTTCAAAAAACTCAAACTGCTCCAGCAAACAGGAATGTTGGCTGAGCACAACCATTCTTTTAAAAACAAACAAACAAACAAACAAACAAACAAACAAACAAACAAACAAACAAACAAACAAACAACAAACAAACAAACATCCGAAATGTCAGTACATATGAAGCCACTCATCTTCCTGTGCCTAAGAATTTGAATCAGACCAGCAGTGGAAGCATGACTTATCAAATTCTGGTCAGATTTTTTGCTACTCGAGACTGACTAACTCTGAGACCTCTACAGTCTGTAATAATTATAAATCCTGCCTTAACGACATTAATAATCTTCCCCTTCAAATTTATTCCATTTTAAAGCAGAGCTAACATAAAAAAAAGGGCAGGGAGCAGGAATGAGGGTCGAAAGTTACATCATCAAGACAAAGGGAAGCTCATTTTGAACAAACTGGGAGTCACCCTCATGAAGATAGAAAATCAGACAGCTCTCTTCAATGAAATGCCACCAGAACATCAGGAAATACTGGCCTGATGTTTTATTTTTATTTTATTTTTGTTTCTACAACTGCTTTCACAAACTGCAGCAAGCCCCTATGACAGCTTAGTGAACTCTGACAAGCACGATTGGTGGACTGTCCCTTTAAATTTCAAATCCTCTATTTGCCATTTTGAGCCATCAGAAAGCACCAGATAAGGTTTTTAAAACTTAAGGTCTTACCCTGATATCAGCAAATACATATGAGCATTACAATCACATGAAAGGCGTGCACTTCACCTTCCCTCTAGAGTCAGATTACAGTGTTCAATTCAAAACCCCACAAAGTACAGCAGCATCCCATGACAGCACATAAATTGCTGGCTGATAGAATTTTAATGTGTTTGTATTTGAGGGTGGTGCAAAGGATCCAGGTGACAGGGGGCAGGCGATGTGAGGACAGCTCTGGTGTCAACACCTCCCCTGGAGACGCCCTCATTGTGCCGCTGAGTGGCTTCTTCATGTGGAGCCTCTTCTCACTGTGTCACTCTGCACTGATGAATTAATTACTAGGATCTGCCACTCACTCACTCACACACACACACAACCTGACTGCTCTGGTTTTCTTTGTTTTGCCTTGTATTCACACTGACATTGCTCCATGTATTTCACGAGTGAGCAACTTTTAGAATTAGTTTAAGTTGATTAAATAGGAATTAGAGGGCGCCGCATGAAGAACAGTAAAATATGACTCAGCTGTATTCACTTGCTTGGCACGCATCAGGAAAATCATTGACTGGCTCCGAAATGAAGCAAAAACCTTTGCTGCATCACAATTGAATCACAGTTTATTTACACAAAGTTTGCTGCCTGTGAAATTCATTAGCAGTCCTACTCTGGTATCCCAACTAAATTAAAGGTAATTCATCCAATAAAGAGTAACAGTCATTTTGTTGGACTTTAACAAAAGCTTCTCAAGTGATCTTGGTTGAGCCCGGCAGCAGTCTCTGAGTAAAGGAACGACATCAGTGAACTGTTCAACCTGCATCACGAGACAAGTCCAGAGCTAAATCAAAGTGTAAATACTGTTATGCCAAGTGACTATTAAAAGTAACGACCCCTGTACACTGCACTAGAGCACACACTCAATGTTGGGCTTACCAGCTGTCTGATTCCAGCTCCAGCAGGGACTGAGTCCTGTCAGAGGCACACTGCAAACACCACATGCTTCCCTCAGAGTCTCTGTACCAGAGCCCTCAGCACCCTGCGCCCTGTTACTCCATCCCTGGGTTAAATGCAGCCTGACCGTACAGCTTCACTCTCAAACACCTCTAAAGCTGTGGCCTTCCTTCAGAGCCTTGTGAGGAGGGGCGTTCGCAGGAAGAGGGAGGGAATTCCTCCAGAGGAAACTGGGTCGTGTGGCAGCGGGAGCACTGGTGCCCCACAGATGAGGAGGGTCTTAAACAGGAAGGGGCAACAAGTAAGAAGTAAAAATGGAAGGGAGATTGAGCTAGCGCGAGTGATAGCATCAAACGGGCTTTATTATTAGCAAGAGAATTTGGGTGGCAAGGATGAAGCCTGGGAAAACCCCTGGATGTACTGTTTTAGCTCCAGCGATTGTGGATGTACAGCCGCAGTAATGTGAGCTTCACATCGGCACAAATGTCCTCCCATGTCAACATTCAGCTTCATATGGAAGACATACAGAGTGTCTAATAATCCCTTCTTTACAACCGTTGATCAATGGTCTATAAAAAGTGCTTTAGATGATGCTATCACTAACACAGCCTTTTAACATACAATACAGAACAAGCAACAGCTGCTTGGCCGGTCAACGCTGCCGAACTATCCTTAAAACAAACAACCAAAGTTAATAGGGAATGTTTGACTCACAGCCCCTCCTGTCTCTGTGCTGATGCTTAGGGTGATTTCTCCCACTCCTATTCCCCTGCCACAGCCCAAAAAAGTGAGCAATGAGAGGCCTATCCATTTCTGTATAATGACATCATTACCCAAACAACGGGTGTGTATCAAGTGGACCAAAGATGTTATCTAACCAAGGCAACCATGCAGAGGAGAGCACTGAGATAACACAGCTAATGGCTTTGCTTTGGTTCGGATCCCCGGTGACTATAAGTCCAAAAAAGTCCTGTGATTCTGTGCTGCTACCTCTGGTGAAGCATATGTCTTCAGTGCATACAAGAAAACAGGTTCTTGATGACTCCATATAATGTGGAAAATCATGCTAATTACAGTCTATAGTAGTGAGAATGAAGAGGGAGTTGGTGTAGAATGACTCTCTTATGGGCCATTACAGAGCTTAATAAAAAGGAGCAAAATGTTTCCCATATGGGGAAGGTTCATTTACAGTGCAGCAGAGAAAGTGAGAACGCAGACCACATTATAGTTGATTATAAGGAGAGTTAAAATGATCTTTCACAACTGTGGAAAAAATTTGACCCTCCTTTCTGAAAGTGCAGATCTGGTGATGATGATGGTAGATGATGGTAACCATAGAGCTCAGGGAGATATTGACTGGTGTCTGAGGACCTCATATCTGAATGGTTCAAAGTTGAAAATAAATAATAAAAATTGAAATAAAAAAAATGAAAGCCTAGCCTAAATAATGCTCAAACCTGTATGAGACCTGAAATGACAACGGTCTTAATTTCTGGCCCAATCAGATGTGAGTGTGCCTTAAACACTGACCCTATTGCCACAGATGAACTCAGTACAACATGTGCAGAATCAGAACCAGACACTGTGTTGTGTTTGCCCTTTCACACATCTAGCCCAAAAGTGGTTGATGAACATTCCTTGTCAGACTTGTTCTCTCTCACACTGTAAATGCTCCTTAGGGGTTTAGGCAAGGAACGGCCCCAAGTTAGAACTTACAGGAGGCATTATATGTTTCATTTGCTGCCAACTTATCTGTACTATACTACATGTATGTGAATGTATCTACAATATCTGCTATGGGTGGCAGGCAATATAAAGGCAAGCAGACGGGAATATGAAGTAACTGCACTCAATGCACTTGGATGCCACTGCAAGGAGAGAGCTGCAGTATTTGGACCTGTGTCCAGCGGCAACATGAGAACATCAATATGCCTGCTCGCTATGACTTCGCTGGACACTGACCTGCTCTATTCACAGACGGGCTCAGTCACACCTTACACAGACTTAGGACAGAGAACTGACAGGTTGGTCCAATGATTTAGACATTTTTGTTCACTCGTACAGCTGGTGGCTTTTAAATTTTAGAGCTAGCAGTACATGTGTGAAAGGGGCTTAAGCTAGTTGGTCCTCTTTTGTATTAATTGTGGCCATGAAGCTTAAGGTCAAGCTGCAGCAGTTAACACCCACTACATCTGTTTGAATGCAGACAGGGGGAGTTGGAGACAGCTGCCTTTGATCAGACCTTGGGTTATTTTTATCCCTCTCATCTCTATCTTGATAGTGAGAAGCCAGACTGTACAGTAGTTAGGAGGGAAGGGGTGTATTTTTACCTCACAGATGAGTCTGAATGTGTGCCAAATGCTGAAGGGGAGGCACTCGTCAGCGTACCATGGCTCTGTGACAGATTTTAAATTACTCAACTGTGATCGTCCCTGTACATTGATGAAATAAAAGTTACAACGGGCAGCTCTCATGACTCCAAGGACAAGGACAGGTAAACCAGAGAAAAACTGTTTGAACTTTGATTCAAGAACATTTTGTGATAGGATTATAATGAGGCCCAGAATTCATACTGGAGCTGGAGTCTGAAGGCAGCTGGCTTAGCTTAGACTAAGACTGGAAGCAGATACAGCTAACTATGCCTGAAAATCAAACAAAAAAACAAACAAACAAACAAAACCCCCCCACACCTACCAAACACCACGGAAACTCACTAATTAACATGTATTTTGTTTCATTCACCAAATATTTTTATTTATGGACTGATTTTTTTTTTCTTATTAAAGAGAAAAATCTGAGTATTGTACATCATTTTGACTGACCAAAACACTGAAGGTGAGCTCCCGCAACCTTAAGTAATTCACACACACAACACTGTCAATAACCACAGATAAACCACCTGTCCAGCTGGACACACACACACCTGAAGCTGAGCAGAGGAGAGACAAATGAAGTTAAGATAATAAACAAAGGCTTGGTAGCTGACACAAAGTTAACATGCTGACAGGTTTGGTGTTTTTGTGTTTTAGCTGAGGTAGACCAGAGGGTATTTGGTTGATGTACAGATTGATGAAGCTGTTCTGCTCTCACTGTTTTTGCTGAAAATGATGTATTGTAGCCTTGTAGCATTTTATGTTTTGTGAGAAAAGCATCAGAATCTGTTAATAGAACTAGCCTTTTAAATAAAACATGGCTTTTCGGCAACTTGTTAGAAAGGTAATTTGATGCTATGACCTCTAATTAATTTAGCATGCAGGTAACACATCAGTCACAATTCTGTTTAAATGAAAACTCAGATCTTGGCAATTGCTGCTGGTGTTCTTCACCACTGTTTTGAAAGGACGAAATAATGAGAATAAAAGTAGAACCAGCTTTAAAAGTGATGTTTTTTCTTTTAAACATGTGCTGCAAATTAGATAATTAATGTCTATGTAAGGAGCATTTCATGTAGATTTAAAAAAAGTTACCTAAAAATATCATTCACTGAGTCTGTCTTGGACTGTTAAGATGCCTTCTGTTGTTACTGCAGTAAGAAAAACATCTGCTTGGTGTGGTTGTTGACATGTAAAGTGACTACACCATCATTTTCACTCCTCAGATTTTCTCTCTTTGTCCTTATAAAAGCATAGTCTGACAGTTTGTTCTTTACTTCAAATTAAATTGTGATCACTTTATATCTGAAAATGAAATGTGGTTAAACTCTGTCCTTCTAAATGCAGGACATCAAGAAAGTCTAATGCAACTCATGACCATAAATGTAAAAGTAATTTATGGTTTTAGGGGGAATTACATGCAGCAAGTGTATCATATAAACAATGGTTTATTCATCCGCCCAGTTCCTCCGTGCAGCGTCTGGTTACCTAGAGAGATAATATGACTTCAGGAAGTCACTGGGCCTGAGTGTTGCTCTGTTGTCTGTCTATCACTTTTAGCTTCTTGCTTTAATTTATGTACTTGCTTGCTAACCCATTAAACACTCAGCATGTGGTCCACATATTTTCTAAAATTTTAATTTTTGATTTTTCAAGTTGCTTGATTCTAAACAGTCTTTCTTTGTTCCCCCAAGCCACCACAGAAGTGCTCAGAACTCCTGCTTGGGAATCACTTAATGGATAACAAAAAGAAAATGACAGGTTATTAATTGTTTTTACATGCAGAGACTCTAATGCATGCTTCATTATTTGGAGTGTTTATGATAAAAACTCATTACAGCAAAACAAGTCTTATTATAGCTCCCCTGCTAACCATGCTGCTGGTTTTTCAAACATGCCACTGTGCATCAGGTTCCTGTTCTGACCTTTGAGATGCGTGTTTAGAATGAGAACACCTGAAGGAAGCAGAGTGGGCTGGACATGACTAGAATAACTAAAATGTTTATCTGACGTAGATATACACTCAATATGACCCTAATTCAAGTGAGATTGTTAAGACATTCACATGGCAGTTGAAGTTAATTATTGTCTTTCTTTTATTACATTTGGATTACTTGTGTCAGTGTCATTGCACTACTTGTTTCGTCCTTCCTCATGTGTTTATTATCTGTCTATCACACTAAAAAGCCACTGAGGAATTCATGAAACAGCTGGTCCTTCTAGAGTAGCTGAATAATTCTGACCGAGTTCTCTCACAGCGAGTTTGCAGACAGACAACTCAACACCGGACGGCTTTTTTAAGGGCTTGGGTTACAGGCACACCTGTCACACTCTGTCTAGACTCAAAGTGGAAACAGCAGGACCTGTCGTCCTTGTATTAATCACGACATCAGTTGCAGTGCCTCAGAAGGCTGGACAGAAGGTTTCACAGCTTCAGTCCAGCTACAACCATGAGTACAGACCCCTCTCTCCTCCTACACAGCCCTCCACCTCCATCTACAATGTCCAAATCTCTCCACCTTCTCTTTCATTCGGAGTGACAAATGCCACTCCCACAGCGGTGATGGATTTCACATATTCTCCTCAAGCAGGGACGAAAATAGAAACATTGACAGACACTGCATTTTCTGCTCCGCTTGGTAAGTAAATTGACCAGTCTGTGTAAGTGGGGTAGCTGAAGACAAATATGTCTGCACGTCCACCTCTCCAGGTGCTCCGACTGTGGCTGGAAACAACAGCAGCACTGATTAGAAACAAGAGCTGAGATACACCACACAGAAAGCTTAGATGAACACGCAGTTATAAGGCATGAAATCACCAATGGTTGCACCGTGATACCATGATGAGCTGCAATCAGTCTGTAATCTATGCTGTGGTGCTCAGACAGTCCTTCATCAAGCAGAAATGCAAAACATTCACCAGGTTCAACTTTCCAATGTCATCAAAGAAAGGCTCTGTGTGTAATTCTGAGTGCTATACTTTACTATTTTGTGACCATTTTTGAAGCAAAATGTGCCTCTGCTGTTCAAACAGCATTTCAAAAGCCAGAGTCTCCCATCATCCACCTGGAGGCTCTGAAATGATGCTCCTTGGGGGAAGGTTAATATCACTCCCCACTCCCTGCTGTGCTGAGCTGTGTGCTTCATTGTGTGAAGTGATGAGACCAGAACCAGGATTTCAAACATTATATACCACACATACTCTTCATTAACATTACCTGTTTGACATGAGCTGGCTGAATAAAAGAGATTAGGAGAAGCAATTGTATGTTGAAGCAGCAAGCAGTAGACAATGTCCCCTAATATATATGAGTGTAACACAGAACTCTCAATGTTCCCTAATACATGAAACATGAGGAGACGCTTTTCTCTTTTGCATTACAGCCAGAATAGGACAGTAATCATATTAGATTTTCACAACATGACTATTGTGTCCGAAAGAATTCACAAAAAACAATATTATTGTGATACCTATGGAAAATATTTTAAAAAATAATGCTCCCACCAAAACCTCTCTTCAGCTATTGTTTATCCTTTTTTATGGGAAACTAATTAATTTAAAAATACAAGAGCAAGAAGGTGTAGAGAGTCTGTTACTATGACTGAAGAAAGCATACAAAATGAATAATTAAACCTAATGAACTTTAACTTTTATAGTGTGTTGCAGCCAGTGTTTAATAGAATAACCTCTACCTACCATGACAAAGGGAGAATGTACCAAAACACAAAGAATTTAAGACACATTTAATTATTATGACTTCATATCATTTTCTCATTTAGTAAGTATTACAGTTGTTGTCATTCCAGTTATCATCAATACCCTACTCTGGAACATGTGTAAATCATATTCTGTGAGTGCATAATTTGTAAGAGGTGTCACTTGAAGTTTACCTGTAAACAAACAAAACATGCTTATGTTCAGTATAACTTGCTAAAAACTCATAATGTCTGTCTTTGAGGTCTACTAAAATAAATGCACTTCCTTCTCTATTTAACACTTACAAAGAAGACTTGTCTTTTGTTTGAAGCCTGCATTGTTTACATCCGCACTTCAGTCTTAGTCTCTCCTGCCTTTGTCAACACAGTGCTGAAAACAGTATATTGGTGCATTAGCACCACCTGTACATAATTCGCACAAACATATTTTGCATTACCTGTGTGCACTCACATCCTTGTGCGTGTACACAAGACAAACGAAACAGGCACCCACTCATTGAAAAACACCTTTCACATGAATGAGAGATCAATAAAAACTTGAACTACAAATCCTATCAGAATGTTATATCTTAAAGTGGGTTGGTTGACAAGTCATCATGACAAACTGATAAAAACAAAACAAGGAAATGCTGCCTTAGTAAACTGATAAATGATTTGTTTTAACAACCCTGCTTCTTACACAGAATTTTAAAATAGCACTCACTAGTAACACCAAACGGGTTTTTGAAAGAAAAACCCTGCCAACTGAGATACATGTTTTATTAAACATATAGAGGAAATGTTTCACTGAATGTATCTGAAAAATCCTTACTAACAGCTTATTAGTTTTTTTTTCCTCAACAATACCTGTTCATTGCATAATGGGCAGTTTTGTGGGTCCACCTGGTTAATGTTAGAGACATAACGTGGTTTTAGTCAGATTTTAAGTCAGATTTGCACAAGACAACTTGTGTGTTTTTAAGTCTTGGGAATAAGACTTTACTCATTCTCTAATGTCAACTAAAGTGTGTTAGTAGCCTAAGTCTAAACATTCCCGAGGTTCAGCATGCAAACCCTTCCTGGACTGAAACCCCCCCCAACATGATTAAGACAGCAATTACATTTCCAGGGCTGGATTTAGAGTGTGTTTGTTGTACCTTAAATAATAAGATTATTTTTGACCTGATTCTTTTTATAATCCACTTCACCTTAATTATGAGCCAGAACTGAATGAACACAAACAGGCACATTGTTTGAACAACAACTCGCAGTGCAGCCATAATGTTGTTTTCTATTACCCTCCAACGACATGGAGCAAAGACTGTAGCATGTTTTCACAAGTGTGCAGGGCACACCAACAACATGTCAGCACATTTATAATTATGTACTGCGTAAGCACCACGTCCTGTTTACAGACACAGGGGAATAAGTTCATTTTGACATGAAAACAAAGATCCAGGCGGCGACTGCCCTGCCGCTCTGACCGGCCTCCAGCTGCATCACTTACATCCTAATTGAGCGTTGCCCAGGCCCGGCCCAACAGGCTGACTGCGTCTCTGGCTGTCCGCTGTAAAGCTGTTTGGCTCCACGTCAACCCTGTAATCCCTGAGCTCAGAACCCACCCACGTGTGGCCTTCAGAGGGAGGCAGTGGCCTTGCCCTCTCATTCTGGAGCCTCCCCACCATAAAGAGAGAGAGGAAGAAAGAGAGAGAGAGGGATAGAGACAGAGAAAGGCAGAGAGAGAGAGGGAAAAGAATGAACTAACCCCTGGCTCCACTGATGCATAATGCTCCTGGCTAGTGTGAATAAATACATAGAAGACACTGAACATTGCTTTTTCAAATATTTTCAAATATAACATGTAACTGCATGCAGGCATCTACATATGTGCACATATTTAGCGTAATCACACACATTATACACACTTGTTTTGAAGCCAACAGTGTGCATAGTCAGGGACTGGCAGATGAAAACACAGTTGATGTTATGTTGAAGACCATATGGCATTGAATCTGTTGGATGTTTATGCTGTGCTGTTGTAGCCCCTCTGACCACACTGCAGTTATTCAGCTTATCTCTGCTAATCCTCCTGCTGTAACTCTTTCTCCATCCTGTTTCTTAGCCGATGGGCTCTGGTGCCAAACCAACACTATTACACCACAGAATTGAAGTGAGATGTAAATGTTGAGCAACTCAAGCTAGAGCCTGAGTCATGTTTAAAGGATTGTTTCTGTTATTACACTTGGGTTTCATGCTCGCAGTTTTTTCCATAATTTTGTCAGGTATGATATTGATATACTTGTTAAAGTAGTAGCTTGACTGTGAAGATGTCAGGTGAGGCAGGAAACATAAACAGTGAGAGGACCAGACAGTAAGCAAGCCAACAGTTTAGCCAGATTATCTTAACCACACGGCAAAGCCGAAAGCGGTTGCACCTGCACTGTCTGTAATAATCCCTCATTACACAGCAAAACTGTACTTACAACTATGGTAAAGTATAGCCAATCAAAGTTCAACTAAAAAGGCGTAAACAGTGGTGTAAACAATGAGAAATGTTTATCATCCTTCGGTAAAGGGTGGAAAGGTTCACCAGGGACCATTTTACCATCACATGGAGTTCAGAGATCTCACAAAGACAACCTTTTACGCTAACATTCATACTTATGGGCAAATCTGAGTCATAAATAAACCTAACCTTCGTGTCTATGAACTGTGGGAGCAAGCAAGAGCACCTGGACATGGAGAAAACATGTAAGTGGGTCAGGAGCAATGCCAGCAAAATTATTTAACATTCAAAAGTAATGAGAGTTGTCAGTCACCTTACATTGAGGTGTTTAGGTCATGGTGATTCTTGTCAAAGGTTTTACTCTACAAAAGGACGTCTTATTTTTCCATTCAGTTTTCATCAAAATTGCCAGTCTGCCACTATAAGACAATCAACTTCTGGCTAGTTTGCACTAGCAGCAGTGTTTGCTCCAGATGTGATGCTTTGACTGCAGGTTCTGACACACCTAGCTGACTGTTGGCGATTTTCTGTCACCCTAGTTTTTGGTAACCTATCTGGCCCTTGTTGGCCCTCATCAGTGGCTTTTTGGATGATTCAGCGACATAAATAGGCGGAGCCCATCAGTGAGAGCAAAACAAACAAAATTGGGAGTTTCATTTAACTCTAGAAACAAGTTCAGGAAAGCCCCTTCAGCTTTTGCTGTAGCATTCACAGTTTCATCCAAGTGTGGTTTTTCCTTTTTTCTCTACCCTTCCCTTTTTGCATCAACAAAAGACCAAAGACTCAAAACGCTTGTGTCATTTCCGACTATTTTTAAGACAAATTCTTGATTTCAAGCAATTAACATCGTATTACAAATCAATCTAGTTAGTGAGTGCAAGTGATTCAAAAATAGTTAGCAAAAGCTGCTTTATCATAACAACACTTTGTATACATCTCTTTGTCTATTTTTTCCTTTTCAGTGACAATTTGCAGTCGATCATAACCTGGCAGTCTGTAGGGTAATCTCCTATAAACAGGTGCAAAACATGTGCAAAAGCAACTTTATGGCCGTGTCACAGTCAATGTAAGGCAGCAAAACAATCAGCCTTCAACACCTCCAGTTCTTCTGTGTGGGTCTGGTTTATCAGGGAAATTCCACACAAGAGGACGGCTGAATTAGCTTTGTTATAGGAAAAGTAACAGAGCAACCCAACCCACTCAAAACCTGTGACAATAAAACCTACAACGTCGTCATGCAGCAATTTGAGATGATTAAATATTAACAAAGAACAGCAAATTTTATTTGACTCTACTTGAGACAGGTGATGAGTATAAGAACTCCAAAAAAATGTCTTGGGTACAGTTCCTCTCTAATAATAGGGAGACATTATTTATTACTGTCTCTCTTTAAAATAAATTCAACTTTATTGAGCATTTAACTTTGTCTGATTAATCATGTTTCTTGACAATTTTACATTTTTTGTGATTTTAATTTAGTTGCGTCATTTTCAGATCTCAATAATAAACCTTTTTAAGTGCAGTGTTGTTATAAATTATAGAAAGGGCTACCAAAGTGACAAGAAAAAGCTCAGAATGTAATAAACCAGATTCATCCTTTAAGCAATCCAGTCAGATTTGATCTCAACTAGATAAAAAAATAAAACGGTGCAGCTCTGCCTCTGACTCAGAAATCAATCAATGTCACCCTCAGGCAGCAATCCTTAAATGGTGCTTGGTTTAACTTTTTGTATTTGTGCTCCACAGCAGGGTTGAGCTTTTATCATCAATTCCTATCTTCAGTGTTTGTTATTGTCAGGTCTGAAGGCTGTTCAGACAATCTGAGCTACCCTGATGCTATCTGATGATTCAAGACAGGAAGCATTTTTCAGACGTCCTCTACAGATACAGGATGTAACACTGCATCATTGACCAGTTTTGGAAGTTCAACAGCGCTCAAGTCCATTAAACAATAACTAACAATCGGATTTTCAGCCAACCAATTAACACTGGATAATGTAAAATGAAGCAAAAGCTTACATTCACAAAATACTCGTCTTCCCCACTGTGCAGTCGAGACATGCCTTTGCCTCACACAGGACTCACAACAGATCCAGACATGTTTAATTTGCACCGAAAACAGATGATAGTGGAGCAGTGACGCAGACCTGAGACGCTGGTGGACAAGCAGCCACTTCATTAGTATTCATAAACATTTTGCTATTCCAGAGAGAGCAGCCCGGCTGAGCGTGCTCTGGCTCTGTCTGAGAATGGCTGGACACCCGCTATGTGTGGAGGAGAAGACAAAACACAAAAAACGGGAGAAGGGAAAATATGAGGCAAGTTCAATTCAAAGAGGACAAGACTAAAAATACCACCTTATTAACACTGTTGCGGAATTTTGATTCCCTCTCTGGTTGTTCACAAGTAGACTTTTTTTTTAACAAAGTTGGGATTTGACTTACATCAACACAGTCACAATCACACTCTGATCACAGTATTTTAAAGGATTGAAGACTGCGCAGCAATGTCACCCTGTTAATAGTGGCACAAGATTAAAAAAATGCTTTTAAAAGCCCAACCTGACTCAATACATCAGTAGTGACTGTATTTGGTCTGAATGTGAAGTTATTTGTTCCTGGCACCAGGTGAGCATCTGGGTGAATGGGAGTTTTAATTCCAGGTGGAGCCGGGAATGTGAACGCTGCCAACTTCTCATTCCTCTGACTGTTCCTTACACTTCTGCAGAGACTGTGTCCCTCTGTTCCAACTTTTTCCTTCCTCCTTTAGCTTTTACAGCTGGCACTTTTATACCCTCTTGAGGGGACATTAAATTTCTGTTTGCAGA
The DNA here is from genome assembly GCA_029814665.1 of Acanthurus lineatus. NCBI lineage: Eukaryota > Metazoa > Chordata > Actinopteri > Acanthuriformes > Acanthuridae > Acanthurus > Acanthurus lineatus. The sequence continues at coordinate 26,616,361 of JAPZDV010000012.1, forward strand.
ATTCATTTGGTATAACAACAGAACATTTATTCAACTCAATATCAAATTAAACATTTCACAAAGACACTTAAGTAGATCTTAAGTTTCACTTTCTGTGATAATGAAAAGCCTTGTGAAACCAACAACATATCATCTATCTGAAAGAGTGGCAAGTGAAAGAAATGAAAAAAAGGCAGAATAACTCCATCAAATTCTCCAACCTCCTTCTTTCTCTCTCTCCCCTTTATGTCTCTTTCCTGCCATTCAGTGCTCACTGAGTGGGCAGTGCTATTGCCAAAGTGAGTGATAGACAGTACCCTCTGCTGTCCTGTCTATGAGCAGGACCATCAGGGCAAAATTATGCAGCCTGAGATCTTAGCTGAGCGGTCATGACAGGCTACGGAGCCTTCTGCTGCCCCTGCTGCTTTCAAGGACATTTCATCCTTGCGAGGGAAAGGAAAGGGGAGCTCAAAAGGAGCAGCTGTACGTCATCTGCTGCGAGGCACGGGACTGAAAAACGAAGGGGGGTCATCTATTATCTACCACAAGAGAAAGAGCAGAACCCATCTGGTTCAGGCTGAACAGTATAGACCCCAAAAGACTAACACACACAAGTCATTCTGTGTTATAACTCAAAGAAAAGAGTTTCTCTATGGAGCACAGCACCTACATCTGTAGTAAATTACTGAAATGAAGAATAAAGGAAATAAAATAGGGTTGCAGAAACTAAACAACCCACAAGAAGATTACAGGGAGCATGACAGGCATGAACCTACCTGGATTGTATGGAAGCTGAGGTGTAGTACAGCAGGCCTGTCTCAACCTAGTATAACCTGAATGGAGCTATAAAGTTTTAATTCCAGAAAGACGTCCGAGCAGGCAGCGACAGCAGAACTCTTTCTCACTGATGGATTTCCAGAGTAGCATGGATCTAGTTCTGGTTAGTGTGGCTAGTAGGCACCACCCTGCCTGGCTCTCCTCTGCCAGCTCCTGTCTCGTCCCTTTTTTTTCTGTGGTATAGAACACACACTGAGGCTATTGAAGGACAGGCAGCACCTCTGTCTACTCGCTAGCTCTGGGCGCTGTTGATGTTGGCATCTGTAATAAAGGCTGCCTTTCTCTTTCCTGCATGTTTCCCTGCCCTCCTGCTGGAGCTCTTACCTCTGCCAAGGAGAGCTGGAAGGCTGGAATGGAAGAAAGGTTGTGTGACGGCGTTGTGCCGGCTGTGTGTGCTTGCCTGTCAGGGGAAGGGAGTGGCAGCCTGGTGTGACACACTTGATTACACTGACTGATTGGGGATTATTTTTGGCTTTCAATGACATCCTCCTAAAACTGAAACTCTATGCTGTGTGTTTTTTCCTGTAATTATCTCTTCCAGTCATCACATCAGTTTGACTGTCATTCATCTGACACCACATACTTCTCTTTCTTATGTTCTGCAAAACATGTTATCAAGTAACCAGTCTAAAAATGCAGTGCACGAAAACTAGAACTCCTCTCTTGCTCTGTCAGTTGACACCCTGGGTCAGCGTAAAGTAATAGGGAACTTGGTCAGTTTGCGACACTCCCACTGAGACATATTTAAAAAATGAGGCAGTAAATATAGTTCAATGTTCATGAGACAATGAGCAATGACTTAAGTTGTCTGAGAAGCTGAATTGAGTTTTCCATTTCAAATCCAGTCACAAATAGGCCGACACAGAGTGGAAGCAGATAACTTTTCAACACCCCCATCCCCTCCCCTCATCCCTGGCATATCCAAGTGGTATTATAGTTGGCGCCACTGTCGCAAAGACAACCAGATCACTTTCCTCATAGCATAGCAACTACCAACAACACAGAAAACACCTAGACTAAACAAGCAAAATTAGGTTGATATTTTACATTTTTACAAAATGAAAGAAACTGTTTAACAGAAATGGTGATCCGCATCTGATAAGTACTGATATCGATAAATTAAAGTTTAAAAAAAAAAAGAAAAAAAGCCCAAATAGTCAAAAATGAACTTAAGAGTGGATGAAATCCCACCATTACTGTGCATATCTTAAGTTTCCATCCTGAGGGATCATAAGAGAACAGTTTAGATGCTGTTACACAATCTGCAGTCACTTAAAACTAATGCTGTAGCATGATCATATGACTCTATTAAGTCTAATCCCTAATGCTCCAAAAACAGTTCTCTGCCACATGTTCAAGTCAATCTGCATAATTTACTTCACATAAAATTGCTGATGAGGGCTTAAATATGGCTGTCTTGAATAGTACTTGGCAATATCAAATTTTAGCTTAGCCAGTAGAAGAAGCATTTCCATTTACGATCCATGTTGTCAAGCCTTTACTGTCCTGTAGGTCCATGCAGCATTTGTAATTAGACTAATTGTGAGTCCCATCTGGCAGAGCTGTCAATATTTATCTTTATGAGCAAAACAAACAGATCCAAAGTGCACTCTATGCATACCAACATATACACTGTCAGTTATGGTAACTGAAACAGACACAAGCTTAAAGATATTCCAGGCAGCAGATGCTGAATAGGAAGATTTGAAAAGGAATCTGTCTGATCTGTTTTAAGGCTTGACCAAGTACTACCAACAATCACTAAAAATGCTTATCATGTGTCTTAATCTCTTATCTCACTTTCATATTCTGATGAAGAGACCTCTGGTTGACTCTTCCTGCCCCTAACCACTCATTTTCTCACCCTTCAACACTTCTTCTTCAGATGTGACCTCTGCTAACCTTTTGAACCAGAGCTTCCTCCAAACATCAACAGACACAGAGACCCTCCCACTTCACAGCCCAATGTATAGATTACTTTTGTCAGCTTGTTGCACTCCTGTCTAGGATTTTCTCTCTGTCTAAAATAATGGCTCAGTTAAACATGGCAAATCTGAAGGGACAAGCAGGGTAGTGTTCAAACATGCAAGTCAAGCTGGTGTGAAACCAAGGAAGGATAGCGCATTATCTCATTCAACAGGGTGTGAAAAGTGTGCCTGCTTTTCCAAGAAAGGGAAACTACATAGTTCTTCTTCATTTTCCTGACAATGACTCTAATGATTATTAAATGGATGACAGAATGTGCACAACATGTGCCATATCTTGAAATTCAGCACTGTTAACCTGCTTTATCTGTGTGCCAGTGTGATAAGTAACCCTGAAGGATGTCTCACACACAGCCTCAGCACGGTTGGGAGGATCACTTTTATTTATGTCCTAGAAGAACACTAAAATCTCAGCAACTGTCCATTTCAGTGAAATACGATTAGGACGCTCAGTAGAAGTTATTCCCACCGGCTAAAAATATGGATGTTGTGAAGAGGAACCATTGGTAATTGTTTCTAAGGTTAAGAATGTGACCAGTACAATATATCAAAAAGAGCAGGACAGAGCAATTTGTACTGCATTCAAGACGTTTTTTTCCCAAAGATTCTACATCTGAAGGCCTCCATTTGAATGATTTTTCAACATTTTTTTTTTCTTAGCAAGGTAAGCCAGATGTATCACTTCCGACTATTTGTCAACCTTAGTTTGGCAATAGGAGATGGAGAGAATGGACTAGAAATCACTGGTGGTTGCCCAACTGTGTTTTTAGGCACTGGTTTTGTCTCAGACAGAAAGTGAAAATTCTCCTAAGACAAAATATTTTACAGAGAAGTTGCAGGAGTTTGTGTATCCTGAGGGTATACATGTGCAGTCTGAATATCTGCCAACTAAACAGCCTGACAGGGCCTGTCGTGTTAACGTAATTGCCAGGTAGGGCCAATCCTCCCTATTGTGTCTCTCCTCCCTTCCCCGAGGTTACTTAACACCTAATAACACTCCCCTGTTTCCATGGAAAGAAATTTTCCCCTGAATGAAATGTTACTGGACTGTAGTTGTTAAAGTTTGCTGAAAACTGAGGAACTACTTAAGTTTTACATGCAATTTGTACTTGTTTGGAATTGTAGCTAAATATGGAGTTGAATTCCATGCAGTGCAGCCTTGGATAAGACAAGCTTTTTTATTGCTAGTTACACTGTGAGGCTCTCCTTCAAACAAAATGGAGACAAATTTGACTGAGTGATAACCTCATGAGGGAGTGTCATTTTTGATGCAAATTGCAGGAATCAGGTACTGAGGGTTTTAAAAGTACCTAAGTGCCTCCATGGGCTGTTTATCACAGCCTCTGCTGTGTAAGTGGGACAAATCAAAGGGCCCAAACTTTCTGTAGTTTGCTGTCATCAGTACAGTAAATTGCTTTAAAACATTGAGGCTACATCTTAACAAGCAGTTCGGTTTGAGAGTACTGACTCTGAGGGATTATCACCTTCAAAAGGAAATCCACTACAGTAGCCATACATTTAGTAAAATCCCACCAGCAGGAATTTACTACCATTGAATATTTAAATAATAAAGTTCTAACTATGCAAATATTTTTCAAGTTGCTCAGGTGTCAGTTGGGTGGGAATTACACGGCAACAATATTTCTCATTGAGAGCTCATTTAGTGTTCTAATATGGAGTTGTAAGCCAAACTTGATTAGCTCAGTCTGGTAAACCCACCCAGTGGGAACATAATATAAAACATTTTCCAGGAATTATTCACTAATTTGACCCCCGTCTGCTGTGTTAGTCAAATCAAACTCCTATATGTCTGAGAAATGACAGAAATGAGACAGGAAAGACGCAGTTCTTTGCACATCATCAAACGGCACTAATCAATCACTCTGGTGTCCAGAGGTACATCATCTTTCTTCACATTCCAGTGCTCGGAAGTCAACCATCTTAACATCCTCTGGAAGTGTTTTCCTTCTGAGAGAACACATGGAAAAACCAGCAGCCAAGCCACAATCACCATGAACCATCTGGCTACAAACGCAGGCTTTTCACACAAGTGGAAAAACACATAACTCCAATGTGATTTGAAAACCATGTAATCAACCCCTCTGATATTTTACATACATAAGGCTGAGATATTAGAGGGACCACTTTGGAAGCACAGGTGAGAAAATAAACTAACACAACTCAGGAAGCCATTTCTCTTCCTTGCAAAGAGATGACAGGAAGTGAGGGGAGGAAAATGGGGAATGACATGCAGCAAAGGTCCCAGGTGAAAGCTGCAGTGCAGTTGGTGCATTTTCCCCTTGGGCACCTTAACTCAAGTCTCTGTATATTGAAAGGTTGGCTTTTACTGAGTAGCTCTTGTTCTTGTAGTTTATGTGCACAAATAAATCAGGGCAGTTACTTAAATGAACTCGTTTTGAGGATGCCAATCACAGTGAGTTATCAATGTTTCTATGCACCACGTTGTTATTGACATACATATAAACCACATTTGTGTGTGTAAATGATTCATTTTCAGACCCTCATGTAACCGCTTTGCAGCACAACAAATTAGCCAGAACTGGTTGTGTTATAGTGAGAGATGCTATCAGCTAAGAGCAGGAGCTATAAGTTGCACATTCACTTTGATTTGATGTTGAGCAAGAAAATAAGTTGGTTGCTCACTAAAAACCAAAGTGAAAAAAAGGTGAATTTCAAAATATATTTTCCTGGTAGATTGCCCCGAGATCACTATAAAAGTCTGCTTTTATCCCAAAGACAACTAGCAGCCACATCCACTAGAGTAATGTTCAGCAAATTCTTACAACAACATGTGGAATATTCCAGCATTGCAGAACACTGAGAGCTAAAGTTAACTTATTACTGCAGGCTTGTTGTAAATGTGAAACTAAAACAATATGACACACCATCGCTCACCATGCACAGCATCTCCAGAGCGACTGTTATGTCTACTGATAGTAATTGTGGTGATAATCCAAAGAGACAGGGCGAGCACAAGCAGAATAATCCCTTGCAGCTTTTCCCTGCCACATGTTACCGAGCCTTATGGCAACCTGTTGACACCAATCCCAGAGACCCAGTGGGCCAATGCTAGGCATGCATAAACAGCCTGTAATCCGCACACTGGCTGGACCGTGCTTTGTATCACTGGGCAGAGAGGCAGAGGACACTCTGTGTGTCACTCTGTGTGTCACTCTGTGTGTGTGTGTGTGTGTGTGTGTGTGTGTGTGTGTGCGTGTGTGTGTGTGTGTGTGTGTGTTTAGGACTGTCCTTTACAGGCTAAATAAAACCTTTACATCAGGTTTTTTTTAGTGCAGTTAATGTAGTCAGATAGTAAAATAAATTCTTAAAGTGATCATGTCCAACTAAAATTTTGGGATACCACTGTTTGGTGTGACTGGCTTCAAGTTCATCATGCAGTAGTCAATAATAAAGTCAATATTCTCACAAAGGCACAAAGAGGTTTTTGTTTTGATTGAGGATGTAATCAGTCCAGCAGTAGAAAACAAATTAAAAATACAAGGTCAAATAGTTAGACAACAGTAGTTGTTTACATCTGATAGCAGCCGTTCCTCATGTTTAGAGAGTTAAGCATGACAAAACAAAGCCTGTACTGATGCTCATATTCAGTGAGTTCTTTTGTTTCATTTGTGAAACAAGACATCATTCTAGCAGCCTCACTGTTTATTCTCTGAGCTACATAAAATAAAAAATCCAATGATGATAAATCAAATTCGAAGATGAAAACAAATGTCACGCTTTAGCACCAATGTGTCAATAATTTGGGTTCTGTTCAACTTCAGCAAACCCAATCAGAGTCAGGCACTTGGTGTGGTGTCTCCTTGGTGTGATAATGAATGACGGGTCAGCAGAGTGAGCCTCTGTCCGGCCGACTGAGCTTCACCGGCCCTCTTTGAAATGGAATGCGAGATGACTCATCAGACGCTTGTCACAGCTTCCTGGCTCCCTCTCGCCCGCTCTGAACGCTGCTCCCGAAAACTCCTCTGATGGGCCCATAATTTATTTAATACATGCAGATGTATTTTGCATTAAAACAGCCTAAATGCTTCAGTGCATTCACTGGTAAAGAAGCTCCTCCAGCACAGATCTGGATGTTTTATACTCTCTGAATAGTTTTTGCATCATCAGGTTTGTTTGGCTGAGGACGACGGAGTTACAGATTCAAAGAAGGCAGGAAATGTTTTGGTAAATGTTGGACAAGAAAACTAATTTCCTCCTTCCTCTTTCCTGACAGCTGTGATGTACACAATCTCATTTCATCTAAAAGGTACATTCAGGAAACTAAACATGAATTCTTGTGAGTATAAAACAAACAAGAGCAAAGCTCAGCCCATTTTAATTCATAACCACAGAGGATTTCATCATTGTAGAATTATCTGATACCAAGCAGCTTATTGCTGCATAATCTATCCAACCTGAAAATCCTGCCCCTGAGGGTATAAACCAAGAACCGAAAAAAAACAGATCTGGCCTCAGAGATGGAATTATATCCACCAAGATCACGTGAGTCACCTATAATCCTGTGCCACGGGCCAAAGCCCCAAACTCATTATTGATGAATTAATGCGTGCTTTGCTAAAACCTATTAAAGTGTATTAAGATATGCTTGATGACGAGAACTCTTATAAGGCAGAGGAAGGCCTACTCATGACCCTCCATTTCATTTGCAGTAATGTGGACTATGGCACAGCAGCTCATCCACTTGGTAAGTGAAGTTTTGTTTAGGTCAGCAGAGAGCAGCCTGATGTTATGAACTTTTCCTGGTTCTGTTTATAGGATCAATAGGGATTCATCACACGGCCGCCCTGTGCTCAG
>JAPZDV010000012.1:26624097-26637396 GCA_029814665.1 Acanthurus lineatus
AATAGGGATTCATCACACGGCCGCCCTGTGATCAGCAAAAGAGCACAAGGAGCCAGGATGCAGCAAAAAACAGACAGCAAAAAAGTCCCACAATCACTGCCCCTCCATCCAGTCAGCAAAGCCTCATGGAGGACATAACAAGAGAGAGGGAGGGAGGGAGAGAGAGAGAAGGAGGGAGGGAGGGAGGGAAGGGAGATGGAGGGTAGGGAGACAGAGAGGATGATAACAACAGTCCAGGCACTGTCTGTGAAGTTGAAACGTCCCTTCAGCCCTAGTTTGTGGGTGTCCTCCAGCACAAACGTCAGCAGCCATGACATCAGACTAAAGGAGAGAGATGGGAAGAGGGACTGTGAGTGGGGGTGGAGGGAGGTGGAGGGTGGTGGTAGGGGACATGCCAGAGCAGCTGCTGCAGTCATCTCTGCCAGACACCTGCCTGGGCGGCGGGTGTGATATAGCATATGTATATGCAGTTCGTAGCACTCTTCTCTCCTATCCTAACCTCACTGAGGACACACACACACATACACACACACACACGTGCCAAAAGCAGAATATATAAGCAGACAACATTGGAAAAATAAAGGCGCAGAAACAAGAGGAAGTGAAAGCAGCAGCCCTACCAGCAGGGAGAGACAGCAAGCAGCCCGGGACACAATCGACAGTGGCAGGATGAAAGCGAGGGACCATCCTTACACATTCACCTCCAGCTTCTCAGAGGAACGGCTCGGGCCCTCTCCTCCCTCTCCCTATCTGCCTCCTGTGCTCTGAGCCTCTCTCTCTCCCCCCTGTCACTCTCTCCACACGAGTCTTTCGGCCCCTCCCCTCCCTCTCTCCCTCTCTCTCTCTATCTTTCTCTCTCTCTCACCACCTCTCCTCCCTCTCGGTGGAGTTGTGTGTCCAGCCTGATGCAGCCCGGCAAGTCCTTGCCTCTGCTGGCACTGCTGCAAGGTCAAGGTTTGTTTCTGCATCGAGTCCTTTACAGCAAGAGACACGACACAGGCTGTAAGACCCAAGAGTGTGCAGGTTTGAAAATTCAGTCATTTCACCTCATAGTTTTTTTTTTCCCTGGGTGAAGGGGTGATAATGAATGAGATGAGTTGCTTCAGTTGACTGCAGGGAAAATGAATAGACTTATACGGCAGTGAAGTGGAAGATGGGGGGGGAGGGTATGACTGTAACTTTAAGTACCAGTTGAGACAAAAATCAAACATTATTCTGAAAAAAAGTTTTACAAAAGACTGATGTTCCAGAGTTTCAGATATGTTTGAAACACAAATGGAAATGATTTTATTATTTGAACATTATTGCCAATAAAAAGCTAAAAAAAGAAAAAAAAACATTTATGTTAACTGTGCTCCTAAAATAAGCAGTAATATGAGGTCTGATATCTGTCTTTCTCTAAATCAAATATTTTTCTGATGAAAGCCAGAAGTCTTTGGCCTTTTCTAGAATAACTTTGCACTTGTTCAGTACTCTTACATAAAGGACAAAATATTTTTGTCCTTTGTTAGTTTAATCTAAGTCTAACTCTATTAGCGCTCTCAATGTTTATAGTGTCAACTAAAACTCTTTGGCATAAGGTTTTGCAAAGTCATCATCAAGGTTTAAAAACGTCTGTTTGAAATGACAAGAACTGCAGTCTCCAGTGTTGGAGTTTGAGTCTTCCAGCACGACCTCTGCCCCAGTATGATGTTAAGTGGTGTTATAAGAGTTCAATCACACAAGCAATGGTAAAATTTTGGACCAAATTCTGTTAGCAATGGACTTGTGAAAGGTTTTTTGAATAAGAGTTCCACTCCATGAACTTTTATATGCAAATTTGTGCTGATTACCAACAGTAGACTTTTCTGATGGTGCTGACTTTGAGGGACCTAAATGGTAGAGTGAGTTTTTCACAGGCTGCTGCAGGGTTGAACATTAAGACAAAAATCATTAATGCACAACACATTTTTACTCTCAACTTGTCACATGCCAACACTTGATCAGGATCCTTTGGCGTCACTAAAGGACTGGGCACCCCTTTAGCATCTGTTTGAGATGCTCAAAGCCTTCCTGCCAATAAGCCTTCTAACACATGCTTAACCTTGAGAAACTGAAACCCACTTTGTTTGGCTTAGGAAAAGATCATTGATTTTCACTTTCAGTAGGACACAAATCCTGGTCTTAGGGCTCTTGACAGTCTTGAGCGTAACCCACCATTCTCTCCTGACCATCGCTGCTTTTTGGACCTTTCTTTGCACTTTGTTGGTTGGAACCATTGCTGTGAGAGTCCAATATAGTCACTGATGGGTTTACTTTGCGGTAAACTCATGGTCCCCAAAGGTCGTTTTAACAAAAATTCAGAATTGACTTCCTTAGCTCTTATTTTAGTACGATTTAAGTACAAATATTGACAAATGATTTGATTTAAATCTCAATTAAATCCTTGCTCTCAGAGAGCTTGAGTTCCATTTGAAATCTATTAACAGAACTGTCAGTTGTCAATTCAGGTACCATACCTGAATTTCAGCATCAAATACCAGACCTGACTTTAGATTATATATCCCAATTTTTCCTCTAGTGACACCATCAGGTTGAATTTTTGGTTTGCAATTAAATGTTTTGACAACTATTGGAGGGATGCAATAAAATGTCATCCCAACACCCACAGGATCAACTGTAAAAACACCACCATCAGGTCAAAACTTGTTTACTTTGGTTCCTAACAAAATATCTGGGAACCAACATTCTCATGAGCCTCAGCAATGCCTCAGTGCTAATTGGCAAATGTTAGCATGCTAATAGATGGTGAACATTCTGTACCCGCCTGCTAAACATTTGAACATAGCATCGTCATATTAGCATGTTATCTTACTGATGTTAGCATTTCCCTCATGTCACAATACAGCCTCTTAGAGATGCTTGCATGGATGTAAACATTAAGATATATGATAAATGTGTATTAAAAATGTCAAATATTTTCTAATCCAAAAACAAACAAGAACTTAGAAGTCAAACGAATACGAAAACAAGATTATAAATCTAATGAGGCAGCAAAGGAAATATTTAGAACTTAACAGTTTTCAGATACTGTGAGTAAGCAGCCCGAGACAGAACAGATAGACTGTGATGCTTGTTTGAAGTGAGGCATGACCATATTTGACCACAAGGGGCAGAGCTGTGGAGGATACATAATACTAAGTCAATTGGTTAATCTAACAAACAGCTGGCAACACGATGTCACTAAGATAAACAATTTATATAATTTAAACAACTGAGTTATGACCCCACACATGAACAGGGAAATTAGCTACAGAGACCAAAACGGCATTTTGTAACAGACTGTAAACATGTTTATTTCTGCTGTAGAGCTGGGCATTAATACGGCGGTCTAAGTGGCTTATTGCTTTTATCAACACTGTATTACCCTCATTTTTCAGCTCTTGAGGTTCTAGCTTGAATGGCGCCAATCAAGTGTTGAAGTTATATTGATAATGACAACTTTGTGGTATTTTGTACCTGACTAAGACCCACCGCTTCAACAACACAGCAGCACAGCATGGTTCCTCTTTGATGAAAAAAAAAAAGTCTTTTGTGATCTTAGACATTTTTGAAACAGTCAAAACTGGTTGTAAAACAATTTGAGAGTTAAAAACACACCCATAATACGACAACAAGCCGACCCAAGCATAAAGAGAATAACATTCTTTGTGAAGGAAAGCAGAACCTCAGAAGATAAGACTTACTGTTGCGACTGTAAACTGCAGTTGGCACGGAGTGGCATTAACATCATGCGAGCCTCTGTATCCACCTGGGAGGAAGTATGCCAGGGGTCGTGCCCCCCCTCTAACCCTGGCACTCACTAGTCTGTCGCCACGACGACTGATGTGGTGGCACGACTGTCGGCGGTGCCAGGAGGAACAAACGCAGACAGAGGGAGAGTGGAGACTGTGCTCTTACCACTGGGCCTATAGGATTACTGGTAATGGGATTTCCCACTAATGGCTCCTTCTGACAGGTGGTGTCCCCATTTAGCTCAAGTGCAGCTCTGGCTATAATATCACTGAAGTTTAAAGCTTTCCTCGCCCATCCTCATGCTGGGAAAATTATCCATCTTAAAAAGCTATTTATATCAGTTTAGACAGTGTTTTTCTTGACAGCAGAAACAAAAATAACTACAAGCAGGTTCAGGTGATTTCACTTTCTGCAAACGTGATAAATCCTCAGAGTAAAGCAGATTGTTCAGTTCGTCTCTGGAGTTTTTTTTATCCCATAGCATAGATGTAAACAAGTAAAATTGTTGTATTGATTTTATGATTTTTTGTTAAGCTTTAAGAAAAAATTAGCTTTGTAAGACAAATTTTATTCTTGTTAAAGTTAAAAGTGGACTGTTAAAGACTCAAACAGAAGGTTTTTTTTCAAACCAAAATTCAAACAATCATCATTAATGCTTTAACAGGGTTTTTCTTAATAAATGGCCATTATTGGTGGATTACATTTGCTCTGAGCCAGTCTCATCAACCAAACAAATTTTAAAAACAGTTATAGAAAATATAGGTTTAAAATAAGGTTTATTCACTATCTGAATTATTCCCTGAATTAATTCCTGAAAGACCTATCAGTCAACCTCAGATTGGTGACAGATTCCAATATTAGGGGGTGTATCAATGACTTAATAATGTTCTTCCAACTTTTTGGGAGACTTGGAAACTTTTTTTAAAGAATCAAAACCAAGGCAGCAGAGTTTAAGTTATGCTGAGTTTTAGTCCCTAGGCCTTTTTAAAATCCCAAAACCCAGATACAACTCCCATAATGTAATTTGAAAGCATCCTCTTTAAGACCCCATGCCTCCAGTTTGTGAAGGCTTTCTGTTATATGCAGCAGTCGTGTCTGATGTCACAGACCTTTCCATCATTTGCCCTTTTGGATGACACAAGCCAGGATGCTGACTTGTGTCAAAAACATTAAAAACAGGACTGTGGCATATCGGGACAGGTTTACAAGAATCGACATGGAAAGGAATGACACGCACCAAAGAGCTCTGTGGGTGTGTATGGTAAACAATGAGCGTATGTGTTTAGTCACAGAGTTTTGTTTAGTCTACAAGCATAAACCTGAATGACAAAGTAATGTTATGTGTACTTTCTCGGAATTGGCGATACTCCTTGGCTCAAGCCAGACATCAGTTTAGGAGGTCTGTATGATAAAGCAACATTCATAGATGTCTCCCCCATAACTAGTGATTCAACTTATACTTTTAAAATAAATGGACTGTGTCCTTAAATTTAGGGATGTGACAACCCCATTGCTTACATTAGATGATAATTGTGCTCTTGATACTAAATAAGAATGACTGATATGCAGTAAACATGTGTTTTGTAGCCTTCTCAAATATGAGAATCCCTCCAGTTCATACAACAAGTAAAGAGGGACTAATATCCATATGCAAACTGGCAGATCTCTGGTGATAATTGATATGAAGGAAAATGCGCTTAAAATCAACGGCTTCCTGATGATAAGAGGAAATCTTTGCAATCTGTTCAATCAAACATGTATTTCTGTTGGGAATGCTTTCAGCAATACTTGTTTTGGATCCTGCAGTCACTGCAGGCCTTACTGGATTGACTGGGGTCAAGCATCTTGCTCAAGAGCAACATAATGATGCTTGTTTGGGCTGCACTTCTCCCTGCTGGACAAAGAAGCCGTGAGGAAATCTCTGACATTTCCTCCACCATCCCCGTATCACCTTGTTTCTCCTCACCTGCATCTCCTTCTTGCATATTCAATAAACAACAGGTTGTCTAGCTGTCACTGGTGAGCACCAAGTAGGAAAGGACAGAAAAATAAGGTGAAGTGGGAAAGGCTGAAGACAGGGAGAGACAACAATAGCCGGAGGCACGTCATAATGTAATGATGCTAATGAGGATAAAGCAGCTTGTTACCTTTTCCCCATAAGCCTCTGAAAGCAGGACAGCTTGTGACATCACAGGGATGAGCAGCACTGTTTCACACACTGCAACATGGAGCAGTGTGTGAGGCATTACTGCTGTGCAGCCAGACACAAACAAAACCCAAGGGCCACAGGAAAGTGATTGGAAAATTTTGGAACTTTGAAACTTAACATTTCTCTATTTCACTGTTTCACTTTAGTTTTTCTTGATGTACATTAACTTTTTTCAGTGCTAATTTTGGTTATAGTTTTCGTGAAAATGACACTGCCTGATTCTATTTTATTTTTTCTGTGTCTAATACTGTATTGAATTCTTCCTTTGACAACCATCACAGCTAATGATGTTACGGCTTGACAAGAATAACAGCTAAAAACTCCTCACCAGAGTGGACTGATGCAGGCGAAGGAAAACTTGACCCTGACACTGTGGACTATGATAAATCAGCATGTCACTACACACTCTGGTGTGATACTGGGTTGGAAAAACTACACACTCTCACTGGACCTAACAACATCTAATCAATAAATCAGTCTGTGGTTGATTAGTCTCTGTGTAAAAAATGAAGCTCCCAGTCGCCTCTTTTGTATTGTAAAAGTTACAAAGCAACTGTGATATTAGAGGGAAGCAGATTAGAGCTGTGTGCAATCAGATGAGGGAAGATTGTGCTGTCAGAGTTTATTGGTGCCCAGACAAACAGGGAGTGACTGAAACCTTGTGCTTATTTCAGACAGTAGAAGGAAGAAGAAAGAGAGGAAGAAAAAGACAATAACAATAAAAAGTTGGATTCTGCAAAAACATAATTCAGTAAAGCTCAGATGTGTTACATCACTACATGTAGTGATGTGTTACAAGTTTATGATTTCTGCTGGGGGTGAGGGTCAAATGTCCCCCTCACGTGCCATTCCAGTTTAAATATTGGACTTTAATTCCCTGAGTTAGGCCTTTTTGTTTATGTTTGTTTTTGCCTATATGCAGCATTATTTATAATGTTAATGTAAAAACAATGAAATAATTCCACATTTTGGAATAGAGAGGCAGAATAATAGAGAATCAGAAATAATAAATTTGAAAATCTGCGGCTATGGATATAAGGAACACAGCCACATGGCAAAAAAGGGAATGATACTTAGTCTTGGGCAGATGTAAGAATTACATAATAGAGGTATAAAGTGTGGTGGTAGATTTAACAGACTCAATGTTTGAGCTGTACAAGGCTAGATTAACAATAAAACAAAGTGGGCAATTCCCCCAGGCCCCAAAACAGCCCCAGGTTAACTATCTAGCACTTAGTTCGTGGAAATTTTATTGATCCTTGTCTTGTTCAGAAATATGGGTATATGCACTTCTTGCACAACATCTACTGGCATGATAAGGATCTTAAAGTGGATAATGTTCCCTACCAGCTGTTAAGGCTCTGAGTCAAAATCTTTGGACCGCAGTGCTTTTTTCAGTTTATCTGAGGATTTATTTTATGTTTTGGTCTTCTTTCTTCTTGGTTATGTTTCTCTTACTTAGTGACTTTGTGTAGATGTTTTGAATGTGACTTTTTTTTACTGAGTGTAACCTCTTAATAATCTTCTAAAATAAACTTGTGGACTCTTGAAATTAAAAAAAGATAGAAGGAGCTAGAGTCATGAGATAGGTAATGCCACCTCTGGTTGTTCAGTTCTTAGTGTTTTTCCTGGCTATGATAATGACTGACCATTAGAGGGCGTCATTATTCCAGTCTTCAGACTCTTAATACTCGGGAGGATTCAGAGCACTCTGATATTCAGAGCCAACAGTGCGATCAAATGTAGGTGAAAAAGCAGCAGATATTTGGCACATCTAACTCTAACATCTTCCAAAAAGACCACCTGACGCCCCTCACTTCACACATGTCCTTGTCCTCGGGCTCAGGACATATTGGCTGATGTAATCCTCAGGCCTGTTCTGAAAATTATAATTGGGGTGAAGAAGCTTGCATTCAAATGAGGTGGAAATAGTTTTTTCCCCCCCTTTTCTTTGACCAAAGCATTGTCTTCTGTAACTCTGAAGTCTCTCTTTCTTCTCCCACCAATTAGAGTCGGGCACGCTGAGTGAGGGGGAGGAGAGAGGATGGACCATCTCCATCAGCCTGCTAACCACTCAGGGGAGCTCATTAGAGCAGCCTGCAGCCCAGAGGCTTGGTGTTGTGTTGGCACTGCTTCTGACACCACGTCAGTACCATCGTCTTCAACTCCACTAAGAGAAAGAGTCGGAGTGAGCAGCTCTCAACTGCATCTCCTGACAGCCTGTCACAACACTAAGGTGTCCAGATGTTACTTGTTACTACTGTTGCTAAAATCAGCATTGATGCTCAAGAAACCAAGCTTCTTCAAGAGGCCTCCTGGATTCACTAATTAAATCAAGATTTTCATTCAACAAATAAAGCTGTTTAGGCTGATAGTAACTACCCAAATCTCAGAGGACTTTGTGTTTCAACATCAGGAGACTCTTCACAAAGCAGGCTGATGTAATCACTCCACTACTAATAGAAATAAAATGTCACCTTCTTAGAAGAACACCTGAGTGTGCCCTGTACAGTTTCAGGCAGCAGCTCTACAGCAGCCAGAATCAGAGGCGGATCCTTGACAGTGAAATCCTACCTTCCTCAAGCCTGTGATGTCAGCCTCCATAGGGAGAAGACAAGAGCTCTGTTCCTGCTACACCAGGGCTTTTGTCAAAACATTCAAGCATATGCTCTCTCATATGTGTGTTAACAGCAGCTTCTGTGCTGTCCCAATCACATAAAACCCTTTGTAATTTCTGGAAGAGGAGAGTGCCGTTTTGGTACTCGCTGCAACAGCAACTGCTGGCATAGAGAGCAGTGAAACATGCTGTATAAGGGGCTAGCATGCCATGGAGCTTACTTCGAGGGATGCAGCGGTGCTGGTGGGTGACTACAGCAGGTGCTGGAAAGGGTCCACTGACTCACCAAGCAACAGACGGCAGATGTTTGTGTGCACAGGCAGAGCTGCATTTAATGAGTGTTTACAGTCTTGTGCAGAGAGATGTTGGCTGCGTCCTGCTGTCGGGCTGCTGAGAGCCACCTCTCCCCTCACTTGAAGGCTATATCATGGTTTATGACAACCTCCCATCCTTCCTATTGATGATAATGACATTTTTCTCATTACGGCTGTTGTGATATCAGATTTTTACTACATGTTTATCTGGATTTAAAAAAAAACAGAGTTACATTTTGGAAAGGGGGTGAGTGTGTTTTATGTAGCGGAGATAATACTGTTTCATCCTCAGTTTTTTTGGTATCCAAGATTTTTTTCCCACCAAAGTTTGTTGGGTAATTACTGTTTGAAGCACAGATGCTTCGCTCTGGGGCTCGTATGTTACAGTGAGGCGTGAAACTGGGGCTGCCGTCTGTACAGATATTAGCCATTGTTTTAGCAATTATGTATTTTTAACCAACTACAAAAATAAGACCCAAGTCCTTATAATTAAAGTTTCTTTTTTAGCCTTAGACTCATCTGCCAGTTTTCTGTTCGGTCTTTCTGCCGTCTCTGAAACGGCTCACCCAACAAGCCTTCAGGACCAGCCTTAGCAGCTGGTGTTTATTTACCACACATATCACACAGCACATGTCAGACTTCAGCACTGAAGTTGAAGCTGAGCATCACTGAACAGTCTAAAAGATACTCTGAAATCATTCGACATGGCTTCCTTTGGGCTTGACAAAATGATGAGCATGTACAGTCAGACATTACAGCATGCCATGCCACACATAGACACAAGATAGCCTTTGACCATTTCATGAAAAAGATATGTTTAGACATTCAAGATGTGTTGTTTTTGGTAAAGAAATACCATGAAAGACTCGCTGACATGTATGAAAACTTTCTTGTCAAACAACTGTGAGAAACAGCAGAACTAAGAAATCACTGAGAAAAGGCAAAGAATTGTTTTGATGGAGAAAGTCTGTCTTCAAAAGGGACTCATATTGATACTGTATGAAAGCTCATTTCTAGCGAGCAACTCCTGACGCTGTGACTCGGTAGACGGGATCAGATGAAAGCTGCTGGCATAAAGGAGATATACAGCAGTGGGACCGTTAGCAGCTCTTTGAGGAACTGCTGTTTTCAAACCAAGAGAGAAAATGGGAATGAGCTGGATAAAGTCAAGTCAAAATAAACTAAAAGATATCTCAGTGTCTAGCGGAAAACACCACAGACAGCCATTATATGCCTGATGTCCATTATCATTTCATTTGTGAGGATAATCTGCTATGAATTTCTAATAAGCCTTGTCTCTCCTGTGTCATCAAATACTTAGCCTGCACAATCCATCAAAGAGACACCTCTGTGGGCTGAAATCCACGGAAGGCAGCCAAGAAATAGGCCATATAAACATGCAGACACACTGATGAAAACATTACAGTCCTCCAGCACAATTATCTACACCTGGATCACATGGCCCTTCAATCAAAAACAAATATATTTCAACATTCAGGCCTGTATCCCAGTCGCACATGTCCAAACCACGCCCACAGAATGCCATTAAAAGCTAATCAGATGTTAAAAGGCTTTTCATTGAGGCCAGAAGAAGACAGATTGGTGTGTGGGGACCACTGACTGTGCAGCAGCACTGCCCAGTAATTACCATTGCTCTACCACCTGCCCTCCAATCACACTGCCATCTCAGCCGACTCATAAAAACACGCTCCCACACAGCTGTGTACTCACAGCCACTGGATCAATTTACTGCCATGAACCACCCTGTCTTGCTATTGAGTTGTTTGCAGGCATGATTTGATTCCGTTAAGAGGAAAGGAAGTCTTTTGATGCGGGCCAATCTCCAGTTACCCTTGTTTAATGTAGATTGTGGATGCACGCTGTGTTTTAAGTAGGTGAGATACAAGCACAAGCTCTTCTCCAGGTGTTGCAAGCAGGGAACACACAGCAGACGGCCTGTCCATCAGCAAACAGAGAGGCTGAACGTAGCAGAGCATATGGCAGCTAAAAGGATAGATATTTTTCTCCACTGTGGGTGAAGAACACAGGAGATCTAAAAAGACAGTGAATATTAGACCCAAAACGGTCATCAGAAGCTCAACTCTTAATAATTGCTAACATTAGCCATATCACCATAAGCTTGTTGTGCTGTTCCTAAACGGCCAGAAAATTAAATAAGACTTATTCAGGTTCAAGCAATGGTTGCTGTTTATTTTCCTTTTTAAATTATTACTGACCGTGTCAGTAAATCAGAAGACACCTTGTTTCCTTTTTCATTTCATCGTAGTTCTAAAATGAAGTCAACCTCTAAATTTTTTGAATAACTTGTTGAAAGATGCTATCATTAATTTGAAATAATAATAACAGTTAGTATTAATAGTGTGGTTCAGAAACTTGTTTAGGTACTTGTTTTAGTTTTTGAAGGTTTTTGTCTAATGTCATACAAAGCAGTGGAACATCAGTGTCATTAGATTAGATGATAAATTGGCACCTCTTCACTTTGTGGGGATTAAAAAATACGGGATATTTGTATTGCATTTGGTTTCAGCCATATTGCCAAGCCAAATTGCTTAATGTTATCTTAAAAACAGCACTGTTCCTCAGTCCAAGAGATCTGAGAAACTCAAGAGAACGCAAAATGGTGTGTGATGTCCTTAAACAACTTATGCATTGCTGACAGTTAATCCATGAATGAGAGGCATCTATCTGAGTTTACTCCTATGCAACTACATGTGGGTCACATATTTAAGTTTGCACAAAAATGTTCGCACTTGTTATGGTGACAACAGTATTTGACATGACTGCAAAGCCTGTTACACTTGCTTTCTTCCCTGCAGAGATTAATGTGTGTGTTTTATATTAATATATTATGTCTGTGAACATATGATCAGTGTTGTGTGTACAGGATGACAACAGTCTGTTAGAGCGGAGGACGATAAAGGAATGGAGCAAATACATAATTATTAACACACGCACACGCACGCACATACTGAGTCCTCCACCTCCTCCCTCCCATCTTCTCAATCTCTTCTGCATTAATTATGACATTGGTAATAAAGGAAAGTGTTTAATGGGGAGGAATTGCAAATGAGCAGGAATTGATTGGGCCTTCTCTCATACTAATTGATTGCAGGATTCAGCCTAATAAAAAAGAAGAGGAGAAAAAAAGAGGAAGAGATTAAAGGTGGGGAGAGGGGTTAAGGGCTGCTCCACCCAGAGAATGGGACAGTAGGAGGAGAGCAGAAAAGAAAGAGGTCAAAGGAGGGAATAACTTGTTGGCAAATAAAGGACTATAATCACTGGGCTGATACCTTATTGAAGTGCTTTTATGCATTCACACAAATAAAAATTAGAGGAAATTGGCAAGATGTAATAAGCTCTACTAAACCAGAAGCTTCTAGTATTCCACACATAGGCTTATCTTGGTGACTGGTCAAGAGATACTCTGAGCTTCTATTCCAGCAGTCTTGTAAATCTTTTGTTTTAAATTCCAATATCATCCCAACAATCTTCCCTCTCAAGCAGGAGGAACAGTAATGTTCATCTTTTGGCTACGCACTGCACCCTCTGGCAGATGCAATTAAACAGAGAAAACAAAGGCCCAGAATAAACTGCCAGTAATGGATATTTTCCCAGAATGCTTGGCCAAAGGGTGTGGGCGAGTAGCAGGAGGTGTTCTAGGAACCACTGGCCCCTCAGTGATTAGTTATAGGCTTCCACGTTTTTAACAACACTGTTGTGATATTAACTGAGCTGATCTTGTAGTAAACACCTGGCAAACTAACCCATATTATGTTGGTCATTCTTAAGTGTTTTTTTTAAAACATATTAACCTTGAACAGTAACAGAAGAACAGTGAGAGAAACAATATTCTGAAAAAAATGAATTAGCTTTATTTGTTTAGTTTAATTACATAAATGTGTTTTCTTAAGATTAAATTTTAAAAAGTTGTACAAAAATAACGTTTTCTGAGAAAACATTGTTATCAAATTTGTTATTTGTGATGGAAATGTATTACAAGGATTTTTGCACTTTTTGGATTTTAAATCAAATACAGACTCTTCTAAATCATTTCAAGTCAGAAGAAAAAATCCTCCTGTTACCTTCTGCAAACCTTCTACTTGACTTTTTTTGTTTTGTGGCAATGATGCAATGATTTGAATGATGATGTCAGCCCTCTTAATCTTTATTGATTTTTTAGTAATTACACATGTGACCAGCCAGTGGTGCATGTTCTGTTTTGTGCTGACATAATGTTAAGACCCTCATTCACACTGTGTTTCAGTTGTGCTTTGAATTTTTCATGCATACACAGTCACAATCTGGTGAGTGCTACCCCCAGCTGTTACAATCCTTCCTGAATTTTCAAAAGTTGAGGTGGAAGT
>JAPZDV010000012.1:26637496-26678560 GCA_029814665.1 Acanthurus lineatus
AATCCTTCCTGAATTTTCCAAAGTTGAGGTGGAAGTCTTCCTGAGGAGAAAATAATGGACTTTCTGATGCCGTACTGAGAAAAGCACTTTGGGAAAGAAAGGTCATGGTGAATATGGCCAATAGCTTAGATTTGAAGTGGTTGCAGGGTCCTGTGAGAACACTGCTGATACTCTAATCTGTCAGAGTGCCATTCGCAGGTGGCACATTGCTGTTATCAGAGTCAGGGTGAAGTCAGGGTGAAGCCGGGCCGTGGTGCCCCCCTAGACTAGACCACTGACAGCCCAGGGTCAGAGCCTAGCTGGCCCAAATAGAGTGGCTGCATTAAGGGCCGCTGTGGCCATTAATGTTGGATGAGCTCTGTCTCATTGAGATGCATAAAAGATGGCAGAGGACCCCAGGTGGCAGCTGCGTCCCTGACCGCCGCAGCCATTGTCTGGTCATTATTGACCAGGCCACGGGTCACCACCGACGCTTGGATTGGACCAGTTTATAGCACCTTACAGTGATTAAAATGGACTCAGAGTGCAGCAGTTGCCTGAGTTACAATGACATCTAAGTTATTAAGGTGACATTTATCCATCGTTATGGCTTTTTAAGTCCATTACAATTCCATTCAAGCATGTTCTGAGAGCAGTAAATGGAGATTATATTTCTGTCTAACCGAAACATTATGGCTTTATCTTATACCACCGAAATAAAAACAGACTCTACATTCCATTTAGCTGTTGAGTGCTGTATAAGGTTTAAAAGATGCTATGCTAAGATTCATATTTACTCTAATTAACTGGAAAAAAAAAAAACAGAAATGGACACACTACAAAACTACTGGGAGTCCGGGCAAGAGAACTGGAATCGAATTACAAGGGGAAATAAGACACTGCAACGTTGAAATATTTATAGCAGCTTATTACAATACTGGCATGTGGTCAAACAACAAGCAGCGGGAAGGCACAACCTTCTGCAGAGCGTAAAGTGTCCCCTTGGTGTTCAAATTTTCTAACTTTACGAGAAATTCATACAACAGTAGACCAAGCAAGAAGAGACACTGACAGAGAGAATCTCAGAGAACAGACTGCACTCCTCTGTCACGTCCTGTTGCCTGACCTGCTGTGTCTGTCGCTGCAGAGACACACAGTTAAGGGAAATATGCTTTAACATAAGAGCAGATGTGACAGGCCTGTTCAGGATGAAAAGAATTCTTTACATACTAAAGACAAAAGGTATGAAATCGCTGAGGAATGGCTGTTAAAACTAAGTGACCTTGTCATCAATTGAACACAGATGCCAGATTCTAATAGATGTCCCAGCAGACAGCATTAGCAAACACAGCATGCAGCTTTCTCAGCAAGTATATAAAGTCAATCCCTATTTTTAGAGCTGGTAAAGCTCTAAAAATATCCACCTTTTTTTGCATAATGTGCACAGCTGACCACAAGTGAATCAGATCCACACTCACCATACGTCTTCAACTGTCCCCTTGCTGCGATTTGCCTCTGTGTTGTGTTAAAAGCCCTCTCTGCCTCCTGCCTGTGTGCCTCAGGTGTGCAACAGCAGAGCAGGAGGCTCCTCCTGAGATACTGCTGCCGCTCTTTACCAGCTACAGTACAGAGGGAGGTGCTGTTAGAGAGCGCCCAGCCAACAGCTGACTGACTGACTGCTCTGTTCTGTTTACACAAGGCACACAGGCCCTCCAATTCCACTCCCTGATGGAGTGTGGAGCAGAGAGGACTTTACCTTCAGAGTGCAGCCTTTTTGGAAGGCCAGGTCAGCTGCCAGATCTGATCTGTGGCGTTTGCTCGCTTGCCAAGAAACTGTGTGGGGCTGGAACAGCTGTCGAGACACCAGACAATTTGTTGTCGAGTTGTCAGCAGAGATACTGTACTTCCTCTCCTTGGGGAACCAGGGAGCACGGGATGCAGACAAACAGCAACAAGGGTCACCTCAAAATGGCAGCTTCAACTCCCCTCTGAGTCCCTAAGTTAAATAAATAATAGCCTGTGCTACTTTGGCTTGCAGTAGAAATAGCATGATCAGGTTTCCTGGCATCTACTGTTTCACTGGCAAACCTTTTTAAAGGGCCTGCCTGAGCAGAGCCTTTGAAAACGTACAGACTGCTAAGAGCTCAGACAGAGCAAGGGCCTGCCTCTGCTGTGAAGCCCAGCCCTTTCAGGAAAACTTATCACAAAACAGCTCCAGAAAAGCAGGTTAAAAGTTCCCTACAGATAGTGAATAGTGGGGGAAAACTGCTCACACACATACACACACACAGATGGGGTAGTATGTAGTAAAGCGTTAGCTGGGAGAAACACATGGTAACAAGGTCAGAGGAGAGCGAGAGCTGGATGTGAGTAGAGAAGTGTTATTGAGGTATGACTCCTGTCTTCAGGAATGTACTGCTGGCAGACGACACCGCTGTCTTCTCGCTCAGAGACGAGTGCTATCAAAGGGTCGATCTGTCAGTCTCAACAATAACACTATGAGCAGGCACGGAACAGTAGCCCTGCTTCTTGGAGCTGAATGTGTGTGATCAAGTCCAACACAAGCAAAACCTTTTTTAACCTAAGTTAATACAGTTTGGAATTGTTCACATAATATATTTCTGTGTTTTTGCTTTTGTCTTTTTGATTTTCTCACTGATCTGAAGAATCCCAGCTCGGATCTGGTGGCTTGTTTGTCAATGTTACCAGAGAAACTGTCAGTCACATCTGATCAAACCACACCGACAGTCTTCTTACTTACTCTCAAACCTCTCCAAGTAATTGTTCCTCTTACAAAGCTCATATTAGTAAACCATCTCCAACAAAGGACAAAGAGTTAGTTTGTCGTCCCTCAACATAACCAGCTTCCTCCCTGAAAAAATGGCAGCATATAATATGTGAATGAGTTTGATAGAGCTGTCCAGATTGTTGTAGTCCCCATAAACAACACAACTCTCAAATCTGCATGTTTCTTTAATCACAGTAAAATGTATGAACTGGTCCTTACAGTCACTACCGCTGCTTCTGTGCCAACTAGCAATTATATTGGTGGCGAAAAATACATCACTACATTCTGAATGATTGGGCCAAAATAAATAAAGAAACTAAGTTTGCTCCCAAGCAAAAATTAGCTATGATGAACAGATTGTCAGACTGAATGAAAGTAAAAATAAAGTGGCCATTCAGTGTGATTAAAGCCATCTTTTAAAAGGCTTTCAGGGAGAAAATACAAATGCAATGACTTTTTTTTTTCTTGACAACAAAGGATAAAATGACTGTGTTTAATATGAAAGTTGAGCTATTGCTGACTCTGCAGTTTCTCCAGCTTGGAGGAGTGTTTCAGCTTCTTTTAGCTCATTGTTTCATATTTCAGCCCACAAACTCTGCTCTGATACACTTTGCTTAAGCTATAGCAAGAGGCTGTTTTTAGCTTAAAGGCTCTAATAAACATCCTGTAGCCTTCACCAAACTGCAATTAATGAAATCCAATAAATGCTACTTAAGCTTCGACTGATGTCACTGTTACAGTGACAAAATGTGATGATAGTGACACCACAATGACACAAAACTGTAGATTTGTACGGGGATCATTTTAGCTATGTAGTTAAAAATACCACACTTCTGACTCCAGCCTCTAGGTCCTGTGTACATGTGTGAGTGACTATGTGGTAATTTTTAGCAGAGCAGACAGAAGGGACTCCAAGCCAAGAGGAAAAACCATGTAACTGTGGCAGTCATGAGAAATCAGCGGAGACGGAAAATGCCTGATGGCCAAGTTACACAAGACGATGTGCGTGTGCTGTACCAGACAAAGATCGCTAACCCAATAAACCAACTGGACTCACTGACAGAGGAAACATTTTTGTACAACAGCGTGAACTCCAAGCAGCGGCTGGCCGACCCAAGGAGACTGGAATTACAGACCATAGGAGTTTATGAATGGTGATTGGCCACTGCTGAGTCAGGCTGCTCTCGCCACAATGGCCACTAATTTTAGCCTTGCTGTGGTGAAATCACTGTGTGGAACCATTAATGCTTTAAGTCGTTCCTAAACAGCATCTTGGATGGCCTGTTTTAACTGGTACACTGTTCTTAATAACACACATAGAACAGTTTGTTTTTGAACACCACATGAGAAAAGAAAGTGTTGTAATGTTGAAAGTAAAGATTGCAGTAAATCATCTTTCTGTCAGCTGCTGAAGCCTGAGTTTCCTCTATACTTTAGAGATCACTTTTTCTGCTGAAGTAGTGCTGGAACAGTTGGTTCATTAACAGTTCATAATTAGTCAACTAGGCAATAACTGAATAGTTTATCAACAGCAAATTAGTTGGAAAATACAACTTATTAAAAGATCAATAAATTCTTCAAGTAAGAAAAATATAAATGCCCCACAAAGTAAAGTGTATTTTAGACTCTACAACCTTTTTGTAAAATACTGAACAAACCTTCCTCTAAAGGTTATGGTAACACCACAGAATGTTTGGTTGAACTGCTCACAACTGGTAGACATATGCAGCCAATGACATGGGGCCTTCAGGAGGGTCACAAGCTAAAGTGGTTTGGAACTGGTTTGAGACATTAATAAAGTAACAATGCCAAACATTTGCTGAATTTAGCTTCCCAGATGTGTTAAAATAATTTTTCTTTCCATTTGACGGACATTTGGGTTTTTTTGACTGTTAGTTAGGCAGAAAGTGATCTAAAGAGGCTCTGAAAAGACTTTTAAAAACTGTTATGGACAATTTTTTTTACTATTTTTTAGACACTCTACAGACTGATGAAATAAAAAAGGGTTGACAGTATCTGCAGCCGCAATCAAAACTGATTTAAAAACACATTTTAGGTTTAAGCTGGACCCTTAAGATGATGATCATTATCTCAACTGCCAAACAAATAAGCAAAAACTTTTTTACAATTTTTAAAAACCCACTTAAATTTTCAAAGTCATAATTTACTTAAAAATAACCCTTGATAGCAAACTTATGTTTTTGCAAGTATTTTGTGTCCCAGCTCCAGACCAAGTACACATTTACAAATACATTAAAGAGAGTTATTTCCCCCAGCACACAGACCAGCATGAGCCTGATGGCTTCCCCAGCAGTGCACCATCATGCATGGAGCTCTGTCACAGGATCCCCTACCTTATCGTCCGCACTGAAATGCAATACTTCCACATTAGACTCCACATGCCCCTGACATCTTCAGACTGGAAACTTCAGATTTGGATTGGTTATGTTCTCTGATGAGAAGCTGAGAGGTAAAAAAAGGACCCAAATGTTTTTAGGCAATTCTGAAAACTGTCTGCATGAGAGGAGCAGCAGTCCTCCTACCAGCATCCACCCATGCCACTCCTTCCCCCTCTTTTCACTTGACCACAACACACGTACTAGTCCCTTCTTGCTCCTGAGAAAAAATGACTAATTCTTCCTCCTGGAGGTTGGGTTACTTCTGTCACTGCTGCCTTTCAGTTCCCCATTTGCTTTCTTTGACTCAGCCTTTGTAAAAGTAGACAAACCAATCTGTTCTCAGAGGAGAGCAGAGCAGAGACTTATCCAGCATTACCAAGTAAGGCCAGCTGTTAAGTGGGCCAGACGGAGTAAAATCCCTCCTTGCTTCAGTGTGTAACACAAGCGCATGTTCGCATTCCACCAGTTGGCTGCTGCCCCCTTCCCCAGCAGCCTATCGCTTACTGCTTCCACGCAATTCCACCTTAATCAACTGTTTGGATCGACACATGGGGCTGATGATTGTTTGTCTTCACTGTACCAACTCTGTAGTGTCAGGTCTCACCTTTTTCCTGAAAACTCTCAATAGATGATATCTGACCTGGGGGGTGGCTGAGACACATTACTGTTTAAAGGCTGCAGTAGGTTATGAATATGCCAGACTGTCTCTGATGCGTCACTTATCAAAACATTTGAAACAGCGTGAAAGTGAACAAAACATTACAGCCGGAGGATTAAAGTCATTTCACTGAGTCAGCAGAGTGGAATGTAAAATAAAAGTCCCGTTAAAACTTGGGGGACATGAAATATGTGTTGGTTGATGAAAAGAAAAAGCAGGTGAAGCAGACTGTATAAAGTTTGGATGTGAACAGCTGTGCAGTCTGAAGATCTTCTGTTAAAAGAAAAGTGAAAGGAGCGGAGGATCAGAAACAAAGGAGTACGTATTTACTGTCAATGACCAAGTTTATATTTATTCTTATTTTTCAGTGTTATTCCAAATGTTGCAATATTCCCAATTTATATGGTTTGTGTAAAAAAGCATATTCTATGTGGAATACAAATATACACATATTTTAAGATATATGGGATATCATGCTAATACTCAGGCCCTAGGAGCATCCTTTTGACATGTATATATGAATCTTGAAAATGCATCTTGGGGTTTAACTTGTTAGTGACACATAGCCTCTGGCCTGTTTACAGTCAGCTGTGTGCATTGTAAACAAACCAGCAACCCTGCACTTTGAAGGGCTGTGTTAGAGATGAATGCATAAAAGAAAAGCTCATATTTCTTGTGGAAGTAGATACTTCTGAAGATTTTTGAGAGACTTGGATATCAACAGGATCCAACCATCTCAAGAGGTTTGTTAAATGAATGAAAGAAGGAGGCTGTGTTTACATTTCATTATCGTAATCTGAAGATGCAAAGATGCATGTGAGCAGGAATATGAGCAGTACAATAATTAATTTTCATCATTCATGTAAACAGTTTAGTAGAAATATTGTATTTTTGGAACAAGGCCAAACACTGGAATATTTCATGCATGTTCATGTAATCAGTGTGACTGTAGAGTCATCTTCAATTAGCACTCCTAATTCCATGCTATGGTTTTAACTAACTAGTAATAATAACAGATATCTCCTTTGACCTCAGGCTGATTGGTTGTCAAGATCCCAGCCACTGTTTTTAACCACGGCCAAAAAAGAGCTCACCAAGACAGACAGACAGACGACTGGAGTATATGGCAATTAAGTACACAGATCAGGTGTATATGCTTTACTGAAGCGGGTAAACTGAAGTCAGTTTTTTTTTCCTTTTAGCCTTTTTGCTCAAAAAAAGGAAGATGATATAGAGTTGAGAATTAACTATTGATGCCTTAATGTCTCAGCAATGTCGGATCTTGTGGGACTAGTTTCACCTGCTTTGTTTAGCTTGGTAGTTTAATTTGTTTTCCATGTATCATGCTGCTTTTTCAGATCATTCTTCTACAATTAGGGTGTAACCTAAATGACAGCTATTAATTATAGCTGTCAAAGAACTGTTGTAGAAGAAATTTACAATACTTTGTTTTGAGATGTGATGCAGTAGAATCAAAAAGCAACATAAATAGAAATTTTCAAGTAAATTACTTGCTTACACAATGACTGTATGGTACTTCAGTAAACCTTTCACCAGTGGCCTTGCTAAGATGACACTGTATGACTTTTGTTCTCAGTTGGTTCACATTAGTCAGTTAATTAGTTTATTTAACAGCGTAATGTCTGCAGTCTGCTTGCGTTTGGTTTTGTGGTCAGTGTCTGTGTTGCCTCCAGCAGTAACTGTGCTTCCTCAGTCCTCAGTCCTTGGTAAAAGTAATTGGTTGGACACGGAAAATGCTTCAAACAAACTTTAGCTGCACGTAAAGGATACGCTGACACATAGTAATGTAAATCCCTACGGTGAGCATGTGAGAGGGTTGTCTTTGTTATTTTAGACGTTTAAGAATAGCCAAGTATTTTCACTCCCTTTTGGCCCCTGTGGCCTTCCTTTGAGCAGCTGCTAAACATTTCTCTCTGTCAGTGTCTCTATTCGTCTGTCTGTCTTGACCTCCACTCTCATGGCAGGGTCATGGCAGAAGTTAGGAAAGAGTCTGTAATGTGGTGACGTATCAGAAGACTGAATCCTCTGTTGTGTAAAGTTTGCTCATTCCCTGGCCAACGTACAGTGAAGAAACAAGATCAAAAACTGATGAAACATGGCAGCTATAATTAATGCTGAATATAAACTAATCAACAAAGGGAGCATCGCTATCACTCTGCGCTGACACATCTTTGATTTACAGTGACTGCAGCTTCCAGTTGCACCGACACGCTTGTACACTTTCGCACGGCAGATTGATTTGACAGGGGCTTCAGACTTTAATGTTTCCATTTCACGGTATGAAGGAAATCACAGAGAGAGTAGCTGATATCAAACTGACCGCTACAAGGCATATCTGCCACTGGGTAGCGGAGAATGGGCTGGCATGACTGAGCACCCTGCAGCATTCAGTGTGAACAAGCTGCTGACGAGTATGACAGAGCTCAGTGGAAGTGGGGGCTCCAAGGACCAACATAATCACAGCCCTGCACTTCATTTGGCCCATAAATTAATGCAATTAGCACTCAATTCAAGGCAACAAATCTTTTCAATGGTTCAGTATGTGAGATATAGTGTGATCTATTGACATAATTAGTCAGAAATTAAATATATTAATATTCACAATCATGTTTTCATTAGTGTCTAATCACCTGCTAACAAGAATCATGTTTTCACGAAACACATCATGTTTCACCACCATGTTTCTATAGTAGCCATGGACAAATCATACACAGGCTGCAGAGTGGGCCTTTAATGTTTTACACAAGCTTCACACACTGTAGGTTCTCCACCACACTGAGAAGGGAAGACTAAGGTGAGCAATTTGCTGTCAGTTGCAAATTGCTATCCCACAGCTTGATGCCACTTAATCCTACACGCTGGTCCTTCATCACATTTCACGTTGTGTCATTTACGAAACTGACCACACCAAGCTACCATTGTTGCTAATCTTCCAATTTGTTTCACCATCTCTAAGCAAGAAAAACCAAGTTACAGTTCCTCTCAGTATTTAGGTGAGCTGGTGTCAATCCTGCAAGCCTCTGGAAATATATCTGAAATTCATCTGCATTTGTAAAAACTGCTGGGATTATTCTAAGAAAGACCAGCTTTCTATTTCATGCCTTAAGAAAGCCTTTTTATGTCCTGAATTTTGTCCTCAGTGGAGACCGCCTTCTTCAGGAAAGGAAATGTGGAATATTAAATGCCATGGCTCTGTCTGTTAACTCCAGATAAAAACACAGCAATCAGATTGAATCCTTGAGGAAAACGGGGCAAAGCCCTGATCTTTGTGCAGGGAATTGAAATGCATAAAGGGGCGACTTTTATGTGCAATTATTCTGTCAAGAGTTAGTGGTGGTACACTGGGGGGGTGCAGGTCACATCTGCCTGGGGAGAAGTGGTTGTTAATGAATAAGGGGTGTGGAGGCGGAGGGTGTCTTCAGTGCTGATGAACAATTGTCTGGACAGTTTGATGTTGGCCAGTGAAGCACAACAGAAGAGGTTTTCAACTCGTTGCCTTAAATCAAGCTCCACGTGCAGCAAAATCACAGGTTCTTCTCACGCCTCATTAACACAGCAGCCATTCTTGTTAACCCCAGCTACCGCACACGTACAAAACATTAGCAGACAAACTGCTTGGTTAAAAGATTGGCTCAAGGGTCATCGACCTTTGATAGTAGAGGAAAGCAGAGATGTGTTAAAACTGATCCCTAAATTTCACATGAAACCAGCATTTTCTCTATCTCCAGTTATATCCAGCATTCTAGCATGTAGCACAGTTACTGCATTTATTGTAGATTTGGTGTCAAATGCTTGGATTATTAGAAAACATTTGGAGATGAAATATAAATTATTCACCAGCACATCTTTATCAATAAACCAAGAATACTGATGATAAAACAAGACTAATGCCCAATACACATTAGCCTATTTTCAAATGTAACTGATTCTAAAAATGTGGTAGACCAAGTTATGGTCCAACATATGATCCAAACAAACATCTGAACAAATTTGGCCACAGTTCATCCACAGTCTGACGAGATATTTCAGTAAATCCTTTTCAAACTGCTAGTGGGGATAGAGTAAAAAATCTTTTTTTTTTTTTTTTTAAAGTAAGCAGGAATAATCCCCCAGAGAAAATAAATGTCTGTTCAAAATTTTATGGCAACCAAGCAGTTATTTGTTTGTATACTGCAGGCTGGACCAAAGTAGTGGACTGACTGCAGACCAAAATTTGCTATCTGCACATTGCTGCCACTGTAGTAGCACCAAACATCAGCATGAGCATCTCTGTCCTTTGTGTGCAACCTCATATCATAACTGTCTGGCTCCCAAAACACTTCCAGTCCCAAAGCAAATGCACAATTTCCAGTTTCAAAACAACACACAAGTTTGGCTCATCAGCAAGCTTAATGGGATGGTTCCACAATCCAATCACTGACTGGTATTTAAATGGAAAACACACGAGCATTAAGCTGTGTTGTAGGAGGACGTTTTTTTGTTTTCACCCTCCCCAGGGACAAGGCTGTGTGGAATAGAGGGTGGGGGAAGGGTGGACTCATGAATAAATATGGCCTGGAGGTGTGTGACTCGCACTCAGAGATGCTCCTCTCCACATCTCATATTCCTCTTTCTGATTAACATTTCCTGAACCACACCAAGAGTTTGCTCACTTCAAATGACCCATGGGTGTCTTTCTCATTACGTAGAGAAAATGAGACAAAACAGGCGCCATCAGGAAACCTTATGAGAATTATCTTTCAAGCCGAGTGTGTCACTTATTTCAGCTGTAAATTCCTGTAGCATTTATTTATTAATTTATTTTAGGAACTCTTGTGCTAAATAGTTTTCAGTTGGTGTATTAAACCACTGCTCTTCATGACTAACCTGTACTAGCAGTGAAATATCATAAACCAAAGGTGTGGGGTTTGGATGCCAGTTGGCAAAAAAAAAAATGTAAATGTTTTACAAAGTTTTTGATAATTCACACAGACAGCTGATGAACCAGAATCAGCTAATTACCATCAAGAAAGGAAGAGACAAAAAAAAAAACAAAAATAAAGTGTTCAGGAGATTCCCAGGGCTTCATCTTTAATAAGACATGATGATATGATCATCAAACACAAACTAAGGATACGGGTTATTGTGTAGTCCTGTTCCAGTTCACAGATCCTGTCATATCATTGTGTTGTGATTGACCTGATGTAAAAACTCATCTATGTGTAATTTTTAATTTGTTTCTACAAAATATAGACATCACCCAGCTAATACTTGATGAGGTACCTCATTCATTTAGTACTGCACTTTATAATGTTGGGAGAATCACGAGTAATAAAAAAAAAACAAAAGTCGAATCCTGAGTGGCAAGGAGCAAGATACGCTCACGTCAGGCATCTAACAGGATCGAGGTCTGTAAATGCTGGAAACTGCACTTGCCATAAAACAGCTCAGATGCACATTTTGTTTGACAATGCTGATTGGTAAATGCCATTTTTTTTAACCCCTCAGTTTATATGCAGATTGTGTTTAGAATTATTAGCCCCCAAGCCCAAACTGAAATGACCTAGGTGACATCATCAGGGTTAATTTTTTAGACTTTTCAAAGCTCCTCCACAGCCACAAAAGACATTACAAAGCTGTTAGTAGTGGGGGAATTATACTTTCCATGTAACTTGACTTGCTTTAATGTATGAAGTGCCATTTTAATTTGTAGGTAATTATTATTGGATTGTTACAAACACCTTCCCTTTCTAAATTTGCTGACAAATGTTCACATGTCACATGATCAAAGCTTAAGAGTAGAGCGCAGACTGTAGATGCCCCGGTGCTGGATGGGACAACACTGAAGCACACTGACTAGAGCAGCGGACTGCAGAGCACGTGTCGCCTCATGCTGCCAAGCCAATAACTATGAGTGGCACCTCACACACAATAGACTAAATGCTATGCTGGAGCTTGTGAGGGGCAAACCACAACAAAAGAGCTTGCATTCAGACCAGTTGACCTTGCTGACACCTGGGCCTCATGCCCCTGTTCAGCCCCTCTCATCACAGGAGTAAAACAAGTATGGGGGCTGGAAAGTGGAGACTTGTCTGCCATTCACGTCCAATTTAAATCATGACACTTTACGATGCGAGAGAGCAGAAGAAGTCTCTTTACACTGAGAACCAAAAGCCTTGGCTGAATACACATATATTCACCACAAAGCCCTAACATTGCTAAAATGCATTGTTAGAATTTGAAGAAGATTTTATCTATGTGCTTTTTCACTAGACAGGGAAAAAAGACGGAATTTTATATAGCATCTTACCTTTTATAGAAACCATGCAGAGGCTGGAGACAGAGGAACTGCCAGTAATCCAAACAAAAAGCTTTGAACTTCAGCATTTTGTCAGCCGGTTATAAAAGATTAAATGCAAAATGTAACCATGCAGGGGGTCCATAGAAAAACCTAAGCTTGTTTAAAAAATATGGCTTATATTAAGAGGAACAAAGCAAATTCTGCACAGTTTGGGCTGCATGACAACACTGACACCCCTCTCGTACAGTCCCATCTCAGCATCTGCCTCTGTGTATCTGGGCCACATGGAGGGGGCTGAACCTGCATCCCACTGCTCCCTTTGTTAATGCTGAGCAATCCTGTCCTGTCCTGCACTCCCTGTTTGTCCTGTCGTCTGAGCGCCCAGTGCCTTGATAGAGATGTCAGCCACTGGACACCATGACTCCTCCTGAAGCTGCTGGGCAAAAGATTTCTCCCGGCACAATCCTCCTACAAAACCTCTCTGTCCTACTCCATCTCTCCGCTCTCACTCTTTCCCCAGTGAGTCAATAGCAGCCGAGGTTCCTGTCTCCATCATCGCTGCTCCTTAAAGTTGAGCTACAGCTGCTCCTATTGTCTAAGCAGCCACACTGACAAGGTCTGACTCTGCTGCGCCTCGCCGGGCCAACAAAGCACACAAAGGCCTCCTTCGATGGCCGTATCAATTAAGCTTTATCAGATGCTGCACAGCTCCTGCCAGCCCGGGCTGCTCACAGACGAGCTAATCAGCAGCAGCACATGGTGCACAGAGGGGCGAAGCCAGCACCCATGAGGGCAGGCCTCACACACACACACACACACACACCCACACACACACACAAACACATACGTCCACAAAAAGCCCGGGCTGGTTGCCAGGACAACCTTAAACACAGCAGTAGAAGACAGTGATAGACCCTTGATGTGAATCTTACTGATTGGATGAAGTAGAGTGCTCAGGGTCAGGATGAGGAGAATCAACCAGCACTGGGAGCTGAATTTCGATGCAGAGCAATCACTCACAAAACAGTCTTATTTGGGCTTACATCATTTAGTGAACTCACATTTCAGCCAGGTCCCAGAGAAAAAAAACGTGCTGCATAAACAGAAACTTATTGTGAAACTTGTGAAAAGAGTCCCGCATGAAGCAGATGCATGAATAAATAAATGATGAACATAGAAACACAGGCCATCAATAGTTCATGACCCTCACAAGCTACAAATCTGTGCAACAAATCATAGTGTTTAAATATCACATAGCTTTTACACAGGTCTTACATTAAAAGAAGGAAAAAATACACCTCAGAGCCAGATAATTGTCAGCAATGCCAACAAAAGGACAATGTGCTTCAAAAGAAGTGGATAATATGAAAGAAAAACAGTCCTTTTAGCTGAATTGTGTGAATCAGTTTGAACTTTACCCATGTTAAAGTGCTAAACTCACACAATCACAACAGAATGCCATGGCCACTCTATGTTTAATACAGAAATCATTGTTGAATAGGTGTCATCGCTCTCTGCCATGATGATTCAGCTGTCAGTATCACCCTGGCAGAGATACTGAAACAGAGGCTGGATGTGAAACCAGCGCTGCTACAGCCTTCAGCTCGGGCTCTGTCAGCTCACGGTGCCGCGGAGCAGGCCGTGTGGGGATCTGTGTGGAGCGATACGGCAATTATTCAGCCTGGCACGAAGCTTTGAAGTGAGAACAGACAGCATTTTGTAAAAGGCTGTGAGTCATGAAAACAGCAGAGAAAAATCTTTTACAGTTCTGAACAGAACACTGAACAGAACACTGTGCCATGATGCTGCAAGACACAAAAATGCATGAGTTCACATATGTGATATACTTTAGCTGATATTTGGATATATTAGTATTTAATATAGATATTATATTGGTATTTTGCTAAACTAATAACTCTAAACCAATAAAATGCTCCACTGACTTTAGTCAACAGAAAACTAAAATGCAATTTTTCACTTAATAAATACAGGCTGAATAGGTTTATGAGAGTATTAAAGGTGTTTTTCCAGCAATCTGGTACTTAATTTCCATAAGGCTGAGGGGTTTACAAGAGATAATTACAAAAACATCAAAAACACAGCAGCCCAGGTATGAATATGCAGAATTTTACTGTTAAGTACAGACAAAACCATAAAGACAGAGGAAAAGCTGTCATTACTGCAGTGGTATCTCACAGGTAAACCTGCAAACAACATTATAACGCATGTTAAGGGATTTTACATGAAGCACTTCTGAGAGGCTAGACATCTTTTCTTGGCTGTGCTATAATCCGCTGCTCCAACTAAATTATTGTTAGATTACTTAAAAAAAAAACAGAGTTAAGCCATGCGCTTCTGCTCCATGGAATCAATTTTACTTAAATGAATCTCCATTAAATTCCAAGGTTTGGTTCTTGCTGTATTCTAAGCTGCAAGCTATTGATGGACCAACCAGGGGCCACTGAGGACAGAGCCCTCTGCTTTCACTGGGCTGATGGTGTGACCCCACACTGCACATCTCTGCTAGCTTGGTTCTTTGTTTATTGGCCAAAATTCCATGTTTACAGTATTCTGTGGTTTCTCATTTATTATGAAATGATGCAGTTCTTTTGGTTAGAATGACACAAATCATGGAGTTTGATGGTTCCTGCTGGGTTTAATTAGATTTTTCACACCGCACTTCCAAATAAAAGCAGCAGTGATACATTAACATTGTGCATGCCCTGAGTTTGGGTCAGGAGCAACATCAGATAGTTGTTTGAAACTAAATAGTTTTAAAATTCACAGAGTATCCACATATCTGTCAAACAAGGAGACTGCTGACTATAATGAATTCAGACATCTCTGCCTCCACTGTCAGTGTAAATGTGTTCAGTCTGTAGTAATGGCAGTGGCTCTTGAAAAAACAACATATAAATCAGCTACTGGATTCGTCTACAGGCCACACTTCACTGAATCTCAAATTTCCCATAATGCAGCTCAGGGGCATCTTTAGTTAGAACATCACTGACTGAAAAATGCCAAGGTTTTTCAAACTTATTGTCCTTAATTTGGTGACAAAGGCTTCTGATAGAAATTTGTTGTCTTGAAGTTCAAGCTGAAACAAGCCCATGACATCATGCTGGTTATGTGTCAAACTTTGGAAAGCTGCCTCAGAACAACATCTTCAACTCACTGAAAAGTACTATTTACTTCAATTTCAAAAGTTAATGAGTGGAGTATTATTTTAAAAACTGTGTTTTCTCACCACAGTTTGCTGTGATATCATGTTGAAAATGTAATGTTTAAAAATTATACAGCAGTTAAGGACAATTTCCTTTTCATTCATTTGTTGTCCCAAGGGGACAGTTATGGACTGGGCCACACATGCTCCTCTGGTCTTATTAAGGACCAGTGAGAACACTTTCCTTTGTCTCAGTGACAGTTTTGGGGGAAGGGATGGGGAGCATTGTACTCCTGGGGGTCCGGCAGCACATTATTGAGCAGACGACGGAGCCAAATGGTAGACCATCTATCATGTGGTTCTCTAGGGCACAAGGTCTGCATGCAGCTAGAGTGAGACATTGTCCACGCCTGGTAACCTCTCTACTCAGGACAGACAAATTATGACCATGTCAGAACATTTATGTTAATTATTTTTGCATATATTTTTTTATTTTGTTAGAGCCCCATCACAGGAAATCCCATCAAGGATTCACTATGAAAAGAAAATGATAAAATTTCAAATTTTGTACACATCATGACACTGCAGCCTGACATCTTCAAAGGAGTTCAAACCTACAGTCATGAAGGATGTAAAGGAGGAGCTGCTTTGCTGGCTTTAGCAGGGGCAGCTGTTCCTGTACCCAGCTGTGGGCCGGAGCTAAATGAGCTAGAGGAAAGCATTATGGTAATAACTGCAGCAGTCAATTGGAACCTGGGGAGGGACAAACCCTTCACTCCAGCTGAGCTTTGCTTTCATTCATAAGCTTTAACTGGCTTAGGTTTGGGAGTCAGCACACCCAGTGGTACGTTGAGCAACAACAACTAACAACCAGCACTACGACTGTCCTATTAAATTTACATAAAAGTAAAAACTCCCAAGGTACTCTGTAAAGTCAGGGAGACCACACAGTGTTAAAGTGTAGTTAAGCTTCCAGTGCAGGGTGTCAAATCTGTGTTTGGTTGAAGGGAAATTCCAGCATGTGTCATCCTGAGTCTTGTTCTCAAAATGTTGTTTATTCTGATTATCTTTCATGCTTACATTTTACTCACCGCTTCTCTTTTGTGAGGATTTAGGAATTACAGACTCAAGCAACAACTATGTAATTTAGAGAAAGAAGCATGAGCTTCTAACAGCTTTCCAGAAAAATGGATTTTGACAGTATTCAAGAGCTTTGCCTCTTCTGTGTGTGTGCTCTTCGTCCTCTTTCAAGCTCTCTGTTGTACAGAACAGGTTATGTGGTCAAGGTCTGACAAGCACTGCAAGTTTCTTTATGTCTCCTCTCAGATACACAGTCTTTATACTTAACATTCTAGTCTGAATTCCTATCGGAGGCTTTTGCCTTTTATAAAAGTGTTAAAAGAAAAAAAGGGTCCAAGAACACAGGGTGTCGTGAGTCAACCTTTTTTTAAAATGTTTTTTCTACAAAATTTGCTCAAGGCAAAGTCAAGCAATCAAAAACTTGGTTACTGTTAGAGAAAAATCACAAGTCCAACACAAAAAAATGTGTTCTGTGACATGACATAACTCTGGTCTAACAAAAAAGAGTTAGATGTGCTGCACATCCATCCCTCATCTCCAACTTCATCACTGTTTGCACTAGTTTCTGTGTTATGGATTTATCTAAAATGACAGTTATGTTTGGGTTTCATATGTGGTAGAAATTGCAAAATCTTTGCAGGATCCACTAGCAGGTCAACTTTCAGGCTCATCAACTCCATCTGGGATGTAATCCCGGTTTATTTTCCTTGACTGGGCACTTTTCCTTATCTTAACCATGACATAGCTGTCATAATACATAAGCATATGGTACAGACAGGAAATGACTTTAACTTGACTTGTTTAAGAAGTGCAGGTCTTTCAGGAGTCTGTATGACCTAAATCCACACAGGTGAAGTGTTATCATGACTTAAAGATATGACGGACAAAAACATGGGAATAAGACTGAAATTTCAACACTGCAGAGACTGCGAGGTTATCCTACATTCCGCTGGCTCTCTTTAAATACAATTCACAGTTTTGGAAGCTATTATGCATCTAATAACCTACTAAACACTACAAGCATAATCTCTGAGCCATAGAAATTTAGGACACAGCCACTGCTGCATATGTATGTGCAAAGAAAACACACCAGCATTAGTTAGAAACTGAGAACAACACACAACCACATGAGGCTCAGAAACTAGTCACACGCTAACATTTTATTCAGACCCCTGCTGGGCTAATAAAATGGTGGTTAGGATGTTGCTGACAAGCAGTTGAGAGAGTACCTTGCACATTTAAAAAGATGTCTATGTTAGGGAGAGACTTGCTTCAACTAAAAGCCTGAAAGTTAGAATTATTGGTCATCTGATCATAAAAGTTTTACTTCTTCAAAATTTGAGCCTTTCCCAATCTCATCCAGGAACATAAAAAAAGGAAATGTGGTGTTACTCTTCCCATTCATCATGCACTTACAAGCTACTAGTGTTTGTAGAACAAGTTTTCTTTCCATTCCAGCAGGAAGTGATTATTGGAAAAATACAGGGGTTTGTATTTCCTCGAGAAAACCAGCTGAGGCAACAAACCTCTGCCAGCAGCCACACTGTTCTGCTGATTCAGTTGGCAGAACCGATCCCATTATCTTGTTTATCCTAATGGAAACTTAGCAGTTTACCATGTGACCTACATTTTCTCAACAGATTCAGGTCTCAGGAAAACTCTGAAGACTTGCTGATGAGTCGAGAGGGAGTCTGAAATTTGCATGAAATGATCAAGATAAGAGTGTGATGTCTTGCTCCCTCTGGATCTGAGGCAAGGCTTCACAGGCATGACTGACAGTGTTTGAGTGCAGAGGACACATTTGTGTCATTATGTGAGGGGGGCACCTGCAGTTGACCTGCTCTCCTCAGAGTTCATTAAAGGCCTTGCTCTCCTGCATCATATAGAGTTTCCTGTCAGATACGGGGTGTGTTCCCTCCTCACCCTCTGTGCCTGGATGCTGTGTTAATTCTCTGCTAAGAATGTGGCCCTCTTCCCTTTTCAGAGATGGTAGTGAGTGACAAACCGCCAGTACTGGTCTTATCATCACCTCCACACTTCGAGCTCAGGAAAACCAATAAAGATGGCCCATGGCGTCCCTGCTTGGTCCTAACAGCCCCCATGAGCCCACCGTCACCCGGGGGACTGTAGTCTCTGTAATTGCAGCTATTGTGAGGCCATGAGGAGCCAGCTGAGGTCTGAGCAGGAATGCTGAGAGGAAAGAGGAGGAGGTCCTGTACATTATGTCCTCACATAGCTCACATAAGACACTGATTGATGGCTATCTTCCACAACATCAGCCCTGGCTCACGTTCTGCCTTAGAGAATTGATCTTTTTTCTGAAAACCTGACGATGGAAGCTGACCACAGAGCATTGGGCGATACTCCTAACTGCCCTTTTTAGTCTGTCTTGAGACTTTCTGTCAAAAGAACTGTCATATGCTATTAAAGGAAAAAGAAACTGTCCCATAGGTTTATCCATTAAACATTTCATGTAGTGAAGGAGACAAAATTTAGCATCAAAGTGCTGATCAACAACTTTTTAATAGTCATTTGGACTACAATTAGCAATACCACCAGAACTAATTAATGAACTGATTTTTTTCTCAACTAAAAGATTAACTGTATAATCTAAAATGTCTAATTTTGTCCTACTGAAAGTCCATCGTCTTATTTCCATCAACCACTGCAGCCTGCCAGTCACTTCAGCTATGAATGAATCTGCTCTGAGCACAGTGATGAAGCCTTACAGCTGTGCTCCCTCTAGTGGACACCTATCCCAAAGACAAACTCGAATAAGGGGAAACACTTCAGCAGGGATGCAGTCACACTTGTCATCGTGCTTCACCTCATGTGAGCTTTTATGAGACATTGGTGCTAAATAGCAGTGATAGGTGTTATAATGCTCTCATATTAATGATGACATTATTTAATTGCAATAATACTCTTTGTGAGTACAACTGATGTATTAGCAGGTCAGTAGTGTAGGCAGATTTAAGTTATTAAAGATGGGAACAGAACTTGGCAGATAAGCAAATTGCTGTACAGTGAATTGCATTGATGCAGCAGTTTAATAAGCTGGATATTTATGCATTTGCATGACCTTTGTTAATTCATTTAGTCTCATTTGCATTTTACAATTTAAGTTTAAGAATTCATTGTTGTTAAACTGTAAATACCCCCTGAAATTTTTATCACACATCTTTAACAAAACAATGTAACAGAGCCAAAACTATTTCCTAATGTAATGACTTGCTGTAAAACCAAATTGAAAAAATGTACAATACTTGGATCCTTGAATTGCCTGACTGTAATGCCACCACTCTGGAAAGAAATCTAAAATATTAGCATCAGATTCATTTGACTGGTGATAGTCACAGTATCAGTTGGGCTGTTCTGATTGTTACCATGTATGGATATAGATGTATAAGCCACGCGTTCGTACAACACCAAGATAGCACTCATCTTGCTGTTTGGAGTCTATTCTACCCTTAAAGTGCAGTGTGTCTAGCTTGCTAATTTTAGCCCTGATTGATTCCTGTTGGTCACAGAGTAACACACGGACTGCTACTATGTGGCCAAGCAGCTTGTTAACGGTCTGTTAGGTTGTTGTGCTATGTGATGTAATTTTCATGTTTCTTCGAAAACTTCATCATAGTTTTTATAAAATCATAATGGAATAAGTTACCGTAGCTGTTAGCTTTGTGCATTAGTGTTGATACAGTATTTCCTATGAAATATAGTGAAGTTGTTGTATTTGGCATTATTACATACGTTAAGCTCAGTATGTGAGGAAATGTAGGTCACGTAGTTAATAACAGAAAATGTACACCAGAATAGTACAGTGCAAGTTTGGTTGATGTTTCATCTTCAGAATAACAAGTGGCAGGAAAAACAAACTCTTAAGCAGAGATACAATAGCCTTTAGCATATTCCACTGTTTTCATTGCCTCAGGCAGGTAGAACAGAAGCCTCGCTAGTCTGATCCTGTCTTTGAAGTAATTCTGAGTGGCATGTGTGTTAGGCGACTCTGCAAACAAGATGAAAGGTGAAGCAAAATGTCAGCAGAGTCACACTGTTCCTCTCATCTGCTGACTGCTGCGGCCTACTGTACCCAGTGCTGCCTTGTGTTGTGTATCAAGAGTGTGCTTCAAAATAAATAGAGAATATTTTACTGTGGCTTGTGATGCAGAAGTTAATAAGGTTAACAAGACATTAATTAGCTGTGGTTCATCACAGTGAGGCCCATGATGAAAAGAGAAATGATTTCTGCATTCCTTTGAAAAAGTTGCCTCTGAATCAGAAGGCACAAAGGGCAACAAGGTACTATTAATCTATTAATCCCACTGCTGTTTTATCAATCATGTCTTGGAGCACAATTGAGGCCAGAAAAAACTGCAGAGCCGGGAGGTTGCATAATGTATTTCTGCTGTGATGCCCTGACTCAGCCCAGCCTGCAGCTACGTAATGCCCTGAAATAGTAAAGTCCCTTTCAGACCATAATGAATAAACTTAATCTTAGTGAATACACAGAAGACTGAATAATGAGACACCCCTTACACATTAATCACATTCTAGGGAATACACACATACACACATAAAAACCCATAACCAGCAGGTCAGAGAGAGCAAAAAAAACAAGGCAGAATCAAAAATCAGCCTAATGACGACATTGTTATAGTATTTCTTTAGCCAGGGCTCAGCATGATCTTAATGCTGTAATAACTCAAACATGGGGAGGTGCCTAAATAAAAAAAAAACAGTATAGGTTTTGTCTCCAACTTAAAGTATCTTTTAGATACTGTATCTCGTCTGTTTTATCACAGGTTTTGGATCAGCAAGTTTAATTGGGCTATAGTCAATATTTTTGAAAACAACAAGCTCAATCTGCAGCCCCTGCAGGCTTTTAAAAACTTTATAGTGAGTTCCAGCTCAGTGTTCAGCTGTCCAGCCCACAACTTTACTTTTGCACTGTTGTACTGTTGTGTACACCAACTGCTCACAACAAACACAGTTAGAGGCTGGAGAGCCAACATATTGGAGCATTTAGCAGCTAAAGAGCCAGACATTTCTCTCAGCAGCTGACAGTTAATATTGGACTTACATTATTCAGCTGGCCAGAAACAGGACTCTAAATAAATGATAATGTTGCTTTGTGACTTCTCAATGTGTAATTAAGCAACTGTTTGCTAACGAGTTCAGTATATCATGATGATATGTCCTCAATGAGCCTTGATGCTTTGTTCACAACTCGTTCATCCACATGAGTAAAGCTCTGAGTTGATACAAATGTTGGTTTGTTCCTAAATTTTCCTTCAGTTGCCTTCAGGCATAAATATAGTCAAAAAACAGCCATGGACGGACAGACAGTGGATCTGTTTATGCTCATTGTGTACCTGCTCGGACGGATGTGCTCACAAGTGCCTTTTGGAGAACACAGATTTATAACACAAGAACACTTGGTGTGATTCAGATGCAAAAACTAGAAATGGTGCTTTATGAACATAACTGAGTGAGTGATCCTTTTTCTGGGGCACAGCTGCAGCTTTGAAAAGATTACTGCTACCTTTTCTTCATTTGATTTGGATTCAAAGTCAATAGAAAGATGCTGGAATTGAACATCAATCTGTTTCATCATAATGTGTTACCTGCCATATAAATAGGTGGGAAAACAGCACTGGCACAGTCTCGTTTCTTCCTCTTACTCTGTGTTTTCTAAATGTAGCCATAAGGCCACTGTCCTTCAGGATAAACACAAACAGTGTAAACAGCGTATTTCAGTCTGGGCAGGACAACTACCCATGCTTCCACACTCCACAAACATTTCTCGTATTTCTTTTATGTACACAGTGTTTAGTATGCAGAGCAAGATTTTGGATCAGGCCCACAGAAAAACTGCCCTACAGCTACTCAGCC
Organism: Acanthurus lineatus; assembly: GCA_029814665.1. Classification (NCBI taxonomy): domain Eukaryota; kingdom Metazoa; phylum Chordata; class Actinopteri; order Acanthuriformes; family Acanthuridae; genus Acanthurus; species Acanthurus lineatus. The sequence continues at coordinate 26,659,760 of JAPZDV010000012.1, forward strand.
GCAGTAAGGCAGCACTTTTTCAGATTCCTCCACATATGCGATAGGACCCAAATTCCTGTGCCAAAATATGTATCTGTGCACCCAAGTGTGTGTCTATGGGATTTTATGCTGACAAAATCAATTTATTATTGCCAGATTTTTGAGTGTGATAAGAGATTGATTCAATTTTAATCTCCAAGATGTTCTGGTTGCTCAATGAGCAGAGTCATATATCATCCAGTGTAAATGCTGGCTTCATCTCATCTCATGTCGCTTTTTGTTATTCTATCCCATCTCTAATGCATTTATCATGTTAGAAATCAGAGAACAGGATCTGTAATGTTTACATCAATCCTTTGCATCACACTAGAGAGAAAAAAAGTTAATATGGTAAAAATTTAAGATTTCTGTGGTAATTGAGAACAATGCAAAGCAAACAATGCAGATAGCAACCTTTGGTATTAATAATTTGGGCCTTTGAAGATGGCAAATTTTCAAAGTCTTGGTAAGCTTCGAAGTTCCGGTCAACAGGCTTTTCCCATCAGCACCACAAAGCAGCATTACAGTCGGTGATAATCATCCGATAGTAGAAATCCACATCTAGATTAGCTGCAAATTCTACTCCAGCAGAGGTCTATCTTTCTGCCAAATTTCAACCAAATCTGTTTGTGAGTTTGAGAGATAAAAGACAAACTTGAGGACAAAGCTTCAAACTGTTTCCATGACCACAGGAGGGGAAAATACAATAACTTTGAGCTTTGGTCACAAAGTTACACTTATACAAGGATAGTTTTCATTGCTAATTTAATAATGGTTATTTTGCAAAATGTTCAGAAGGATTGAAAAATCTAAATTTCACACAGAGCTGTACCTAGAATGAGCTAAACTCTCCCTCTAAACCACCTGATTTTTTCAATCTATTTAATTTAAACTTTTGCCCAAAAGGATAATCCAACAAACAGATTCATTTCAAATACACGTGATTCTAAATCTACATTTGTCTTTCATGTTGGAAAAAAACATAATTGAAGTCTTGCATTTTTTTTATGGTTGAAATGCATCTGTATCATCGAGGTGAGCTCAGTGTGAGCAGACACAGTTTGGCTTGAAAGACAATGTTTTATCTGTCAACCTGAAGGGAAGCTACACTGTGTCTTTTTAGGTTTGTTGATTTTTAAACAGACTAAAAGGTGGAAAATTAAAGAATACTGCAACTATAAACAGACACTTTGACACATTAACCACTTCTTGTCCTTTGCTGTTCAGCCCAAATGTGTTCATTTGTGTGTACTGCACCATCATTTATGTGATCCCATTCAATGCCCATGTTACTGTCTAACCTTTAGTTAATTAGTGTCTGTTCCAATCTTACTAGTCAATGAATCATAGTGTGTTTACAATGCATTTAAAAATATGTTGCAGTGCAGCATAAACAATTTTCAGTCTTTGTCTGTGAATGTATCATTGTATCTAACTACTCAGTGTTGTGTGACAGTGTGAACAATAATACATAAAGGAAAAGTATATATTAAAAATCACATTTAAAAGTTTTTGAAACAGAATTTAGTTGACTAGTTGATTAAAAAACTTCTTGTTTCAGTGCCTCTATAAATAAGCATAATGTAGGCATGGAAACCAGCATTAGGGATGAGTGCTTTTCTATCCAAGAGCAGAGTGATGACACCTCATGATCCTGACTGTTTCTAAAGCAGCGTTGTCTGTTACAGTGAATTATGCTAAACAGCACAGCCCATCACATTATCCCCTGTATGAGAGTACTGCCAATAAAAAATGACAGCTGCAGCATGCGTGGAGAGCCAACCAAGCCTGGATCACTCGAATCCTGAGCTGTGTGTTGCACAGGTACAGAGAGTGTGTTTAGCAGGGCGCTGCCAGCTGCCGGAATTTGCTTCCATGCAGATTTATAGGAAAGTGAGGCGGCTTTGATCTCTGATGCTCTCAGCTGTGCTCAGCAGCGCTGCCATGAAAGAGACTTTACAATTAGATCAATTCAACACAAACAGTGGTGGCAGGAGAGTGAATAAAAAGCCTGATCTATTTATGGCTTCTTCACTCACGATGACAACGCTTATATGAGGTTACTCCTAATTAGCTCGAATGTCTATACTGTATTTTAATGCACCATCTGACAACTTCCAGCTGTAATTACTACCGCCTACTAAAACAGCTGTGCCCCCATATGCTGCAGAGTTCTTACAATATATCACTGTGACCAACAACAACAGAAATGCTGCTGCAAAATACGCACATACCTCCTCCTCATCACACTGAGTCTAAAGCAGCGGAGCTTATTTGAGCTGGTCTGTGCCTCTCTGCTTTTGTTTATGTGGCATTAAAATATCAGCGAGGATGGAACCTGCAGTGTTTAAGACTGGAACAACAGCATTTAAGACTACACTAACACTTAGTTCATGATTTAGTCATTTGTCTTGACAGATTAAGCTATGCGCAGAGGCTGTTTGACACTGCCACAGTCATCTTTTGAGACCCAAAGGTGCACAGTGAGTAAGTCATTAAACATTTACTGAGTGGGCTCCCTAAATATTTTAGTGGCCTATTCGTTAAAGACGAGGGGGCAGACAGCTCTGGATAGATTTACCTTAGTGATAACAGTTGATTGGGAACGATGTGAATACACAAAGGATCTGTATATACTCTGTGGAAACATGCTGACGGGGAATTTTCCAATAAAGTTCAATCAATCAATCAATCCAGGACACAGTGGTGCAGCATGAACTGCTTTATTTGATATCCCTGTCTTAAAGATTGATGTATGTGGCCTTTTTAAGCTACTGTATACACACACAGTTAAGACAGCTGGTAAGATAAATGAGATGGCCTATATCAACCACATCCCCACCAATCACAGTCTGACAGCAGAGTTTCTTAATAATTAACAGCCATTTGCGTTTAATTGTTAAGCACTTCCCACACAAGTTCATACATATCAATTATTTCACCACTTGGTTTGGAAACATGTTGCTATGTTAACACTTGATGGAGTGCAAATATAAATGTAAACTGCAAAACATACTCTGTATCAAAGGTGAACAACATTAAGATCAAAAAGCGCATTGATTAAAAAAATTATGTCAAAATTACGCTAATTTATATTCATATATTGACAATAAATCAAAAAATGACTGTGTGTTATTTGAAAGGGGTTGATTATAGCAACAAACCTGACAATTACTATCTAATAATGAGCTTTAGCTTATTTTAGCCTGTGGTTCTGGTTTTCCAGTAGGCAAACTGGGCTCTCATTAATCACTCTGTCAAGCACAGTAGGCTGCTGTTAGTTTGTTTTGTAGGTGCACATGAATCATCATATAAGCTCTTCAAGGGTTAGTAATTTATTCTTGTCTTCCTTCTTTTCTTCTCTACCTTTGTTACCCATATTTTCCCTCAGACAACATGAATAATCTAAAACTGGAGAAACAAATTTTTCATCCGGCAGCCAGACTGCACTCATCTTCACTGTATGTACTTCAGTCTGAGTATTTGGCTTGGTTTGTGTGACAGTACCCTCTACTACTAAGACTTAGTTGCTTTCACTTAAAACCAATGTGTAGAATTGAATTTCAAACTTTTAGACCCCTGGTAGAAGTCTCAAAAAAAGGCGCTGTCATTAACCCACTGCCCCCCTCCTGGGTATCTGCAGTCCCCAAAGAAACTGATGACTGGACTTAAAATGACTGAGAAACAATAAGCACCAACCACTCACTTCATCAAGATAATTAGCTAGATTTTTTAGATTAACTTAAACATAGTAAAAAATTAAATACAGAACATTTACCTATAATGAAGTATAACACAGTAGAACTCCTATGAAGGGGAAAAATGCATCAAGTTATAACAGGTGAGTTACTCTCTACAGAGCTGGATAACCAGAGAGCGTCAATCCGGACACTTGAAGGGAGAGAAGAATCCCTCAATCTGATTTCCAAACTTCATGGTGTCACTACAGATTGGATTAGCTCCAGACTGTTCTGGCCAGCAAAAGCAAACTGGATGAAAAGCTGATTACAACCATTAAAGCTTCCCTAATCCTTCAAATTATATATACATATATTTTTTTAGAGTGGGTGAACAAATATCTTAAAAACTTGAACCATTATTGGCATCTGCTCTTCACTCTTAAGTCAATTTGTTAAGAGGATCTTTCAAGCATTTTGTTAGCAAGTCATGTTAGCTCTTTCAAACAATGTTTTCATATGAGGCACAGCAGCAGCACTACTCCGATGCACCTGACTCACCAACCATCGTTCAGAAAGGAAACACCAGCTTTGTAGCACCTGCAACTGCAAAGTGATTGAAAGGTCATGAATTGTAGTCAACCCTATTCTCTGAGATGACTTCAAACCAGACAGGAAAACAATATGAGTAGGTCAAAGACACGCTTATTTCCACACACACTCTCATGCTGCCTGTGTTTCTTGCCTTACCATGTGATTACCTAGGGCACTTTAGCAAATTCAGCATAGTTAAACTGACCCACCAGCGACCTTGAATAGATCACATGATCAGCCATCGCAGTCAATCCCCACTTCCGAACAAGCGGCGGCTTTACGGCCGTGGCCTGGCCTGGGAGGGGAGGGGAGGGGAGGGGCCAGTGGGTAATATGATGAAAACCCTGCTTATTACAGGCCATGGGTGGAACAGATGGAGGCTCCTTCTTTCTTATGCAATCCAGCTCTAGTGAGGCAGAAAATATGACTTTTATGTGACTCCCCAAATGTCAGATAAACTAAAAAGCCTAATGAATGTTCTGGGACTAATAGATGAGCTTTGTAGACAGACAAGCTGTGGGATTAACAAGAGGTCGACACGGCCCTCCCAAGCAGCCCACTGCCTTGTATTGCTGAGTCTGATAAGACTGAGTTTCACAACAGTCATTCTGAAATATGCACAACCAACAAGGCATCACATAATCCTGAAGCTTTAAACCACTAAATACATTCTCTTTTACAGTTGGTGTACGGTCCGTCTTGCATGCATAAATAATTACAACTTTGCAAAGTCTTAATGAATATTGATCATCTCCATATATATAAGTATACCTTGTCATTAATCCTTAATGGCTGTTTCAGATAAATTTTATTGGTTACTCTGTGTTTTTTTTATTTCACTGTCTCTTACTGCTTTCTCTTTGGAACCTGTGATTACCACTTTCATAATTTTGTTTTTTTTTAGGGCTAAACAGACATAAAGAGGTGATGTGTATGCAGCAAGCAGTCCCACTACGATTGGGGCCTCCAAATGGACCAAAACAGTGAGATTACACAGGCTGTGAGAAGAGGACACACTGGTGAAAAGCTTTGAATAGTAATAAGACCCAATGAAGGGGAAAAAAACAGCCTGCCTTCTTCAGACCCCTTTCTAAAAATAGCTCTGCTGCTGTGACATCATCAGCCCTACGCAAATACCGTCCACCTTTACTTCTGTGGGTGCAGCAGAAAAGTCTGTGTGGAGTCTGTTTTAGCCTAAGGCAAGATCACTGGTTGTTTTGGCTGACAGCACACACACACACATACATAAATACACACACATGCACAGAGAAGCACAAATGAAAATAAAACACACTGTGGCTACATGTTTTTTAACACCAGTTTTTTAAATCACTTCATTTTATAAATAGATGAAAACATGTATGACTCCCTGCATTTCAAGAAAAAATAGCTTCTCTATTACTTCTTTATCAGCTGAGCTCCAAAAATAAGTTTTTGCTGGCAAATCCCAATTTCTAAATTTTCCCTGACTACCATCTCATTCATCAAAATCCCCCAGCATGCAACATTTACAGTAGTACTCACGAGTGATGGTGGCGTCTGTGAGTCATGGCAGAGCTGGGAACTTCTGTGTCTGGTCTGGGGGAGCAGGAGAGCAGAAAGCTGAAGCAAACACTGGCTAGCATGCAGTTAAAGCCTTCTCGGTAACCCACCTACTCACACTCACATACACACACAGCCTGAGTTGGCGTGCTGCTCAGTAAAGCTTGGTCACTGTGGGGATGATGCACGTACAGTAGTCTCATGATGTAACAGGCGCCGCACACATCTCATTAGCAGCAGCCAAAGCACACTCTCAGCTGCATTTAACCTTAATGTACAGTATATTCAAGTCCACAGACTAGTACTTTACATCCATTAACACTACTTAATCTTGTCTATATGGTCAATATCTATCAATGAGACGCTACTTTATTGCACAACAATGATAAATGAGTAGAACAGCTTGTGAAAATAAGTTGAACTGAATATAAATTCGTATATGTTTCAAAACGGCTGTTATGTGGAGCTTAAACATGTGTCGTCTCTGGTTTTCATGGCAAGTCATATGAAATCCTGCAAAAAATTGTTTTAGATACAATAAAATTACACTTACTGTAAATACTTTAAAAACACATAATACTTTGCAACTGCAAATACAAAACAGTAGTAAATCTCGTATTAAAAGAATCTCTTATGCACATTCTGTGTGTCAAGCCTACAATACAACTGCTCTCACATGTGCATTTGCACTGTGAGGGTGTTGACAAAACATGGATTATGAAGGAACCATGAGTAACATACTACGCAATGGCTTGCTGCACAGCTGTATTGAGAAGAGGAGATGGGATTGGTCTGATGGTCTCTATGGAAACCACTGGCTGTGGTAAGGGTAGGTCCACAGGGGGGGAAGGCACAAAGGAATCAAATCCTCTCTGCACTCCTCACACAGAGCTGATGAGTCTTCTGCAGCTAATGGACCACTGTACAAATGACTGGGCAGGTACTGGCTTTAATCACGTCTAATACTGCTGCATATTAGCTATTCTGCCAAACACCATAATAGAGTTTCAATGAGCAGAGACTGCATTAAGCAAATGCCGCAAGAGCTGCTACATACCAGTGATGTTAATAGGTTTTCAATGCAGTGAGTCTCCGGGATCCACAGGTGGTTATTTAACTGGGTCTCAGGAAAATTGAGTGGATCCCTAATATAAAATGGGATTTGTGTCTTGTTTGGTCTTATATGTGTATAATTACTCTGATATTCATATATGCTGATGATGTTTTATCAGCCTACAAATCATCAAAATGTCAAAATTCTCCAAAGTCTACCAAGTATTATGAACATCTAAAGGGATTTTATGTAAATGGAATATAAATTTTGTCAGTGTAAAACTTTTATTGCAAACATGGAACTTGACTGAGACAGAAGTGATAAGCTGTTCACTGAAGATCTGGTGATAAAATGAAATTACACAACTATGTTAGTGGTGGTTAAAGGCAGTCTAAAATTATTCAGGTCCATAAAACCTATTAACTTTTGTACTTCATAGTGTACAGCCTCCCCTCTGGACTTCTTTCCAGTTGTCCAGTGCCTCTTCAAAGGTGAAGTCTGACCCTTGTATTTTACTTTGAGGAGCTGCTCTTGATGGTGCAATGGCAAATTGACAAATCTTTGTATTCCCTTGTGGCAGGGTTATTCAGTTCTGCTCACTGTCATAGTCAACCAGCTGATTGGCCACCAAAACTAATATTGTATAGCAGATTTTCATTGACAGATTAAACTGACATTTCAAATTTCAACTCGTTATCACCTGTGTCAAAGTTGTAACCCCGACCATTTTCTCATCCAGAATTTTTCATCTTCTGCTTTTGACTTTACTCAGTGAATTGCATTACTATAGCAAGTTGTTGCACCATGTTAGTCTCCATTTTGTTTCAATTGGTGTCCACATGAGACCATGTAAGAGATCACAAGGTGGTGTGTTGTTTCATCTGATACAATAGTCACAATAGTATCTTGTAGTGTGTGATGGGCGATTATTTTCAACTCTTGCGGTGTTTGAGGTTAGAGAAAAGATTTGTGGAGATTCTATCCCAGCATCTGGTGCAACCTCGTTTTAAAATCGGGTAGAACTGAACCCAGCTTAAGTTAAAACATGTCAAGCCAACTGCAAACGCTGGATTTAGCAAGACAACATTTCAGTCATATCTTCTATCTAACTACAGCATTAGCCTCATGGTGGGTGGACTGGGAGATGTATGCCTCAATCAGGGAGAGGAAAGAGGGTGGAGCTACACTTGCTATTATGTGATACAAAAGCGGGGGGGCGGGCAAATTGCTTTACATCAAAATAAAAAGCTGCACCATCACTCAGCAGATAACATGACAGCTGAATATGCTTTTCATGTATCACAATGTATCATTTGGCTGCACATTCCTCACAGGACTACACACTGTGCAGAAATGGCTGAACCTCTTTGACATGACAAGAGGTAAGGTGGAAGGAAGCACTGAAACATCAATCACAGGCGAGGCCTTTATAGCAGTTGTCATGACAATAGCAATGGGTGAAAGATCCTCTCCCTTCCCTCTCCGGAGACTTGCTGACATTCAGTCCCACTCCACTTAGACACAAACAGGAGAAGCCACTGGCATGACTGCAGGTCCACGAGCTCCTTCCCTTTGGTGACTTGTCTAGTGTTTGTGAATGTAACCGATCCAGATGGGAGATGTTTTCAGTCTGCTCACAGCCACCGAGAAAATGTACAGGGGGAGGGTTTTGTCAGTTTTGATGAATAGTGCTGGAATGGTCGCTGCATGTACTCACTGCATGGAGTACATCTCATTTGCTAAACCCCTCCCTCGACAGCAGGGGATGAGTGAAACTCCCGGGGGCTATCATCTTGTGCTCTCAATTCAGAAACCAGCCATCTTTTGAAACATACAGACCAGAGCAACACTGACCTTACACATCACTGTTCTGATTAATTATTAGAAACTTGTCCGTGGTGAACTGGACTCGTATGTCCCGATGTGTGCATTAAGCGCCTATGGTTTTTTGCCACCACTAAAAAGGAGCCTCGGGCAAACAGTGGTAAAGAGGACTGGATCCAGCAGACAAGAAGCTACCAGTCATCAGGGACAAGAGACTTCAGACACAACTGCCAGACTGGATAGTTAGAAATACTGTACGGACGCAAACAAGCTTGATCCAGCCAACACATGGACATGGCTCTGATCTTGAGGAAATATTTTGGCTGTGATATATCCAGAACTTTGATACAAAGGACAAATAGCACACATCTGGAGGGGAAAGACGTCCCTCTGTTTCTTCCTCACTGCCTCTAATCCCTGGGTGGAGTTAGACTAATGGTCAATTATGTAACCGGCTTATAGAAAGGAACAGAGTTTATGATGAGCACAGCTGGACATGTCTGCTGGGATAATGTCAGTCCAGTCTGCTTCTGGTCACTTGGTGGAGTAACAACAATGGATACATCTTTGGTGTCCTACAGAGAGATTTTGATATCAATGCAACTTCAAAACAATAATGTGGATAATAAAGCTGCAAAATGAAAACTTGAAATTACAGTATGAAGTTTATTTTATTGTACTTTTCTTTGCAGGAGGAATGTCAGACCAGGTTTTCCTCAGCATATTGCACTTTTGAGCTTCAAGACACTGAGGCATTTTTTCAGTTCTTTCAGCTAGAGAGGAGGCTGGTGCAGGGCGTAGGGTGGGAGGAGGTGTATTGCTTTGTAAATAGCTGTAGGTTCTGTGGAGTCAAATTTCTGCACCATCAACTGAAAGGCAGGCATTAGGGTCCAGAAGTAGAGGCTCTTCCAGATCAGAGAAAAGCTTAAGGCTCACAACAACAACAAGAGGCACACAAACACATCACTTCAGTAACGACGCTACCCTGCTTGCAGTCACTAAAACACAAGAAGTGAGATGGAAAAGAGGCTATGAAGTGGCCATTCAATCACAAGATTGTTCAGCATGCTACATGATATGGCAGCTTACTGAGCGCGAGTTCTGTGTGACGAAAGCCATTTTGCAGATTGTCTCATTGGTTTGCTAATCACTTCTATGCAACAGCAACAAGGACAGAATGAGTGAGCAGCAGTAATGGACTGTGTGTCAGGGCTTGTGTGCCTGCGTGTGTGTGAGTGACTGAAGGGAAAGTTGGAAGGAAAGAGCCACTCCCATCTCTGTGGTCACTGTCTCCCTCATCCGGCTGTCCTGCCTCACATCTGCAACACAGCCTAAAAAATGAGATTAACTGACATTTTGATGTCAAGCCCACCTTATTGGAGTTCTTTTAAAACCCAAACACACTTCATCCTGTCAAAGTACAGGGTTTCAGACCAGGGCTGAGATTGGTTTTAGTATGTAATTTAATTATGAAATGTTACCAACAAATAATAATCAACAGTTTTTGCTCTTTCTCTCATCCACCAAATGTCTGCATTCAGTGTGTGTCATGTCCTGCAAAAGACTCAGTAAGTAGATGGAAAGAGCCAATATGATTCATATGTGTTTCATTAACCAGGCTGACTCTTAATAATAGTAAAAAACAGGCTTTGATTGTGGTCTGGCCTTGAACAGCATTTAGATGCAGAGATTCACAACAGAATCAGTTTACAGCTATAAAAATCTTTTTTTTTGTTTTTTTTTTAGAAAGGATCAAATGTCAGTGAGCAAAGTACAAAAATGTTACTCATAATGACCAGCTCACAGAGAATTATCTAACAATTCAGCAATTCTACTAGTAGAAACTACTGCTTCCTCTTGCTGTTGTCTGTGACTGTGCAAGATTGCAAACTTGAGCATGTTTCATTAACTGCATCAGAAAGAACACGGTTTTGAGAGGTCAGTTAGTGTGTGCTTTGTCCTCAAAAACAAGTGATTTGAGAAGCAAGTGTCTTACTTTTAGCTTTAAGATGATTAATTTCACCAGGGTGACCCTGCGCTGTCACTGATATTGTTTGGGTCAATGGCTACATGACTTTTATAATGGTTTGAATAAGGCTGGCTGTAAATCTTGAGCCTTGTGTGTCCTGGTGAGTATGTGTGTGTGGCTGAGCGGAGGTCATATTCTGGAGCCCATAAATGTTCTTGAACCAACAGAGGGCAGTGTGTTTTCACCCAGTGAGGCCTGTCCCTCCTGTCCCTCTGGGCTTCTGCTTCAGAGCAAAAGGACAGTGTCGACACATTATTAATCTAAAATCTGCTTTCATCATGGTTCACATTAGGCCAAAGGCGCGTCTGAATAATACATTTCAGTCTCTATGCACGAGACGACCCTGTCTACAGTGTAGTGCACCAAACCTGTAGCACTCACCTCCAGTCTTACCCTACAGAGCCAAAACTTGGCTGATATTTTATTGAATGTCTGTGTTTGATCCACAGCTTTTGTTCTCAGTGACTACTGCCTGACCCACAGGCCACTTGTTTGATTGAAAGCCACCGACTGCATGTGACATTGTGTCCTGGGTTGGATTGGTGTTCTGGCCAACAGCAGACCTGTTCTCAAGCTTAGAAATACCTCCTCTCTTCCTTCAGAACATACTTTGAAAAAACTGCATATTTAACGATGGGATCTCGTTTATTTGCTCCACTGCTCTGTGCCATGTTGTTTGAAATATGCATGAAACTCTGACATGACAAAAACCTATACAGGTGGAAGATTCAGATTAGGTGTAATCTGAGTAAGTGAGAATGAGTGAGTCAATCAAAAGTAATACAACAGTTCAGTTAAGGAACAAAACAGCAGGAAGTAACTTGTTTCCATATAAAGTAAGTTCTCTTTTTTTAAAAGGTGATGTGTTTGGCTCGTTCCATAAAGATGGCGAAGTCAAAACTGTTGGACGTTATTTACCTAGCTGCTAATTACATGCCTCAATGTAAATTACTGCTTCAAATGCACAGTGAGAAATGCCGCAGTATATTAAATTATCACTGTCAGTAAAGACATGAACCTTCAGTGAAGCATGAAAGATCAAATGAACATTAACAGTGATGTATGCCAGGGCAAGACAGCACAAGGTGTGTACGTGCTACCGAAACTCGGGGGGGATCTGGGATCAAAACCCACAGAACTATCATGTCAGTGTAATGATGCTCCAGCACATTTTTGGTACCCGGTTGAATTCAAAATGCTGTACAGTTTAAAACAAAAAAGTGAGGTGTAAACTAGTGTGAATTTTTCACGCACTGAATATGTTTTAGCAAAGAATATCTAAAACAATGACATGAACATAGACATAAAAAATGATGCATGTTTGAGAATAACAATAAACGACCTAGTGGAGTTATAATTGAAATAAAAGTTCAAATACATGTATGTGAGAATACTATGGACTAAATAATAGATAGTGGACGGAGCCACCATGCAGCAATCAGTTTACTTGTGGACTTTAACGACTCAAGTTTGGCATTAGTGACGTCACCATCTTGTTGTTTTGGAGCCTAAAGGGGCCATATTTGAATGAGAGGGTGGAGCTGGGGAGGATACACATTGCTACAACCTCTGCCAGCACACAGCTAACAGCTAGCTGAACAGGGCCACATCTTATGATAATGATAATAGAACTTCATTAAGTTTATTAAAATATAACACAGTTCCATACCACTATGTAGCTTTCAACTCCAACCCAGTGGCGGAGAGGGTGACTAAAGTAAATTCCCGAGGGACTGCAGCTAGTGAGCAGTGATTTCTGGGACTCACCATCGGTAACAGTATAGAGGGGCTCACATCCTGTAATACGCACATTTGCTGTTTCTAGAGAAAATCTCAGCCACAGCTGAACAATGTTAACACATACATTTTATCCACTGCACTACTCTTTAGTTAGTTTACCACAAATGATTGGAAAACTATTATATAAAATACTAGGAATGAGGGAGGCTTATCCTGTTCTGGTTTCTCATCATGATACTAAAATGTACTTATGCTCTGTTAGAGTGACTCCAAGAGCTAAACTGACAGGCATGGTTTAACTAAAAACAACAACTGATCTACTGGCAAAACTCTCTAGCTGTTTGTGGATCTAATTCTAACTGTGTTATGAATTCAATCATTATTATTTGATTTCCAGGGTGTATCGAACCAAAGGACGTCATGTGTAATGAATAGTTTAAAACAAACACATTTAAAACTACTGTGAGAGAGGAGAGTGTAAAAGTGATGGTATAACATGTATGTAATTGGCAAAGAAAGAATCAAACCAATCAAATGGTTTGTTAATGCTTCATGGAGATATAAAAAGACCCTGCCAGGAAGATGTATAGTATGAGGCATCACAAAGAGGATGCAGCATTCTTCCAGTAGGGGGTAGAGTGTGCTACATTCACTGAACAAGAGACTGACAACAACTGGATTGCCATATCTCACTGTAGACAAAGTGATATACTGCAGTTCAGTCATGCACCTTATACATTATTCTTTCTGGTTTATCCAATTCAACTATTCAAGAATTGGAGATATTTAAATTTTGAAATTATTAGCTCCAAAAGAATACACATTAATACATGCAGAGAGCATACTTACTTACTTTTGTATGTAAAATAAGTAATTACTGAAAGAAAGGATGATTTTTTATATAACTTAAGCAGTCAGCTCAAGTGAGTTACATGAGCTTGACTCTTTGTAGTTTATTTGATACTGAAAAGTACTTCAAGGTTTTTGATAGCTTTAGTTAAAATTTATCAAAAAATGCTCTTTGATAGCAACGAGTAGCTCTGCCAGTGCTCTACAGCATTTTTTTCTTCCCATCCTCATCAGACAGAGCAGGATGCTGCTCCTCTCTGGCCAGTCAAGTACTGTCATTGCCCTCGATATGTACACACTATCATCACATCCTATTAATGTCATGTCACAGCCAGACAACAATGTAATGATGATTAAAATGATACTAATCGAAACAGCAAATGACTGCCATTATCATTACAGTTAATTATCTCCCATTCCACTACAAGCAAAGTGTGACAGTGAACAAAGAGGGGAGCAATAACCTGGGTCAAAAAGAATGAAGGATGTATCTCTGCGGGGGGGTGGGGGGTGCTGGTATCTGAATATTTCCTCCTGATTCATACAACAGGGGGTGAGCTGTGATACACCATTGATCTGACTGAACAATGGCATCAGGGGTCCTTCAGTGTTTGGGAATGTTATGAAGTGGAGATCCTTACAGCTTTAATGACATTTGCTTATTTTAGCTTTTGCAACGTAAAAACATCTTTATCATTTATTTTGACTACAGGGGGTTGGATCCAAGCTGGTAGCTGGTATTGCAGGAGGGATATCTACTACTGGTGTGACAAGAGAAGACAAGAATTGTGTTTGTAGTCATGTTTACGGTGATCAGTCAACAGACATAAATTGAATCACAACTGAACATTTCCCAAGGTCGACGGCAAAAACAACATCATCTTGGGGGGATCTGATTCAATTAGGTCTTCACTCCCACCCTTGGAAACCCATGTAGTCTTTGTGAGAGACAGGATGCATCATCGCTCAAAAAGCAACCCTATAAATAAATCTGGCCATGCACCTGAGAGAGACCCCCGCCCCGTCATGTCCTGTGAAAGACCAAGTGGAGCCTGGAGACCTTTTATGCTGCTTATTAATCTGACTTCACCCTCTACATTCAACCCTTAGGCAGGTAAACAAGATAAGACACTACAATATGCCAAGAATACCAGTATTGTCATTTTTGACCAAAGATTTTGCCAGACTCTGAACCACCACACAGAAGTAATCTGACAAAAACAGTGCAATCACTGTTAAACAAATGTAACTAGACATGGCAGGCTTGCCAAGCTGCCAACTTCATTACTACAATTTATTTTTTGATGTCTCTAAACCAAAAACACAAGAGAAAAAGTGAGAGGACTAAGGACTGGATTTAAATGTGTTTACCTGCTCTACCATAAGCAACAAATGCTAGCAAGTCAAACTGAGTACCTTACTGCATACAGTAGCAGCACTTACACAGGCAAGGGGGAGTCATTGGTCATTTAAACAGATAAAACTCATGGTAGCTTTGAGTGTTCAATCCGTTATCACTATGACAGGTATGGTGTTATGCTAGAATAAAAACTTGACAGCCACGCAGTTTAAAAGGTTGACCTTGAAAATTGTTAATTAATCAATTAATCAATTAATCATATGTCATCAAATGCAGTGCAATTACATTGACACGCAGCCCTTTCAGTTCCCTCAATTCTGTATTGAAGAAGTTCACAAAACATAATAGTAATAAACAGACAGTCATGTGAGGCAGAGGCTGTTCATGGGCCTCATAATGCTGACCTAGTGTATCCAGTACCTTCTTAATGACCAAGCAAGGAAAAAAGGCTGTTAATGGGGTGGTTGGGGATCCTTAATGACCAACAACCCCCGACCCCCACCCATTCTTGCTGTGCCCACTGTAAATATCCTTAAGTAGGGTAAAGCACTGCCACTTGTATGTTCAGCCAAACTAACCATTCATTGCAGACCCTTCTGGTCTTATCCAGTGCTGTTTTCCTACCCTTGGGAAGTCAGGGACACAAATACAGTGAAGTGTTTGGTCCAGGTTACTTAGCTTTGTGCTGAGTCTGAAGGGAGCTATGGTGGAGGATTTAGGTTATGGGATCTTTGAATGATCATAGCATAAAAGAAAAGCTATTCAAGGTCCAGTGTGCTGGACAGTAAGAAGCTGAGGTAATCCTTGACAGGCTGTTCATCAATTCATCACAACAGAGGTGAGAGCCACTGCGTGAGACTCATCCAGGCTCGCTGGCCTTGTATTTTTGGGCACAGGAATGATATTTATCATCTTAGAGCACAAGGGTATGACTGAACAAGGGACAGTTGAGACAGTTATCACTGAACAGCAAACAGTTTTTAGCATACAGTTTTGAGGCATGTTCACTGATATAACCTGGTCCTGCTTCTGTCTGGGTGTCTACATGTTTGAAAAGCCTCCTGATGCCACGCTCAGAAGGTATGAAAGGTGTGAAAGTTGTATTCTTTGCTTTAGCTGGTTTTCTTACTGGTTATTAAAGCCTCATAGTAAGTATAAAAGTTTTAGGGGGATGGGTGGTTTGTGACCGCAGCCTCCTGTGTTGCTCTTTGTGCATTGAAGGCTGCTGTTTCACAATTGTCTATGTTTCCAGATGCAGCTCTAAGTTGTAAATTCCACTGTTTATGGTGTGGGTGGGTATGGGTGGTTCTGTTTAACCATGTTTCCTTCAACTGTAGTTTTGGATACATTTGCTTTACCAATGAAAACCACAACAGTTTCACACATCCTGGGATGTGCTCCAGACTGCATCATGTAGTGCAGTCTGTGTGGTGGCCTCTGATTGGTCTGACCATTTCTTTACCTCTCATGTCAATGGGGGCATGCAGTTTGTTGACAGGAACAATATTAGGTCAGTAAAAAGTTCACCTCGCCTCAAAGAGGTAGAAAAAGAGGTAGAAAATCTGGATTTGACTGGACCATAACTCCAAATTAGGTGAGTAGGAACAGGGTGACATTTTAATATTCCCACTGTCTCACCAACTCCTTTAACTGCACAATGCACATGCCAGCTCTTTTTTTTTTCTCACCAGAGTCCTCCGTTCTGTCAGATAAGTAGAAAACAGTCGCTCTCCTCTTTGTCAGTTAAAGGTGCTGCCCTGCATTTGACCAGATGGGTCAAACAAAGGACGTTACGGTTCCTGATATCCTGTTGGATACTCAAACAGGCATGGAGGTTGTCTGGACAATAAATGCCTGTACATTTTTTAGCAGGATGCTCAGCAGAAAAGATTCAGGTTGCCACAATCAAAGCCAGTGTTTAATCTCTCATTGTTTACCTCTGTGTTTCCTGCAAAGTTAAGATGAATGCAACCCTTCCTACTTGACTGTGTTTGGAATTGTAGCTGGTCTTAATACTTTCTTTTATCTTTGTTTACTCAATGTCTGACTCATATTTGAAAACATCAACCAACCAGGTTGGAGAGCTGACAGTATGATACTTACAAAAAGGTGAGTTGACTGTTTCCTTTACTGATGAGTGACTCTCAGTCATTTGTTAGCATTGTGAAATACTGTACACAAAATCAGCTCTACTTTTTTGTTAAATAAATAAATAAATAAATAAATAAGTACGTAAATAAGTAGCATAACTTTGCATAAATTCAGCAGAGCTGATGCCCACACAGTGTTTCTGTGTCCTTGGGAACATCAGGTATTACAGAAATCACTACAGTAAGAAAGAAATAGAAGCTACTTCTTTAACATTTCTCTTCCAGAGATTCCTATAGACAACGTGAGCTTCCTTCCACGTGGGCTGAATCTTTACTCAAACAAAAAGAGGTCACACTGTATGCACAACATTTCAGCTGTTGTGGATCAAAACAAGTGATTTGGAAGTAGGCTAATGAATGCAGAACATTAGAAACTGTTTCCTCTCAGAGCATTACTATAGATGTCAGAGTTGTGCTCGGAATGAACCAAACACAAAATCATTTTCGTTTTCTTCCTCTCTACTCAAACAGAAACACACCCATTGATTTAACTTCTCTGACTCATTATTAATTTTATGCACTGCTAAACAAAAAAAATAAATAGTGTTATAAATCTTTTGTGACTTCTGACTTTTTTTTCCTGAAGACCTCTGCAGCTCTGAGTATTATTCAAAGTAGCTCCTGTAAACAAGAAGTGAAGAAAAAATGTAATCACAAACAAGTGTGATAACAAACTTGTAGCTTTAATTAAAAGGAGAAACACTTGCAAAAGTACGACCACAATGTTTCTCTTGTCTGATAAACCATTAAGCATCAGTCGATCCCTATCATTTTGCTTAAAACTGTTTTCTCTTTATTTTCCTGATGACTGTTCAGTTGATCGGCTTCATGCTTCTTGTGTGTATAGTGGAGGACCAAAAGTAATGCATGGTGGAGTTCGAGGAAGTTTGGATGAGTGTTTCTCAGAAGAGCCACAAGCAGCAACACTGAACAAGTATGAGGCCTATCATTTGGCCCTTTAAAAACAAGAATGTTTTGAACAGGACATGCTAATAAGTGCCTAGTCAGAGTCTAAAAATTGTAGGCATCGTAACAAATCCATATTTGAAAAAAAAACAAAACAAGTCTTTTGCTAATGGGACTCTAAATAGATTTGTATTATATTAGCTGTCTGTAATACAAGAACAAAACTGTTCATAATAACAGCCAGGAAGAGCAAATCTGACACCGCAAAAAGTTTGTCTTCCTCTCATATATGACTGATAATGTAATAACAATTAAACCATCAAGGCACCAAGGCAGATAGATGTGGTTGGCTGCTTAAAAAAAGAGACTCAATGTTAAATGTTTCATATTAATATTAAAAGTAAGGCTCAGTTTTGGTGTCTGAAACTTCTTGATAAAGTTTTTAAAAGATTGTGGTCACTGAAGAAACCAACATGTAAGTGGAATATTGTGTCTGTATTTCTGAAGCAACATTATCATGTAAGTGACATGTGGAGTTGTTTTCTACTCAAAAAATATCACAGGAGTACGATGCTTAATCAGAGATGTTTTTTAATGCAGTTTAAAAAGTTCAGATTTTTTCCAACATCACTGAAAACATTTGAAAGCTTGCTGCCATTCAGAGATCTGGAAACTGGGCTTAATATCCTATTGACAAAAGGGTGGATCTGACTAATGACAATGAATTTTGCAGATTTTTCTTCCCATGTTAATATTTCACTGAAACATGTTCACATATGCCAATTTCTAGAGGAGCAAGTGGCTGACAGACCTACTTATTGTGTCATTGCAGTTTCTCCAGAAGACAGAGAGAGATGTACAAGCCTCTTTAAACAGGGTGTTCACATGATGTCAATACTGCCTCTGTACACATACATATACTGCACACACACACACACACACACACACACACACACACCTACACACACACACACACACACACAGTCATTATTCTATATGCTAGACTCTACACACTTCACACTGCTGAACCAAGTCTGTTACATTCAATCTCATGTCAG